>OX104112.1:109515607-109836700 GCA_944474755.1 Limnoperna fortunei | reverse complement strand
ACAGATTAAACAATTATAATACATGTACAAGACAGACATTGCAGTAACGTGTCACATCATCACCAAGAAAGAAATAACAGATTAAACAATTATAATACATGTACAAGACAGACATTGCAGTAACGTGTCACATCATCACCAAGAAAGAAATAACAGATTAAACAATTATAATACATGTACAAGACAGACATTGTAGTAACGTGTCACATCATCACCAAGAAAGAAATAACAGATTAAACAATTATAATACATGTACAAGACAGACATTGCAGTAACGTGTCACATCATCACCAAGAAAGAAATAACAGATTAAACAATTATAATACATGTACAAGACAGACATTGCAGTAACGTGTCACATCATCACCAAGAAAGAAATAACAGATTAAACAATTATAATACATGTACAAGACAGACATTGTAGTAACGTGTCACATCATCACCAAGAAAGAAATAACAGATTAAACAATTATAATACATGTACAAGACAGACATTGCAGTAACGTGTCACATCATCACCAAGAAAGAAATAACAGATTAAACAATTATAATACATGTACAAGACAGACATTGCAGTAACGTGTCACATCATCACCAAGAAAGAAATAACAGATTAAACAATTATAATACATGTACAAGACAGACATTGCAGTAACGTGTCACATCATCACCAAGAAAGAAATAACAGATTAAACAATTATAATACATGTACAAGACAGACATTGCAGTAACGTGTCACATCATCACCAAGAAAGAAATAACAGATTAAACAATTATAATACATGTACAAGACAGACATTGCAGTAACGTGTCACATCATCACCAAGAAAGAAATAACAGATTAAACAATTATAATACATGTACAAGACAGACATTGTAGTAACGTGTCACATCATCACCAAGAAAGAAATAACAGATTAAACAATTATAATACATGTACAAGACAGACATTGCAGTAACGTGTCACATCATCACCAAGAAAGAAATAACAGATTAAACAATTATAATACATGTACAAGACAGACATTGCAGTAACGTGTCACATCATCACCAAGAAAGAAATAACAGATTAAACAATTATAATACATGTACAAGACAGACATTGTAGTAACGTGTCACATCATCACCAAGAAAGAAATAACAGATTAAACAATTATAATACATGTACAAGACAGACATTGCTAGTAACGTGTCACATCATCACCAAGAAAGAAATAACAGATTAAACAATTATAATACATGTACAAGACAGACATTGCAGTAACGTGTCACATCATCACCAAGAAAGAAATAACAGATTAAACAATTATAATACATGTACAAGACAGACATTGCAGTAACGTGTCACATCATCACCAAGAAAGAAATAACAGATTAAACAATTATAATACATGTACAAGACAGACATTGCAGTAACGTGTCACATCATCACCAAGAAAGAAATAACAGATTAAACAATTATAATACATGTACAAGACAGACATTGTAGTAACGTGTCACATCATCACCAAGAAAGAAATAACAGATTAAACAATTATAATACATGTACAAGACAGACATTGTAGTAACGTGTCACATCATCACCAAGAAAGAAATAACAGATTAAACAATTATAATACATGTACAAGACAGACATTGTAGTAACGTGTCACATCATCACCAAGAAGAAATAACAGATTAAACAATTATAATACATGTACAAGACAGACATTGTAGTAACGTGTCACATCATCACCAAGAAAGAAATAACAGATTAAACAATTATAATACATGTACAAGACAGACATTGTAGTAACGTGTCACATCATCACCAAGAAAGAAATAACAGATTAAACAATTATAATACATGTACAAGACAGACATTGTAGTAACGTGTCACATCATCACCAAGAAAGAAATAACAGATTAAACAATTATAATACATGTACAAGACAGACATTGTAGTAACGTGTCACATCATCACCAAGAAAGAAATAACAGATTAAACAATTATAATACATGTACAAGACAGACATTGTAGTAACGTGTCACATCATCACCAAGAAAGAAATAACAGATTAAACAATTATAATACATGTACAAGACAGACATTGCAGTAACGTGTCACATCATCACCAAGAAAGAAATAACAGATTAAACAATTATAATACATGTACAAGACAGACATTGTAGTAACGTGTCACATCATCACCAAGAAAGAAATAACAGATTAAACAATTATAATACATGTACAAGACAGACATTGCAGTAACGTGTCACATCATCACCAAGAAAGAAATAACAGATTAAACAATTATAATACATGTACAAGACAGACATTGCAGTAACGTGTCACATCATCACCAAGAAAGAAATAACAGATTAAACAATTATAATACATGTACAAGACAGACATTGCAGTAACGTGTCACATCATCACCAAGAAAGAAATAACAGATTAAACAATTATAATACATGTACAAGACAGACATTGTAGTAACGTGTCACATCATCACCAAGAAAGAAATAACAGATTAAACAATTATAATACATGTACAAGACAGACATTGCAGTAACGTGTCACATCATCACCAAGAAAGAAATAACAGATTAAACAATTATAATACATGTACAAGACAGACATTGCAGTAACGTGTCACATCATCACCAAGAAAGAAATAACAGATTAAACAATTATAATACATGTACAAGACAGACATTGTAGTAACGTGTCACATCATCACCAAGAAAGAAATAACAGATTAAACAATTATAATACATGTACAAGACAGACATTGTAGTAACGTGTCACATCATCACCAAGAAAGAAATAACAGATTAAACAATTATAATACATGTACAAGACAGACATTGCAGTAACGTGTCACATCATCACCAAGAAAGAAATAACAGATTAAACAATTATAATACATGTACAAGACAGACATTGTAGTAACGTGTCACATCATCACCAAGAAAGAAATAACAGATTAAACAATTAAAATACATGTACAAGACAGACATTGCAGTAACGTGTCACATCATCACCAAGAAAGAAATAACAGATTAAACAATTATAATACACTGTACAAGACAGACATTGCAGTAACGTGTCACATCATCACCAAGAAAGAAATAACAGATTAAACAATTATAATACATGTACAAGACAGACATTGTAGTAACGTGTCACATCATCACCAAGAAAGAAATAACAGATTAAACAATTAAAATACATGTACAAGACAGACATTGCAGTAACGTGTCACATCATCACCAAGAAAGAAATAACAGATTAAACAATTATAATACATCGTACAAGACAGACATTGCAGTAACGTGTCACATCATCACCAGAAAGAAATAACAGATTAAACAATTATAATACATGTACAAGACAGACATTGCAGTAACGTGTCACATCATCACCAAGAAAGAAATAACAGATTAAACAATTATAATACATGTACAAGACAGACATTGTCAGTAACGTGTCACATCATCACCAAGAAAGAAATAACAGATTAAACAATTATAATACATGTACAAGACAGACATTGTAGTAACGTGTCACATCATCACCAAGAAAGAAATAACAGATTAAACAATTATAATACATGTACAAGACAGACATTGCAGTAACGTGTCACATCATCACCAAGAAAGAAATAACAGATTAAACAATTATAATACATGTACAAGACAGACATTGCAGTAACGTGTCACATCATCACCAAGAAAGAAATAACAGATTAAACAATTATAATACATGTACAAGACAGACATTGCAGTAACGTGTCACATCATCACCAAGAAAGAAATAACAGATTAAACAATTATAATACATGTACAAGACAGACATTGCAGTAACGTGTCACATCATCACCAAGAAAGAAATAACAGATTAAACAATTATAATACATGTACAAGACAGACATTGTAGTAACGTGTCACATCATCACCAAGAAAGAAATAACAGATTAAACAATTATAATACATGTACAAGACAGACATTGTAGTAACGTGTCACATCATCACCAAGAAAGAAATAACAGATTAAACAATTATAATACATGTACAAGACAGACATTGCAGTAACGTGTCACATCATCACCAAGAAAGAAATAACAGATTAAACAATTATAATACATGTACAAGACAGACATTGCAGTAACGTGTCACATCATCACAAGAAAGAAATAACAGATTAAACAATTATAATACATGTACAAGACAGACATTGCAGTAACGTGTCACATCATCACCAAGAAAGAAATAACAGATTAAACAATTATAATACATGTACAAGACAGACATTGCAGTAACGTGTCACATCATCACCAAGAAAGAAATAACAGATTAAACAATTATAATACATGTACAAGACAGACATTGCAGTAACGTGTCACATCATCACCAAGAAAGAAATAACAGATTAAACAATTATAATACATGTACAAGACAGACATTGCAGTAACGTGTCACATCATCACCAAGAAAGAAATAACAGATTAAACAATTATAATACATGTACAAGACAGACATTGCAGTAACGTGTCACATCATCACCAAGAAAGAAATAACAGATTAAACAATTATAATACATGTACAAGACAGACATTGTAGTAACGTGTCACATCATCACCAAGAAAGAAATAACAGATTAAACAATTATAATACATGTACAAGACAGACATTGTAGTAACGTGTCACATCATCACCAAGAAAGAAATAACAGATTAAACAATTATAATACATGTACAAGACAGACATTGTAGTAACGTGTCACATCATCACCAAGAAAGAAATAACAGATTAAACAATTATAATACTTGTACAAGACAGACATTGTAGTAACGTGTCACATCATCACCAAGAAAGAAATAACAGATTAAACAATTATAATACATGTACAAGACAGACATTGTAGTAACGTGTCACATCATCACCAAGAAAGAAATAACAGATTAAACAATTATAATACATGTACAAGACAGACATTGTAGTAACGTGTCACATCATCACCAAGAAAGAAATAACAGATTAAACAATTATAATACATGTACAAGACAGACATTGTAGTAACGTGTCACATCATCACCAAGAAAGAAATAACAGATTAAACAATTATAATACATGTACAAGACAGACATTGTAGTAACGTGTCACATCATCACCAAGAAAGAAATAACAGATTAAACAATTATAATACATGTACAAGACAGACATTGCAGTAACGTGTCACATCATCACCAAGAAAGAAATAACAGATTAAACAATTATAATACATGTACAAGACAGACATTGTAGTAACGTGTCACATCATCACCAAGAAAGAAATAACAGATTAAACAATTATAATACATGTACAAGACAGACATTGCAGTAACGTGTCACATCATCACCGAGAAAGAAATAACAGATTAAACAATTATAATACATGTACAAGACAGACATTGCAGTAACGTGTCACATCATCACCAAGAAAGAAATAACAGATTAAACAATTATAATACATGTACAAGACAGACATTGCAGTAACGTGTCACATCATCACCAAGAAAGAAATAACAGATTAAACAATTATAATACATGTACAAGACAGACATTGTAGTAACGTGTCACATCATCACCAAGAAAGAAATAACAGATTAAACAATTATAATACATGTACAAGACAGACATTGCAGTAACGTGTCACATCATCACCAAGAAAGAAATAACAGATTAAACAATTATAATACATGTACAACACAGACATTGCAGTAACGTGTCACATCATCACCAAGAAAGAAATAACAGATTAAACAATTATAATACATGT
Organism: Limnoperna fortunei; assembly: GCA_944474755.1. NCBI lineage: Eukaryota > Metazoa > Mollusca > Bivalvia > Mytilida > Modiolidae > Limnoperna > Limnoperna fortunei. The sequence goes on along the minus strand of OX104112.1, from coordinate 109,830,897 downwards.
ACAAGACAGACATTGTAGTAACGTGTCACATCATCACCAAGAAAGAAATAACAGATTAAACAATTATAATACATGTACAAGACAGACATTGTAGTAACGTGTCACATCATCACCAAGAAAGAAATAACAGATTAAACAATTAAAATACATGTACAAGACAGACATTGCAGTAACGTGTCACATCATCACCAAGAAAGAAATAACAGATTAAACAATTATAATACATGTACAAGACAGACATTGTAGTAACGTGTCACATCATCACCAAGAAAGAAATAACAGATTAAACAATTAAAATACATGTACAAGTCAGACATTGCAGTAACGTGTCACATCATCACCAAGAAAGAAATAACAGATTAAACAATTATAATACACGTACAAGACAGACATTGCAGTAACGTGTCACATCATCACCAAGAAAGAAATAACAGATTAAACAATTATAATACATGTACAAGACAGACATTGTAGTAACGTGTCACATCATCACCAAGAAAGAAATAACAGATTAAACAATTAAAATACATGTACAAGACAGACATTGCAGTAACGTGTCACATCATCACCAAGAAAGAAATAACAGATTAAACAATTATAATACACGTACAAGACAGACATTGCAGTAACGTGTCACATCATCACCAAGAAAGAAATAACAGATTAAACAATTATAATACATGTACAACACAGACATTGCAGTAACGTGTCACATCATCACCAAGAAAGAAATAACAGATTAAACAATTATAATACATGTACAAGACAGACATTGTAGTAACGTGTCACATCGTCACCAAGAAAGAAATAACAGATTAAACAATTATAATACATGTACAAGACAGACATTGTAGTAACGTGTCACATCATCACCAAGAAAGAAATAACAGATTAAACAATTATAATACATGTACAAGACAGACATTGCAGTAACGTGTCACATCATCACCAAGAAAGAAATAACAGATTAAACAATTATAATACATGTACAAGACAGACATTGCAGTAACGTGTCACATCATCACCAAGAAAGAAATAACAGATTAAACAATTAAAATACATGTACAAGACAGACATTGCAGTAACGTGTCACATCATCACCAAGAAAGAAATAACAGATTAAACAATTATAATACATGTACAAGACAGACATTGTAGTAACGTGTCACATCATCACCAAGAAAGAAATAACAGATTAAACAATTATAATACATGTACAAGACAGACATTGTAGTAACGTGTCACATCATCACCAAGAAAGAAATAACAGATTAAACAATTAAAATACATGTACAAGACAGACATTGCAGTAACGTGTCACATCATCACCAAGAAAGAAATAACAGATTAAACAATTATAATACACGTACAAGACAGACATTGCAGTAACGTGTCACATCATCACCAAGAAAGAAATAACAGATTAAACAATTATAATACATGTACAAGACAGACATTGTAGTAACGTGTCACATCATCACCAAGAAAGAAATAACAGATTAAACAATTAAAATACATGTACAAGACAGACATTGCAGTAACGTGTCACATCATCACCAAGAAAGAAATAACAGATTAAACAATTATAATACACGTACAAGACAGACATTGCAGTAACGTGTCACATCATCACCAAGAAAGAAATAACAGATTAAACAATTATAATACATGTACAACACAGACATTGCAGTAACGTGTCACATCATCACCAAGAAAGAAATAACAGATTAAACAATTATAATACATGTACAAGACAGACATTGTAGTAACGTGTCACATCGTCACCAAGAAAGAAATAACAGATTAAACAATTATAATACATGTACAAGACAGACATTGTAGTAACGTGTCACATCATCACCAAGAAAGAAATAACAGATTAAACAATTATAATACATGTACAAGACAGACATTGCAGTAACGTGTCACATCATCACCAAGAAAGAAATAACAGATTAAACAATTATAATACATGTACAAGACAGACATTGCAGTAACGTGTCACATCATCACCAAGAAAGAAATAACAGATTAAACAATTAAAATACATGTACAAGACAGACATTGCAGTAACGTGTCACATCATCACCAAGAAAGAAATAACAGATTAAACAATTATAATACATGTACAAGACAGACATTGTAGTAACGTGTCACATCATCACCAAGACAGAAATAACAGATTAAACAATTATAATACATGTACAAGACAGACATTGCAGTAACGTGTCACATCATCACCAAGAAAGAAATAACAGATTAAACAATTATAATACATGTACAAGACAGACATTGCAGTAACGTGTCACATCATCACCAAGAAAGAAATAACAGATTAAACAATTATAATACATGTACAAGACAGACATTGTAGTAACGTGTCACATCATCACCAAGAAAGAAATAACAGATTAAACAATTATAATACATGTACAAGACAGACATTGCAGTAACGTGTCACATCATCACCAAGAAAGAAATAACAGATTAAACAATTATAATACATGTACAAGACAGACATTGTAGTAACGTGTCACATCATCACCAAGAAAGAAATAACAGATTAAACAATTATAATACATGTACAAGACAGACATTGTAGTAACGTGTCACATCATCACCAAGAAAGAAATAACAGATTAAACAATTATAATACTTGTACAAGACAGACATTGCAGTAACGTGTCACATCATCACCAAGAAAGAAATAACAGATTAAACAATTATAATACATGTACAAGACAGACATTGCAGTAACGTGTCACATCATCACCAAGAAAGAAATAACAGATTAAACAATTATAATACATGTACAAGACAGACATTGTAGTAACGTGTCACATCATCACCAAGAAAGAAATAACAGATTAAACAATTATAATACATGTACAAGACAGACATTGTAGTAACGTGTCACATCATCACCAAGAAAGAAATAACAGATTAAACAATTATAATACATGTACAAGACAGACATTGTAGTAACGTGTCACATCATCACCAAGAAAGAAATAACAGATTAAACAATTATAATACATGTACAAGACAGACATTGTAGTAACGTGTCACATCATCACCAAGAAAGAAATAACAGATTTAACAATTATAATACATGTACAAGACAAACATTGTAGTAACGTGTCACATCATCACCAAGAAAGAAATAACAGATTAAACAATTATAATACATGTACAAGACAGACATTGTAGTAACGTGTCACATCATCACCAAGAAAGAAATAACAGATTAAACAATTATAATACATGTACAAGACAGACATTGCAGTAACGTGTCACATCATCACCAAGAAAGAAATAACAGATTAAACAATTATAATACATGTACAAGACAGACATTGCAGTAACGTGTCACATCATCACCAAGAAAGAAATAACAGATTAAACAATTATAATACATGTACAAGACAGACATTGTAGTAACGTGTCACATCATCACCAAGAAAGAAATAACAGATTAAACAATTATAATACATGTACAAGAGAGACATTGCAGTAACGTGTCACATCATCACCAAGAAAGAAATAACAGATTAAACAATTATAATATATGTACAAGACAGACATTGCAGTAACGTGTCACATCATCACCAAGAAAGAAATAACAGATTAAACAATTATAATACATGTACAAGACAGACATTGTAGTAACGTGTCACATCATCACCAAGAAAGAAATAACAGATTAAACAATTATAATACATGTACAAGACAGACATTGTAGTAACGTGTCACATCATCACCAAGAAAGAAATAACACATTAAACAATTATAATACATGTACAAGACAGACATTGCAGTAACGTGTCACATCATCACCAAGAAAGAAATAACAGATTAAACAATTATAATACATGTACAAGACAGACATTGTAGTAACGTGTCACATCATCACCAAGAAAGAAATAACAGATTAAACAATTATAATACATGTACAAGACAGACATTGTAGTAACGTGTCACATCATCACCAAGAAAGAAATAACAGATTAAACAATTATAATACATGTACAAGACAGACATTGTAGTAACGTGTCACATCATCACCAAGAAAGAAATAACAGATTAAACAATTATAATACATGTACAAGACAGACATTGCAGTAACGTGTCACATCATCACCAAGAAAGAAATAACAGATTAAACAATTATAATACATGTACAAGACAGACATTGTAGTAACGTGTCACATCATCACCAAGAAAGAAATAACAGATTAAACAATTATAATACATGTACAAGACAGACATTGTAGTAACGTGTCACATCATCACCAAGAAAGAAATAACACATTAAACAATTATAATACATGTACAAGACAGACATTGTAGTAACGTGTCACATCATCACCAAGAAAGAAATAACAGATTAAACAATTATAATACATGTACAAGACAGACATTGCAGTAACGTGTCACATCATCACCAAGAAAGAAATAACAGATTAAACAATTATAATACATGTACCAGACAGACATTGCAGTAACGTGTCACATCATCACCAAGAAAGAAATAACAGATTAAACAATTATAATACATGTACAAGACAGACATTGCAGTAACGTGTCACATCATCACCAAGAAAGAAATAACAGATTAAACAATTATAATACATGTACAAGACAGACATTGCAGTAACGTGTCACATCATCACCAAGAAAGAAATAACAGATTAAACAATTATAATACATGTACAAGACAGACATTGCAGTAACGTGTCACATCATCACCAAGAAAGAAATAACAGATTAAACAATTATAATACATGTACAAGACAGACATTGTAGTAACGTGTCACATCATCACCAAGAAAGAAATAACAGATTAAACAATTATAATACATGTACAAGACAGACATTGCAGTAACGTGTCACATCATCACCAAGAAAGAAATAACAGATTAAACAATTATAATACATGTACAAGACAGACATTGTAGTAACGTGTCACATCATCACCAAGAAAGAAATAACAGATTAAACAATTATAATACATGTACAAGACAGACATTGTAGTAACGTGTCACATCATCACCAAGAAAGAAATAACAGATTAAACAATTATAATACATGTACAAGACAGACATTGCAGTAACGTGTCACATCATCACCAAGAAAGAAATAGCAGATTAAACAATTATAATACATGTACAAGACAGACATTGCAGTAACGTGTCACATCATCACCAAGAAAGAAATAACAGATTAAACAATTATAATACATGTACAAGACAGACATTGCAGTAACGTGTCACATCGTCACCAAGAAAGAAATAACAGATTAAACAATTATAATACATGTACAAGACAGACATTGCAGTAACGTGTCACATCATCACCAAGAAAGAAATAACAGATTAAACAATTATAATACATGTACAAGACAGACATTGCAGTAACGTGTCACATCATCACCAAGAAAGAAATAACAGATTAAACAATTATAATACATGTACAAGACAGACATTGTAGTAACGTGTCACATCATCACCAAGAAAGAAATAACAGATTAAACAATTATAATACATGTACAAGACAGACATTGCAGTAACGTGTCACATCATCACCAAGAAAGAAATAACAGATTAAACAATTATAAAACATGTACAAGACAGACATTGTAGTAACGTGTCACATCATCACCAAGAAAGAAATAACAGATTAAACAATTATAATACATGTACAAGACAGACATTGCAGTAACGTGTCACATCATCACCAAGAAAGAAATAACAGATTAAACAATTATAATACATGTACAAGACAGACATTGTAGTAACGTGTCACATCATCAACAAGAAAGAAATAACAGATTAAACAATTATAATACATGTACAAGACAGACATTGCAGTAACGTGTCACATCATCACCAAGAAAGAAATAACAGATTAAACAATTATAATACATGTACACTACAAGACAGACATTGCAGTAACGTGTCACATCATCACCAAGAAAGAAATAACAGATTAAACAATTAATTACATATTTCCAACATCTAGATGATTTTAATTTTAAAATTATAAATTTTCGTCACATATACAGGAGTTTTCGAGCTTTTCCGGCATACGTTGTCTATGTTTCTCAATTTATCAGGCATGCAAGAGCTTGCAGCGAGTATACTGATGTTTGCTAACGTGAACAATTTCTTCAGGATAAACTTATAAACCAAGGTTACAAGAAAAAACGACTCACCCGCGTCTTTAATAAGTTTTACTATAGCTACCACTTCCTTGTCGAAGAATATTATATCTCCTTTAAAAATGTGCTTGCAGATTATTTTCTTAATTTTTGAATTAAGTGTATAGTGACAGTGCTTATACGAATGATGGATACACCTATTACTGAATGATGGATACACCTATTACTGAATGATGGATACACCTATTACTGAATGATGGATACACCTATTACTGAATGATGGATACACCTATTACTGAATGATGGATACACCTATTACTGAATGATGGATACACCTATTACTGAATGATGGATACACCTATTACTGAATGATGGATACACCTATTACTGAATGATGGATACACCTATTACTGAATGATGGATACACCTATTACTGAATGATGGATACACCTATTACTGAATGATGGATACACCTATTACTGAATGATGGATACACCTATTACTGAATGATGGATACACCTATTACTGAATGATGGATACACCTATTACTGAATGATGGATACACCTATTACTGAATGATGGATACACCTATTACTGAATGATGGATACACCTATTACTGAATGATGGATACACCTATTACTGAATGATGGATACACCTATTACTGAATGATGGATACACCTATTACTGAATGATGGATACACCTATTACTGAATGATGGATACACCTATTACTGAATGATGGATACACCTATTACTGAATGATGGATACACCTATTACTGAATGATGGATACACCTATTACTGAATGATGGATACACCTATTACTGAATGATGGATACACCTATTACTGAATGGTGGATACACCTATTACTGAATGATGGATACACCTATTACTGACTGGTGGTATATGAAAGCCATTAATTGTAATCTACAAACCAACTCACACACTACAGTAATGGAAGAGGGAGGTTTGGCATGTACAAAATCACACCTATTGCTGTAGTTACTAAATTTTTGGTTTTTTTCTGTTCAGAAGTTTGCCAGTTTCTCGGTGTGTCTTTTTTGACAGTTTTCTCGGTGTTTGGTATTTTGTTAATACCTTCATATACACTTGATGTAATACAAACAAAAGGAAAAAAATCAAGTACAACTAAGTAAAGTAAGAAAAAAACTCATGAAAATAAGAACAGAGACACATAGTAAATATAATTCTAAAAATCTTGATCTTTATACAAAACAAAACGAGACTCGAGAATAGGAAACCGTAAAGAAGTTATTGGGAAAAGTGCATTTAATAATGAAAGAGGTTGCTATTAAATTTATATAAAGTGATAAAGTACAACACTAATCAAATAAACGTAGACTTAAACAATAAAACGATGTCCGAATTTAGTTACACACAAGAAGCGGGCATGCTTTGGCCATAGAAAATAATAAAATGTCAAACATAAAGTTAGACAAAACACTCAGGACATTGTCGCAAATGTACCAGAATGACCTTTGAGGAATTTGTACTCGATCTGAGAAATCAATTAATATGTATTGCGGACATTCAGTAAATCAAGTTTACGATCGCCTTATTTTCGGGTATTTAGCTTTTTGAAGAATATTTCCGGGAAAGGTCTTGAAGAGAGCGTTGTTATTGTGTATTAATTTGTTTAGTTAATAAATGCTTATAAATGCTGATACAACTTTATGTAATAATTTATCAGCTTGAACTGTAATGCGTGTGTGTTTTATTTAGTTTCTGGGGCTTTTTGGTTTCTGCAATTACGAAATGTTTTACCCTGTTCAAATTTAAAACCAGTTAATAACATTAATCATTACTTTTTATTTATAATAAAAGGTACTTAAGAGACCATCCAAATCAGAAAGACGGTACACATCTTGCTAGCTTTCTTTCTGATGAATCATGGGAAGAGTACCTTTGGCGTATGAACAGAGACGGTGAATGGGGAGATCACGTGATACTGAACGGCATCACAGAAGTAACTGGTAGAAATATAACGGTTTTAAGTACATCCGGGGTTGTCACACACCTGTACCCACACCACCAGACTGTTTCAGATGATCAGCCCCTGGATACACTTTACCTTGGACATATACCGGAGAAACATTTTGAAAGCTTACGACCCAATGATTGGAAAGTGACTTGGTGGATAAGTATGTATAATATTCAACAATCAATTTTTGCCGTAAAAAAGAAGCTTTCCTGATTGGATTTTTTATTTTTACACTTTATTTTATATGCATTTGAAACAAGTTTAAAGCTATTGTAATTTGCGAATGATTAACAAAATACGAGAACGTTTTATTTTACTTTTAATGTTAACTTTTAAACCCTAAGTTTTTTTAACTTGTAGATGCTTTGATACATCGTATGAATCACTACATAATAACAAATGAATTTGATGATACAACAAACGTAGGAGAATTAGGAAATACTAGTTTCAGCATTAAATCAGAAAGTTTACCTACAAAAGACATGTTAAAGATTGGAGGTTCATTTGTTCAATACCCTTCGTTGTGTAATACAAGTGGTAAGATAAATACTAGAAACTTGTTTGCTAACTATTTTTTAAGAACAACACCTTTATTTTTCTTTGAAACTGCAGTACAAAATAACCCTTTAAAATTGATTGATTTAAAAGCGTTTGTCGATTCCGTCCTAAACTAAGTTTTAGTCTTCCGAAGCCAGTAAGTTGGTAGTAATATGTATAAGTGCCCCGAGGATCAATGGGTTGATAAATGCCTTCCGATAAACGATAAGCGCTGGGTTTGTATATATAAGCTTTTCGATGAACATTTTTTTATGTCTTTCAACATCAGCAATGTTTTGATAGGTATTAAGAGGAGCTGAACAATAGCATGATTGTTCAGGATCAATAAGTTGGAATAAGATTCTCAAGACAAAAACATTTTCAAGATCATTAAATTGGTACAAGAAAATATAGTATAATATTAGTAAGATATACCATACCAAAGTCAATGGTAACATTAAATAGAAGAGGAATATAAGAGTGCTTAGAAAGTTTTGTATTTTTTCATTATAGACATAAACTCTCTAGTTCCATTTGCATTCTATATATATACAAACGTCTAAGTATTGTAACAACCATATAATATATCTATCCAGCGGATTTCTGAAACATCAGAAATTCAGGGTTAATATCAAATATTTATATATACGTTAACACTGTTAGAATTAGATTTTTAACACTGTCAAATGTTTTGCTTACCCTCAGCGGGATTCGAACTCACATCGTTGGGACACTGTGGCACCAATTCGCCTGCACTATGTCCAGCGGTCTAGACCCCTCGGCCAAATCCGCTATATATATATAGCGGATATAACGGATATATATAGCGAATATAGCTGATTAGATAACGATACTATACAGATTAAAATAGTATTATATTCGTTTAAAAAGTTGTACAACAACATCTAGATACATAATTAAAGCGAAAACAGTTTTACACTTTAAAAATTGCACAAATATTTCGCCTGACCAACAGGCTTTATCAGTATTTTTACAACAAATGACAACAACAGGTAAAAAAAGTTTTGTCATTATACGTATATGATATATACAATTTCTTATAATTAACGGAAAATGTTTTTGTTAGTGCTATTACACGTATGTATAGGTGAATAAGTAAGTAGCACTAATAATAAGGTTACCATCAATATATTTACATAGCAAGCAATTTTATTTACATAAAACGACCCTTTATTCTATCTTAATATTTGGGGACCATGGATGTATCTGTTCTACAGTCCTATTATTTTTCATTTTTTTTCCCAATGCTTTTTGTCTGTCCACTTTGGGTTATGGTCTATTGGGGTCAAGTAACAGGACGTCCCCGGGTGGGGGATGGTTGGTGCTATGTATGGAAGTTTTGAATTCAGTTGGAGTGAGAAAGTTTAAGATCAATATGTTATGACTTGTTTACGTTATTTATTTATATTGACACTCAATGACTAAGGCCATTCGTTGGCCAGTCTGTTGTCTATAGATTTGACAAGAAACACCGTCATTTGTATCATTGCATAATCTTCTAGACTTAATTATCATGTTTGGTTTATGCTGTATCGTCATATTTGTCGAACCGATACTAAATAAGTGTACTGGTTCGGCAGCTTTCTTTAGACTGTTTATATAATATTTTGAACTGCCTGTATTGTGTATTAACACGATCCAAGTGGACTTGTATTATTCCATCTCCCAATGAAGAATGTCTTAAACATTTAGAGTTAAACGCCACTGATGTGTCTTGAATAGATGAAACGCGCGTCTGGCGTAATGAATTTGTCACTTTGGTAATTTTGATAACATTTTGTTGGAATATTTGAGCAAAGCCAAGTAACAGCACGTCCCCGGGTGGGGATGGTTGGTGCTATGTATGGAAGTTTTGAATTGAGTTGGAGTGAGAAAGTTTAAGATCAATATCTTATGACTTCTTTACGTTATTTATTTATATTGACACTCAATGACTAAGGCCTTTCGTTGGTCAGTCTGTTCTCTATAGATTTGACAAGAAACACCGTCATTTGTGGCGTTGCATAATCTTCTAGACTTGTATATTATTTTTTTTTTATGCGGAATCGTCATGTTTGTCGATCCGATGCTAAATAAGTGTACTGCTTCGGCAGCTTTCTTTAGACTGTTTATATAATATTTTGAACTGCTAGTATTGTGTATCAAGACGATCCCAGTGGACTTGTATTATTCCATCTCCCAATGAAGAATATCTTAAACATTTAGAGTTAAACGCCACGGATGTGTCTTGAATAGACGAAACGCGCGTCTGGCGTAATGAATTTGTCACTTTGGTAATTTTGATAACATTTTGTTGGAATATTTGAGCAAAGCCAAGTAACAGCAAGTCCCCGGGTGGGGATGATTGGTGCTATGTATGGAAGTTTGAATTCAGTTGCAGTGAGAAAGTTTAAAATCAATATGTTATGACTCCTTTACGTTATTTATTTATATTGACACTCAATGACTAAAGCCATTCGTTGGTCAGTCTGCTGTCTATAGATTTGAAAAGAAACACCGTCATTTGTATCGTTGCATAATCTTCTAGACTTATACATAAAAAGTTCTACAACAACATCTAGATACATAGTTAAAGCGAAAACAAAATTTTACACTTTAAAAATTGCACAAATTTTTCGCCGGACCAACAGGCTTCATCAGTGTTTTTACAACATATGACAATATATATATATATCCAAATTTTATCGTTAATTATAGATTGATATTGACACTGAAGAAGGCCATCAGTTGGTCGAAAATTTTGTCATATTTATTAATATAACTATTTTATAGTAGAAACATCTTTATATTTGTATCGTTGCATAATTCTCTAGACTTATATATATATATATATATATATACGTCTACAAATTAAGCCCAACACTGTTTGAATTAGATTTTTAACACTGTCAAATTTTTGCTTTCCCTCAGCGGGATTCGAACTCACACCGTTGTGACACTGTGGCACCAATTCGCCTGCACTATGTCCAGCGGTCTAGACCCCTCGGCCAAATCCGCTATATATAAAATATAGCTTCATTAACCGGGGTGAATCGTAGACATAGACATAGTACATGTGTACTAGCGTGTGACGATGGAATTTTCGTAACCAATACGTATTAATCTGACAGTAATCTAATTCAGCATTTTTGTATATATTATATAGGATGACAAAGTTACTCGTCATACAGTCACAGTAAGTAAATTATATACAAACGTCTAAGTATTGTGACAACCATATATCTATCCAGCGGATATATATATCTAGGATACGTAATATACTTTATGTTTCTTTTTTTCAGAAGTGTTGTATTGCATTGACACGAATAAACACTACATAGATCCGTTAAGCAGGATCCCTGTTTTTTTCCTCTCATACATTTTTATGAGAGTTTTACCAATGCATTACTTCCTGAAAGTGATAATAGAACCGATGTATTTCACGCAACCGAGCGACATGGAATTAGTTCAGATTGGAAGCATCAGTCAAGGAGTGAATTTCCATCTGTTTAACATACAAAAGGTGATCAACAAAACTAATGTTCTGAAAGATGTCATTTCAAAGCATATACTGTTTATTCCTCCATCTGTTTATTGCATTGTCAAACACGAGGGCGAATTATCAGCTACAATGTCTCGTTCTGGTCCAGTTACATACCTTATTGATACAGAAGAAACCCATGTTGGTTATTTACGTTTAAGAACAAATGTCGTAAGTTGTTATGCATATACTACTTTTAAAAGAGTTGGTAGCAAATGGTTTGTTCGGTGTACTCATATACCTATTGTCATAAATCGTCCCGAGTTATACAAGTATGTTACAGGGATGAAATGCTCAATATGACCAGATCAGGCGCACGAATGGCTTATTCGCGAAAGACCTGTATGGTGGCCGCGAAAAGAAGTTATTGAAGACATTCGTAAAATGGGGTGTTATATCGTACAAGAACACCATGCTAACAGCACTGATAGAGATATTGAATTCCAATTCTTATTTTCTGAAGCAGAAAAACTTCTCATTAAGGAGGAAATGACAGAAGACATGAAATATTGTTTCTATGTATTCAAAGCAATGGTAGAATACCAAACAAAGGATGAAGCTTGTAAGTTACCAACCTACCTGTTAAAAACGGCGTTATTGTATGCCTGTGAATCGATTCCATCCGACATATGGCGAGACAACTGTGGAGGTTGTGTGCTCTATTTGATCGAACTGCTGCTAACTTGGTTTCGAAATCATAACCTTCCGAATTACTTCATTAGGAATAATAATATGATTGAACATTGGAGCCCAAAAGAGGTACACCTGGTTTATGAACGAATCGAAGCATTAAGACTGTTTCCGTGCATGGCTCTGCATTTTATTAGTGACGAATGTTGTCTACATGCATGGGCTATTGATGCTGTAATGTCATCAAGCAAAAAGTACAAAAAAGACAAAGATGTTAAATGGGTCATTGAGAATGTTTTCAATCCAACAACGTTTTACATGTTAGGTGAAACTCTTACCCTGACACGCGACAATGAGTTGATATATTTGGAATTAAATAAGGCATTCGGAAAGAATTTGATTTGGTTAAGTAAAGACGTTGACTTTCACGATTTTGTTGATCAGTTTATGTTGACCGTCCATGATCAGTCATGCATTCAAGCGTTTGATGCATTTGTTAAAAATGAACTCTACTTAAATAAAAACACAGCAGAAGGAACGTACGGAGAGTTCCTTGGACCTGGTTATAAAGGAAAATACATAAAGCGTCCACTTAAAATGACAACAGATACTTGGAATTCCGTAAATATATTCCTGAATTCATTGCTTGTCCAATATGAATACGATGAGATAGTCAAAATTGTATGCTGCCTAATAGACAAATGTAAGGAGGATACAAACTTACACATTATAGATAACAATGAGATCGGGTATACGTCGTCGAAGGTATCCATGAACACGTCCAGCAATGGTGCTTCAGGAGAGCATTCTTCGCGGATAATTAACTACTATCAGTTATTGTGTATTTGTTATGTTATGTTGAATCAATTTGATCTTATCCAGGAGGTAATACACGACTACCAAGATGCCGTTGAAAAAATTCCATCCAGAAATCAATTCAACACTTTGGCTGACTTGTGGGAAAAGCTAGGTAGACCCGAAAAATCTATGGAAATTAAAAACAATCTGCAGGACATACAAGGGGAGAATTGTTTTTCAGAGCAGTTTTTGTTTCAGCTTCCAGACATTCAGGATATGTAAAACTTGTAATAATTGTAACGCTATAGATTTTATTTCTTATTATATTTAAACATTGGACAGGGTTTTAACATGCGTATTGCAGCATTGTAACTAAGTAACCCTATAGGTTATAATATTTGTATTGTACAAACTACTTGTGAATATATTTCATTAAAACATAAAAGTCCCTGTTGCAATTGCTGTACAAAATAATGTTGCGGCCTTAGTAAGATAAAAATAAAAACATATATAACAATCCTGGAACATCAACAATTGCTAATAATCTGAGGTGAATTGAAAGGATTGTAAGCCATTTTTTGACTAGCATCAATTCTGTACAGGTTTCGAACACACTATCTGTTGTGTCCAATAAATGCAGTACACGCATCAAAATCCAAAATATTGTTAACCATAAATTCGGTAAGGTTTTCAATGTAAAACCGACATGATGTTTAAAATTAACTCTACACATATTAAATTATTGGACATAGTGTTCACTTCCAATTCAGTACGTGTCATTAGAATCCAAAACAATGTCCGCGATGAATTATATACATTTATTAAACATGTAAAAACAACCGAAATGGAAACGCCAGTTCACTCTAGACGCGTCTTAAAAATCCAATATATTTGTATGTATCTTTCCTGTTCACATTTTAAGCTATCGACATTTTTCCACTTTTAATTTTGTACACGTCAAAAACACACCACACATGGTTGACGAACGATCAATTATCATTGATAATATCTATTAATTGGAAAACGTCCAGACATCAGACATATTTCCTTGTATCATTTTTGTACACGTCCTTTAAACCATTGAAAATTGTACATTAGAACCTCTGTACAGGTCTAAAATAACCAAAATAGTATCATTGTTTTGTAAAAGTCTTTTACACAAGTCTTTTAGACAGTATATGAACACGTCTTACAATCATATGCCCCTTCCACGATCAAATATGTCCATGTCAGAACACGCGATATACCGTTCAAAATTGTGTGTACGTCGAAAAAAAAACAAAATTCAATATCACAAACATTAATCTGTTTGGTATAATTTACACTAAAATCACGTAATAAAGCTCATAATGTGAATTATCCATATATTCTGATTGGTTTGGTTAAAAATTGTACCAACATAATGTCACAATCATCTGAAAAGTCTTTAAAAATATTGACCAATCAGAAAATTATGTTTTTAAATATAAGCTTGGGGGTATCTGTCGGGCTCAAATTAAAAAAAAACAATAATTTAAAGTTTCATTAAAAACATTTTTTAGATAAAATTAACACTAATGTGCTCTCGATAAATTTAGCTCTTGAATGTTTTTCGGCTATATATGCTATATTTTTGACCACATACTAACAGTGTATATATATATATAGCGTTCAGTCAACCAACGAGATTGAAAAACTATTTCAGAAATTTTCCAATAAAAAGCTATAAGTTTCTTGTATGCCTGTTGCATACTAAAACGCTGGGATTAAAAAAAACAAAATAAAGCTTTTTTAGCAGTTTAAAACTATCTGTTTACGACTATTTTGCACATTTGACAAATGTTTTGGGTACATTATCAACTCGCACTTGGACTCCATTATGCTATGGCTTGCAATGCAATAGAATGTGCTTCTCAATAATGAATTTATGATTTTAATATATTGATTCATTATGATTCATTAATAATGTCCCTTTAAACACGTATTTCTGTTTTGTCTACCTGCGGATTGTAACCGTTAATTTTCTTTCTAGTGTCATGCCATGCATTGCCCTCTATGCATGTATTAATATATTGTCTATCGGCATATTAATCTGACTGTAACAGTTCTATCTAATGTCATGTAATCCTCCTCTTCGTATTCCGGGGCCTCGGTGGCGGAGTGGTTAAGGGAGTTCGTCTACTATTGATCACGTGGTCTGTAAACACTGACATTGTTCGATTCTCACTGCAGGCAGGATGTACTCGACTCTTATCTTAATTGACAAGGATTGTGAGTTTTCCTACCGCAGGTCGGGGGTTTCTTCGGGTACTCCGGCTTCATCCCCCAATAAAAACTTGACGCCATGTACACGTATAAATAAATTTTCTGCTGGGTATTTATCTCTGTAACCTTTGTCTGCTATGTCATTGCATTCTTGTATCATTGTATTCATGTTTTTGTAGCACCTATGTGTTGAATGACCATCATTGTATTCATGTTTTTGTAGCACCTATGTGTTGAATGACCATCATTGTATTCATGTTTTTGTAGCACCTATGTGTTGAATGACCATCATTTTGCCATCACTTTATATCAAAGTATAAAACATTTTAATTGATTGGTTTGATTGTATGTTTGTTTCCGTCTAGCGAATATTATTTTAGCAATATTGAAGATGAGAACAAGTTAATAAACAACAAATCAACGGAACATAGAAAACAAATATATATACATTTAAATGTATCCAGTAATGTAAGCACAAATTACAAAAGATAAATAAGATCTAAAGTATTTAAGAATTGCCCTTTGTATGTTGTAATGTTCTCGATTTACTAGGTGTTAATAATCTATTTAGGACTATATTACTAGAAACTTAACAATGAGAAATATAGTCAGTTTCAATCTTTTAAATATCTAATTTTAATCATTTCAATACAAATAACGTCTATCACCAAAATAAATACTTTCACGTTTATGTCTAAATAATTCCCTAATGGTTTTCTTTGAGCTTTAGCTTTTTGCATTCATTAGCCATTTAAAATTGTTTGTTGTGCAAGTTTTAACTCATGGATCTCTGTTTGCATTGATTGGTTGTGCAAGTTTTAACTCATGGATCTCTGTTTGCATTGATTGGTTGTGCACGTTTTAACTCATGGATCTCTGTTTGCATTGATTGGTTGTGCAAGTTTTAACTCATGGATCTCTGTTTGCATTGATTGGTTGTGCAAGTTTTAACTCATGGATCTCTGTTTGCATTGATTGGTTGTGCAAGTTTTAACTCATGGATCTCTGTTTGCATTGATTGGTTGTGCACGTTTTAACTCATGGATCTCTGTTTGCATTGATTGGTTGTGCAAGTTTTAACTCATGGATCTCTGTTTGCATTGATTGGTTGTGCAAGATTTAACTCATTGATATCTGTTTGCATTGATTGGTTGTGCAAGTTTTAACTCATGGATCTCTGTTTGCATTGATTGGTTGTGCAAGTTTTAACTCATGGAACTCTGTTTGCATTGATTGGTTGTGCAAGTTTTAACTCATGGATCTATGTTTGCATTGATTGGTTGTGCAAGTTTTAACTCATGGATCTCTGTTTGCATTGATTGGTTGTGCAAGTTTTAACTCATGGATCTCTGTTTGCATTGATTGGTTGTGCAAGTTTTAACTCATGGATCTCTGTTTGCATTGATTGGTTGTGCACGTTTTAACTCATGGATCTCTGTTTGCATTGATTGGTTGTGCAAGTTTTAACTCATGGATCTCTGTTTGCATTGATTGGTTGTGCAAGATTTAACTCATTGATATCTGTTTGCATTGATTGGTTGTGCAAATTTTAACTCATGGATCTCTGTTTGCATTGATTGGTTGTGCAAGTTTTAACTCATGGAACTCTGTTTGCATTGATTGGTTGTGCAAGTTTTAACTCATGGATCTCTGTTTGCATTGATTGGTTGTGCAAGTTTTAACTCATGGATCTCTGTTTGCTTGGGTGATGTTTTAGATGTTAATAAGAATGAAAATCTCCATTAAGTTATATTACCTTTCAAAGATGCTGTAAAGACATTATTATCATCGAGATCGAATACCGTTGGCTTCATATTATAGACGTATTGTTGTTAGATATGCTAGGGTTGCACAAATGATATGCGTTTTATCTAAACAAAACTCAATAGCCGCGTTAAACTACTATATAATTACACTGAAAAAGTTTTCTAGGGAAAACATTGTCAAATGTCAATCAACTCTCCAGGAAACAAAATTCTTCTGGAAATTAAAACATTTTTAAAATTTCAAAAAGGTAACGTTCTTGTGTCCTTAATGAACATTTATATACAAAATATCCCGTAACTTAAATACTAAATGTCGATTGACTGATATATATATTACATTTTGTGTACAATATACTACTGTTAATGTTTGGAATTGTAAAGATGATGAACGTTGGTTTTGTTGACCTACTTCATGCATATATGTGATTAAACTCGTTGTGATTCATTTTGGTGAATCGTCTGTATTGGAATCTGCGGTTAATAACTCTTACATCGAATTAAAAAATAACAAGGATAGATAGATAAAGAAGATAAACTAATTATATAAAAATACTAAAAAAGATAGAAAACAGGAATCAGTTTAATATACAATAATTTCAATGTTCAACAAGTACGAAGTAAAATTCAAGAAAATTGAAGTATCGAAAACAAGTGACATAATGCGGATCGAGAATAAGACAAAAAATAAAGAAACAACAAAACAAAAGAACAAAAGAAACCCAAAATGAGTAAAACGAATTGATTCTCGTGTCGTGTGTAAGTTATCGTCGTGGCAAGGAGACATGTTTGGAAGACGAAAACTTACATATGGCTGATCTCATTTTTGACATTAAATTTTTCCAACTAATCAATGACTTACAAGAAGAGTGGGGAAGAACTCCACAAAGAACAATAAAAGCATTAATCGAGTCTATGCCGAGGAGATGTAAGACAGTGATAGCTGCACGTGGCATATTAAGTACTACCTTTTTGTGTCACCGAAAAAAAGCAACATTAGTTAACGAATTTTTTTTTAAGCGCATTAAATACCGACACTAGTGCTGGTCTCATTCTTAAATGTACAAGCGAAAAGACAAAACATTTGATGAAGGAGAAATCGACGATCAAGCTGTCACTTTATCAATAAAGCTTAACCTTTAACTTCAAAACTGGACATCTAAAATATTCTTCAGTAAATGGAATGTTTCTCGTTGGGAAAGACATGGAAGCAACTTTCTACAAAACTATATGTCAAACACAAAACACAAATATTAGGTCAACGGTGCTGCCTATCGTTAGAATTAGTAAGTCCACATATACACACACAGCTGTCAAAGAAAGCATTATCTAATACGTCTGATGAACCCGACTGTTTCAATACTAATCAACACGTTTCGATACATAGTATTGTAATGTAAGACCAATTTAATAAGGCTTTAAAAATGGATGCAGTCAAGAAATAAAAAAGAATTAGTTCTAAAGAAACAGGATTGACCAACTTGGTTTTTTTCCTAAAGATTACAACATTTCTTCATGTGTCATAAGTAGTCGTTTAGGTTTAGGTCAGGTTCAAGAGCTGATCTGTATGACGACAAATTTGAACCATTGAATTACAAAAACTTTATATATTAATAAACCATGTTTTTTTATTAATATGTCTCATGTACTACACAAACTGAACGTTTAAACAGTTTAAATATCCGTGGTACGCAAACCAGTCACAGGTGATCTAAACGTAAATTTACTGATTGAAACCGATCATCGTGTAAATTTATTAATAAGAAATTTCAATCTTCAAAACTGCATTTCTGAACCAACTCGTTTCGATAATTTGCTTGATCCAGTTTTATTTTCGGACGACTGTGAAATAAGCATTGCTTTAGTTCTGAAAATCGATCGAACTGTAAGTGATCGTGATGCAACTTGTGTAACAATTTAAGCTGCTATTTGTTAAGAGAAAACTTATAAACAAAAGGTCTGGCTTTATAACCATTTCAACAAACTTAATACTGAAATATCCAGATTCTACTTGGAAAATTTTCTTAGCGGAAATGACTGAAAACTTTACTAATTCCAGTCCCTAGCAAGAAAATGTATTCCTACAAATGTTGTAACAATTAGACTAAATGATAAACCTTGGTTTAATTCTAAAATAAGAAAAAAAAGAATAAGAGATAGGCTGCATAAAATAATGAAGAGTAAGCATACTACAACGGCTATTAAAATGTTCAAAACGCAAAGAAATAAAGTTAATAACATGATTAAATATGCACGTGAACAGTTCTTTCTAAATGCAAATAATCTTCTTGATGAGAATAAAAAGAACAACCCAAAAACCCACTGGAAACTAGTTAAATTTCTAAGTAATAGATATAAATCAAGTACTATCCCCCCTCTCATTGAAAATGTAAGTAGTAATCTAGTCATGTCCGACAAAGAAAAAAGTAATGTCTTTAATAATTTATTTTCGTCCATATCAGATATTCGAAATGCCGAAAAGACTGTAACTGATCAGAAAATTGATATTGACTTTATTACATCTGATGAAATAAAAGACGTATTACAGAGTCTGCCTGTCGATAAAGCCGTCGGTGATGATCGTATAAGCCATCATTTACTGAAATTTACGGCCGCGAGTATATGTAAACCGTTGCAAATAATATTTAATGTCTCACTTTTTCACGCTGAATTCCCTCCAGATGGAAATCGACCATTGTTATTCCGCATTTCGAGAAAGGGGAAAACTCCGATCCAACTAATTACCAACCAATAAGTTTATTAAGGTGTCTTGGAAAAGCTTTTGAGAGAGTGATTTACAAATACATATACAACTTTCTAGAAAATTCCCTCTTTACAAATACCAATCACGATTCATGCAAAAAACATTCTACTGTTCATCAGCTCATAGAAATATACCATAATATTTGTATAACACTGGACAATAGAAAAGTTGTCTGTTCAATTTTTTGGTGATATTTCTAAAGCGTTTGATCGTTTTTGGCATAAATGACTAATAACCAACTAATGACTTTAACCACAGTAAAACAGAGTGCCTAGTATTTACAACTCAAGGCATAACCAACAATCTAAATGCATTTTTCAACAATGAAAACGTAAAACTTGTTGAAAATCACTAACATATTGGTGTCACGTTTTTTTTAAAACTGTAAATGGATTATTCATATACAGAACATAATTAATAGCGCATCAGCTAGATTATGTGTGCTAAGAAAATATAAATTTAGTCTAAGTAGATCAAACATAAATTTATTTTACTTATATTTTCCCCAACTTAGAATATTCTTGTGAGCTTTGAGATGGTTGTTCTGTTCAAGATAAAAATAAACTTGAACAAGTTCATAACAAAACTGCAAGAATAATAGATGGCTTCCAAAATTTGCAATTATTGATTTGTTATATTTTGAAACGGGATGGGAAACGCTTCAATTTAGGAGAGAATGAAGGAAAAAGAATTTGTTTACCAAATTAAATATAATAACTGCCCTTCATACTTGAGTGATTGTTTATCCCCCTTTTATAGGGAAAATGTCAGGATTTTAAGAACGCAGAATCAATTTCAAGTACCTAAACAGAGATAACAGCTATATACTAACTCTTTATTTCCTTCAACAATTCAAAGGTGGAATCACTTAAACGAATTTCTAAGAAGCACAGAATCATATCAAATATTCAAACGACTTTTATTAAAAGAAAAAGATCTTGTGAAACCTCCAAAATTTTATCTGGCTGGTAATAGATTACTAAATATATTACATAATTAAAAGACATAGATCAAGTAACCTCAATGCAGACCTCTTTCGGGTAAACTTAATTGATTATTCAAGTTGTAGCTGCGGTCATGTGTTTAAGGATTCGATTCATTTTTTATTGAATGTCATTTGTACATTGGTCCCCAAGCTGAGTTATTTAGAAAACTAAATTTTGTTGATATTATAGACATTGAAATTTTACTCTTTGGTAGCGAAACTTTGGACTATGATAACAATTTAAAGCTTTTGCTAGCAGTGCAGCAATTTATCAAACAAACCAAACGATTTACTTGATTGATCATAATTTAAACTTTAATTCTTTCCGCTTTACTCTCTTACTTTTTTTTCTCTTTTATAATTGTATTTTTGCTATTATATTTGTTCTGAATATTGCATGATATTTATTTTACATGTTAAAATGTACTGTATGTATTTATTAAATGATGTGTTGACGTATGCATGTATACGTAGCATTCGTTGTGTTATATGGCGAGGATAATATAAGTTGTGATAACTTGTTTCCGATCCAGTGTGATAATTTTATGGCAATAAATATGTTTTAATTATAAATTAGCTGTAGAACATAAACTGAACCTGTGGCAAACTTAAACAACTGAAGTACACAAACCAATCTTGTGGCTAGTGTACCGGTAAACAATCGAGGTATACAAACCGAAGCCTTGTCTAGTTTAAACAACCGAGGTACACAAACGAACCTTGGTCTAGTTTAAACAACCAAGGTACACAAACCGAACCTTTGTCTAGTTTAAACAACTGATGTTCACAAAACCCAACCTTTGTCTAATTTAAAACACTGTTGTACACAAACCCAAATTGTGCCTTTTAAAAATACATGTCCAAAGTAGCCCACTGTAACAAACAAACAGATGGTTCCATGTTTGCTGTGCTTAAAGAATTAATGAAACAGTTAAAACAACATCCTATTGAACTTGCTTGAAGCAGTAAAATGTAACCATGTAGTAATGAAACTTACAATTATTATGTCAGACTTACCAGGACTAGTAGATTTTAAGCAAAGGGTAATGAAAACCACTGGAATTGAACAATTGAATTACCAGGACCATTAGGTAATAACCTAAAGGTTTTGAAAACTACGGGATTTAAACCAGACTTGTCAGGGCCAGTAGAAGAGGTATACACACAGTTAATCAGTTACAGTTAATACAATTACGTCTAAACATTGAATTTCGGCCTTACATTCCGAGTCTAAACATTGAATTTCGGCCTTACATTCTACGTCTAAACATTGAATTTCGGCCTTACATTCCGAGTCTAAACATTGAATTTCTGCCTTACATTCTGAGTCTAAACATTGAATTTCGGCCTTACATTCTGAGTCTAAACATTGAATTTCGGCATTACATTCTGAGTCTAAACATTGAATTTCGGCCTTACATTCTTAGTCTAAACATTGAATTTCGGCCTTACATTCTACGTCCAAACATTGAATTTCGGCCTTACATTCTGAGTCTTAACATTGAATTTCGGCCTAACATTCTGAGTCTAAACATTGAATTTCGGCCTTAC
Source organism: Limnoperna fortunei (assembly GCA_944474755.1). Classification (NCBI taxonomy): domain Eukaryota; kingdom Metazoa; phylum Mollusca; class Bivalvia; order Mytilida; family Modiolidae; genus Limnoperna; species Limnoperna fortunei. Next base: position 109,807,921 of record OX104112.1, on the reverse strand, counting down.
ATTCTACGTCTAAAAATTGAATTTCGGCCTTACATTTTGAGTCTAAACATTGAATTTCGGCCTTACATTCTGCGTCTAAACATTGAATTTCGGCCTTACATTCTACGTCTAAGCATTGAATTTCGGCCTTACATTCTGAGTCTAAACATTGAATTTCGGCCTGACATTCTGAGTCTAAACATTGAATTTCGGCCTTACATTCTGAGTCTAAACATTGAATTTCGGCCTTACATTCCGGGTCTAAACGTTGAATTTCTGCCTTACATTCCGAGTCTAAACATTGAATTTCGGCCTTACATTCTGAGTCTAAACATTGAATTTCGGACTTACATTCTGAGTCTAAACATTGAATTTCGGCCTTACATTCTTAGTCTAAACATTGAATTTCGGCCTTACATTCTGAGTCTAAACATTGAATTTCGGCCTTACATTCTGAGTCTAAACATTGAATTTCGGCCTTACATTCTGTCTAAACATTGAATTTCGGCCTTACATTCCGAGTCTAAACATTGAATTTCTGCCGTACATTCCGAGTCTAAACATTGAATTTCGGCCTTACATTCTGAGTCTAAACATTGAATTTCGGCCTTACATTCTTAGTCTAAACATTGAATTTCGGCCTAACATTCTGAGTCTAAACATTGAATTTCGGCCTTACATTCTGCGTCTAAAAATTGAATTTCGGCCTTACATTTTGAGTCTAAACATTGAATTTCGGCCTTACATTCTGCGTCTAAACATTGAATTTCGGCCTTACATTCTACGTCTAAACATTGAATTTCGGCCTTACATTCTGAGTCTAAACATTGAATTTCGGCCTGACATTCTGAGTCTAAACATTGAATTTCGGCCTTACATTCTGAGTCTAAACATTGAATTTCGGCCTTACATTCCGAGTCTAAACGTTGAATTTCTGCCTTACATTCCGAGTCTAAACATTGAATTTCGGCCTTACATTCTGAGTCTAAACATTGAATTTCGGACTTACATTCTGAGTCTAAACATTGAATTTCGGCCTTACATTCTTAGTCTAAACATTGAATTTCGGCCTTACATTCTGAGTCTAAACATTGAATTTCGGCCTTACATTCTGAGTCTAAACATTGAATTTCGGCCTTACATTCTGAGTCTAAACATTGAATTTCGGCCTTACATTCCGAGTCTAAACATTGAATTTCTGCCGTACATTCCGAGTCTAAACATTGAATTTCGGCCTTACATTCTGAGTCTAAACATTGAATTTCGGCCTTACATTCTTAGTCTAAACATTGAATTTCGGCCTAACATTCTGAGTCTAAACATTGAATTTCGGCCTTACATTCTGCGTCTAAAAATTGAATTTCGGCCTTACATTTTGAGTCTAAACATTGAATTTCGGCCTTACATTCTGCGTCTAAACATTGAATTTCGGCCTTACATTCTACGTCTAAACATTGAATTTCGGCCTTACATTCCGAGTCTAAACGTTGAATTTCTGCCTTACATTCCGAGTCTAAACATTGAATTTCGGCCTTACATTCTGAGTCTAAACATTGAATTTCGGCCTTACATTCTGATTCTAAACATTGAATTTCGGCCTTACATTCTTAGTCTAAACATTGAATTTCGGCCTAACATTCTGAGTCTAAACATTGAATTTCGGCCTTACATTCTGCGTCTAAAAATTGAATTTCGGCCTTACATTTTGAGTCTAAACATTGAATTTCGGCCTTACATTCTGCGTCTAAACATTGAATTTCGGCCTTACATTCTACGTCTAAACATTGAATTTCGGCCTTACATTCTGAGTCTAAACATTGAATTTCGGCCTGACATTCTGAGTCTAAACATTGAATTTCGGCCTTACATTCTGAGTCTAAACATTGAATTTCGGCCTTACATTCCGAGTCTAAACATTGAATTTCTGCCGTACATTCCGAGTCTAAACATTGAATTTCGGCCTTACATTCTGAGTCTAAACATTGAATTTCGGCCTTACATTCTTAGTCTAAACATTGAATTTCGGCCTAACATTCTGAGTCTAAACATTGAATTTCGGCCTTACATTCTGCGTCTAAAAATTGAATTTCGGCCTTACATTTTGAGTCTAAACATTGAATTTCGGCCTTACATTCTGCGTCTAAACATTGAATTTCGGCCTTACATTCTACGTCTAAACATTGAATTTCGGCCTTACATTCCGAGTCTAAACGTTGAATTTCTGCCTTACATTCCGAGTCTAAACATTGAATTTCGGCCTTACATTCTGAGTCTAAACATTGAATTTCGGCCTTACATTCTGATTCTAAACATTGAATTTCGGCCTTACATTCTGAGTCTAAACATTGAATTTCGGCCTTACATTCTGAGTCTAAACATTGAATTTCGGCCTAACATTCTGAGTCTAAACATTGAATTTCGGCCTTACATTCTGAGTCTAAACATTGAATTTCGGCCTTACATTCTGCGTCTAAACATTGAATTTCGGCCTTACATTCTGAGTCTAAACATTGAATTTCGGCCTTACATTCTGAGTCTAAACATTGAATTTCGGCCTTACATTCTGAGTCAAAACATTGAATTTCGGCCTTACATTCTGAGTCTAAACATTGAATTTCGGCCTTACATTCTTAGTCTAAACATTGAATTTCGGCCTAACATTCTGAGTCTAAACATTGAATTTCGGCCTTACATTCTGCGTCTAAAAATTGAATTTCGGCCTTACATTTTGAGTCTAAACATTGAATTTCGGCCTTACATTCTGCGTCTAAACATTGAATTTCGGCCTTACATTCTACGTCTAAACATTGAATTTCGGCCTTACATTCCGAGTCTAAACGTTGAATTTCTGCCTTACATTCCGAGTCTAAACATTGAATTTCGGCCTTACATTCTGAGTCTAAACATTGAATTTCGGCCTTACATTCTGATTCTAAACATTGAATTTCGGCCTTACATTCTGAGTCTAAACATTGAATTTCGGCCTTACATTCTGAGTCTAAACATTGAATTTCGGCCTAACATTCTGAGTCTAAACATTGAATTTCGGCCTTACATTCTGAGTCTAAACATTGAATTTCGGCCTTACATTCTGCGTCTAAACATTGAATTTCGGCCTTACATTCTGAGTCTAAACATTGAATTTCGGCCTTACATTCTGAGTCTAAACATTGAATTTCGGCCTTACATTCTGAGTCAAAACATTGAATTTCGGCCTTACATTCTGAGTCTAAACATTGAATTTCGGCCTTACATTCTTAGTCTAAACATTGAATTTCGGCCTTACATTCTGAGTCTAAACATTGAATGTCTGCCTTACATTCTGAGTCTAAACATTGAATTTCGGCCTTACATTCTGAGTCTAAACATTGAATTTCGGCCTTACATTCTGAGTCTAAACATTGAATTTCGGCCTTACATTCTGAGTCTAAACATTGAATTTCGGCCTTACATTCTTAGTCTAAACATTGAATTTCGGCCTTACATTCTGAGTCTAAACATTGAATTTCGGCCTTACATTCTGAGTCTAAACATTGAATTTCGGCCTTACATTCTGAGGTGCTGTATTCAGCGTTACATTCTGAGTCTAAACATTGAATTTCGGCCTTACATTCTGAGTCTAAACATTGAATTTCGGCCTTACATTCTGAGTCTAAACATTGAATTTCGGCCTTACATTCTTAGTCTAAACATTGAATTTCGGCCTTACATTCTGAGTCTAAACATTGAATTTCGGCCTGACATTCTGAGTCTAAACATTGAATTTCGGCCTTACATTCTGAGTCTAAACATTGAATTTCGGCCTTACATTCCGAGTCTAAACGTTGAATTTCTGCCTTACATTCCGAGTCTAAACATTGAATTTCGGCCTTACATTCTGAGTCTAAACATTGAATTTCGGCCTTACATTCTGATTCTAAACATTGAATTTCGGCCTTACATTCTGAGTCTAAACATTGAATTTCGGCCTTACATTCTGAGTCTAAACATTGAATTTCGGCCTAACATTCTGAGTCTAAACATTGAATTTCGGCCTTACATTCTGAGTCTAAACATTGAATTTCGGCCTTACATTCTGAGTCTAAACATTGAATTTCGGCCTAACATTCTGCGTCTAAACATTGAATTTCGGCCTTACATTCTGAGGTGCTGTATTCGGCCTCACATTCTGAGTCTAAACATTGAATTTCGGCCTTACATTCTGAGTCTAAACATTGAATTTCGGCCTAACATTCTGAGTCTAAACATTGAATTTCGGCCTTACATTCTGAGTCTAAACATTGAATTTCGGCCTTACATTCTGCGTCTAAACATTGAATTTCGGCCTTACATTCTGAGTCTAAACATTGAATTTCGGCCTTACATTCTGAGTCTAAACATTGAATTTCGGCCTTACATTCTTAGTCTAAACATTGAATTTCGGCCTTACATTCTGAGTCTAAACATTGAATTTCGGCCTTACATTCTGAGTCTAAACATTGAATTTCGGCCTAACATTCTGAGTCTAAACATTGAATTTCGGCCTTACATTCTGAGTCTAAACATTGAATTTCGGCCTTACATTCTGAGTCTAAACATTGAATTTCGGCCTTACATTCCGAGTCTAAACGTTGAATTTCTGCCTTACATTCCGAGTCTAAACATTTAATTTCGGCCTTACATTCTGAGTCTAAACATTGAATTTCGGCCTTACATTCTGATTCTAAACATTGAATTTCGGCCTTACATTCTGAGTCTAAACATTGAATTTCGGCCTTACATTCTGAGTCTAAACATTGAATTTCGGCCTAACATTCTGAGTCTAAACATTGAATTTCGGCCTTACATTCTGAGGTGCTGTATTCGGCCTCACATTCTGAGTCTAAACATTGAATTTCGGCCTTACATTCTGAGTCTAAACATTGAATTTCGGCCTTACATTCTGAGTCTAAACATTGAATTTCGGCCTTACATTCTGAGTCTAAACATTGAATTTCGGCCTTACATTCTGCGTCTAAACATTGAATTTCGGCCTTACATTCTGAGTCTAAACATTGAATTTCGGCCTTACATTCTGAGTCTAAACATTGAATTTCGGCCTTACATTCTGAGTCTAAACATTGAATTTCGGCCTTACATTCTGAGTCTAAACATTGAATTTCGGCCTTACATTCTTAGTCTAAACATTGAATTTCGGCCTTACATTCTGAGTCTAAACATTGAATTTCTGCCTTACATTCTGAGTCTAAACATTGAATTTCGGCCTTACATTCTGAGTCTAAACATTGAATTTCGGCCTTACATTCTGAGTCTAAACATTGAATTTCGGCCTTACATTCTGAGTCTAAACATTGAATTTCGGCCTAACATTCTGAGTCTAAACATTGAATTTCGGCCTTACATTCTGAGTCTAAACATTGAATTTCTGCCTTACATTCTGAGTCTAAACATTGAATTTCGGCCTTACATTCTGAGGTGCTGTATTCGGCGTTACATTCTGAGTCTAAACATTGAATTTCGGCCTTACATTCTGAGTCTAAACATTGAATTTCGGCCTTACATTCTGAGTCTAAACATTGAATTTCGGCCTTACATTCTTAGTCTAAACATTGAATTTCGGCCTTACATTCTGAGTCTAAACATTGAATTTCGGCCTGACATTCTGAGTCTAAACATTGAATTTCGGCCTTACATTCCGAGTCTAAACATTGAATTTCGGCCTTACATTCCGAGTCTAAACGTTGAATTTCTGCCTTACATTCCGAGTCTAAACATTGAATTTCGGCCTTACATTCTGAGTCTAAACATTGAATTTCGGCCTTACATTCTGATTCTAAACATTGAATTTCGGCCTTACATTCTGAGTCTAAACATTGAATTTCGGCCTTACATTCTGAGTCTAAACATTGAATTTCGGCCTAACATTCTGAGTCTAAACATTGAATTTCGGCCTTACATTCTGAGTCTAAACATTGAATTTCGGCCTTACATTCTGAGTCTAAACATTGAATTTCGGCCTAACATTCTGCGTCTAAACATTGAATTTCGGCCTTACATTCTGAGGTGCTGTATTCGGCCTCACATTCTGAGTCTAAACATTGAATTTCGGCCTTACATTCTGAGTCTAAACATTGAATTTCGGCCTAACATTCTGAGTCTAAACATTGAATTTCGGCCTTACATTCTGAGTCTAAACATTGAATTTCGGCCTTACATTCTGCTTCTAAACATTGAATTTCGGCCTTACATTCTGAGTCTAAACATTGAATTTCGGCCTTACATTCTGAGTCTAAACATTGAATTTCGGCCTTACATTCTTAGTCTAAACATTGAATTTCGGCCTTACATTCTGAGTCTAAACATTGAATTTCGGCCTTACATTCTTAGTCTAAACATTGAATTTCGGCCTTACATTCTGAGTCTAAACATTGAATTTCTGCCTTACATTCTGAGTCTAAACATTGAATTTCGGCCTTACATTCTGAGTATAAACATTGAATTTCGGCCTTACATTCTGAGTCTAAACATTGAATTTCGGCCTTACATTCTGAGTCTAAACATTGAATTTCGGCCTTACATTCTTAGTCTAAACATTGAATTTCGGCCTTACATTCTGAGTCTAAACATTGAATTTCTGCCTTACATTCTGAGTCTAAACATTGAATTTCGGCCTTACATTCTGAGTCTAAACATTGAATTTCGGCCTTACATTCTGAGTCTAAACATTGAATTTCGGCCTTACATTCCGAGTCTAAACATTGAATTTCTGCCGTACATTCTGAGTCTAAACATTGAATTTCGGCCTTACATTCCGAGTCTAAACATTGAATTTCTGCCTTACATTCTGAGTCTAAACATTGAATTTCGGCCTTACATTCCGAGTCTAAACATTGAATTTCTGCCTTACATTCTGAGTCTAAACATTGAATTTCGGCCTTACATTCTGAGGTGCTGTATTCGGCGTTACATTCTGAGTCTAAACATTGAATTTCGGCCTTACATTCTGAGTCTAAACATTGAATTTCGGCCTTACATTCTGAGGTGCTGTATGGTATAAAAGAAAGGTTTTTTAGATAACTTGAAGAAAAACACACTCTTTAGTAATATGATAACACAAATTTTCAAATAAACTCATTTTTCAGAAATTTTATACTCTATTAATAAAGATGAACCAAATGTACAATATATAGATCCACTAAACCGAATCCCTGTTTTGCTGATGTCACTAAACCGAATCCCTGTTTTGCTAATGTCATTAAACCGAATCCCTGTTTTGTTGATGTCATTCATGCAGTTGATGCTTTAATATTTATATTATATGGTTACAATTATTTATCGAGTAGATTTGTGGATTTTGTAAAACTCATTTTTAACAGGTCAGGTTATTTTAAGTTATGCATCTTTTCATTTTTTCATGGAGGAATGTCATATTGAATGGTATGTTATTATAATAAATTATATTTGATTGTAAGTCCAAAAAAAATCATTTACAAATTGTGTACTTTTTTGTTTATATAATCGTGTAAAATTTACACATATTTTAGTTTGCTGCATGATTAATAATCCTTGTAACAACATATTTCTAGATGAAATGGATTTAGATTCAACTTTTAATAATCAGGTTCTTTCTTCTTTCGAGGACCTTAAAATAGCTATAATACTGCTTGTAGGACGTCGTTAAACCTCATTAAATCCGTTAAAACTACTTATGCACACATAAGATACAAGGAGTATGGAACAAATTGCTTACTTTTACAGGTAAAAAAAAGGGTCTAACTGAAATTTGCCCAAACAGGTTAACCACTACGCGTTCATGCTTTTAGTACAACACCCCCCCCCCCCCGTTCCAACCCATCCCAACGACAGTGACTGCCTTATTCGTCATACGGTACATGCTGTGGATATAGCCCTTCCCAGTATGAAGAAATTTTTTTAGGAAATAATCAGCGAACTATTACATGTTTAAATTTTTAAGTCATGATCTAAGCCATGATTTACTAAAATACTCGTTGACTCATTTAATCTAATCAGTTTTTTTCCACAAAAGAATTTCCGTACGAAACAAGGAAATTATAACTTACACTGTTTGTAAATTTAACAATTACTTTTGTTAAAAAATGATTTAAAGCGTGACACTTATAAAACTCAATGTAGTGGCTTAAAATCACACACTGGAATCTAAAATCGTCTTCAGTACATGGAATCGAAATCCATGGAGACGCATAGGAATAGTTTTTCATACAGAACAATACGTCAACAACAAAACACAAACAGTAAGTCAAAAGCGCTGCCTATGGTAATTATTAGTAAGGTCACGACTAACCAAGCAGAAAGTCTTTTATATGACGAACCCGACTGTTTCATTGCAAGTCAACACGTTTCAACAAATAGTGTTGCAAGTTTAAATCAATTTAACAACGGTTTTAAAACGGATGCAGTAACGAAATCAGCAAAACTATCTAGTTCTAAAGAGTTTGTCAAAGAAGATCGACCTTCTTCGCTTTTCGTTAAAGAGTACGATAATTCCTCGTGTGTACTTAGTAGTCTTTTAGGTATAGGCCAGGCTCAAGATATTAGCTTACCACCTAGAGATAAAGAACGACAACTTACAGACTTTTCTTCTCAAGATAATGGGAGTAGCGTAGTCTCTAAAGCTACTAGAATAATATCGCAAAAAGATTACACATCGTTTAACGGTATCCAACATAACTGCGTTACTTCAGAATCGCACTGCCAAACAAACGCGGAACAAAGCACGCAATATTTTTCTCGAGTGCCTATTTTTAGATTTAGGATGTATGATGAAAAATTTGAATCCTTCATATTTTATCAAAAAAATGAAAACTTGCAAACCAGGTGCGTTACTGATAATAATTACTGTACTACACAAACTGAACGTTTGAAAATGTTCAATAACTGTGCTACACAAACCGAAGAAGTGGCTCGTTTAAATGACCGATGTATACAAACCGGACATGTGACTAATTTAAGTAACCGTGGTATACAAACCAAACTTTGGCCTAGTTTAACTGACTTTGGTACACAAACTGAACTTGTGACTAGTTTAAATCACTGCTATACACAAACTGAACGCGTGGACAGCTTAAATCACCGTTGTACACAAACTGAACTTGTAGCCAGTTTAAATCACTGTCTTACACAAACCGAATCTGTGTTTATAGAAACTGACTGTAATAAAAAAACGAATGGTTCCAATGTCTGCTGTACTAAAACAACAAAAGGAACAGTTAAAACAGCAGTAGAATTTAACCACTCGGTAATAAAATTCATACCAGATTTACTAGGACCAGTAGAAAATAACCCAGAGGTACTTGAAACCACAGAAAATCAATCAGACTTACCAGGACCAGTAGAAATTAAGCATCAGCTTAAGAAAACAGAAGGAATAGCACCAGATTTTAAAAAAATAGTAAAGATAAACCAAAAAGTACTAAAAACCACAGAAAAGAGACCAACCTTACCAGGACTAGTAAACAGTAAGCAAGGGCTTACGAAAACGGAGGACTTAGCAAGATCAGTAAAAAGTAAGAAAGAGATAATTAAACCTATCGGAATTGTAACACACTTACCAGGACCAGTAGAAAGTACGGAAAGGGTAAAGAAAACTGACAAAATGATAACAGGATCAGAAGAAAGTAATCAATATCTTATAATAGGCATATCAGACTTGTCAGATCCAGTAGAAAGCAAGCAAGAGGAAAAGAACGCGATTGTCACTTCAGTGGTTAGGAATATAGCAATTAAACGCCTATCAAGACCGGCCAAGTCAATAATAAATCAAACAAATATAGCGAACATTAGTATGGATACTTACAAACAAGACACTGATTCTCTAAGTGAACACCGTTCCTGTCTAAATCGAAACCTATATTGTGAGTATTTTTTTAAAAAATTTTTCTGTCAAGTGTAAATAACTAAACGAACAGATATTTTTGTTTTTAATCTTGCTTTAACCCACTATTTCTTTTGAAATGCTTGTACCAAGTCAGAACCATTGCAATATTATACACCGTGATATAGAATGATGAGACCTTAGTTGGATCTGACAAAACACCTTTGACTTTTGGTGATAAAAACTCAACATCTTAATTTCTTAACAATATTTTGTTTGAGTTCTATCAATGAGCATTGTAAAAACCGAAATGTGGACGAAATAAGAGATTGTAAATTTAGTGATTTACACGGACAGACGTAAAAGTAAAAGCACTAATTTATTTGGATTCGTTTGCTAATAAATTTAAATTATGTTTTTATTTAGCACAATGCCATAATCAACGACAACAGATCAAACCCACACCACTAGAGACAATAGCAAAGCAATACGGTCTAGTTGTACACCGAATCCCGGAAGACGGTAACTGTATGTTTTTAGCTGTGGTAGACCAGTTAAGGATTTGTGGAAATTTTATGTTTACAAAGGACACTCTAAGAACAAAAGCCGTAGAGTAAGTATAGGTATATATAACATGACTGTTATATTATATGGTGTAAATATCACAATTAATGAAGCTTTTGTTACACAGCTTTGATAGTCTTATAATAAAACTTAAAATTTGATTCAAATGTTGTTGAATTAAGGTTTAATATATCACCAATAGGAAATACTTTGATATTAGATCTTAAGGTAAGTGTCACAATCTTCACCTTGGCCGAATAACTCGATTTTATGGTGTCTCTAAAGAATCAAATAACATTGCTTGTTAAGTGACCGGTATCATGTAAATTGTATTAAAACATAAATTTAATGAAAAGTCAAGTCACTCAAGGCAAATTAAGTATGAAACGAATAAACAGATACACACACATGTGTGCTATAGTTTATGCACTGTAGCGGTCATATATACGTTATCGTGTCGATCGACGTGGAGGCCAAAAATACTCAACTGTGCTCATGAAAGCGATCCCTATTGGGGACAGTCCGTTATGGTACTAGATGGGATTTAGATTATATTCTTCAGCTTTGCGCTATGCCTTTTGTCCGAATTGGTAACCGATATTATAGCAAGATAATACTAATACTTCCAGACCACATGTTGCGACGATGTGTCGCAATTTTCAACACAACGTTCATAAGATTTTCTAACATACGGTCTAATCGAGCATGTTTGAGACAAGCTAGAAAAGAGGAACTGAGTGCGGGCATGTCCTATTCATAAGTGAAATAACATCCCCAATATTACAATAGACGCCTAATCAGCTGAAAAGTAAAGCGTGTGCGAATAGCTATTGAATCTGGCGGCTAATATTATTAGAAGTATTTAAAAAGAAACTAGATAGCACAATCGGCACTGCTGGGAAAAAGCCAATATACTTCCAACAGAAATTTGAAACAGTATACAACATTGCTAAAATTAATTTTGTATAACTTACAAACACTAAACCTATACTATTGTTTATATCAAATAAAAAGGTACTTAAGAGACCATCCATATCAGAAAGATGGGTCACATCTTGCTAGCTTTCTGTTTGATGAATCATGGGAAGAGTACCTTTGGCGTATGAACAGAGACGGCGAATGGGGAGATCACATGATACTGAACGGCATCACAGAAGTAACTGGTAGAAATATAACGGTTTTAAGTACATCCGGGGTTGTAACACACCTGTATCCTCATTACCAGACTGTTTCAAATGATCAGCCCCTGGATACACTTTACCTCGGACATATACCGGAGAAACATTATGATAGCTTACGACCACAGGATTGGGAAGAAACTTGGTGGATAAGTATGTCTTTTGTTAATCAATTTACCTCCTGGCGTTCTTATTGTGTGATTTTGTGGTCAAATTTAAAGCGGATGTAAAGTAGAAATAAAGCTATTTTAATATGTGTATGGAAAAAAGTTTAAGTGCGTTTTGTTTTTGAGAAATATCGTTTTAAATAAAAACTTAAACTTAAACCATAGGTGTTTTCCTTTTAATTTGTAGATGCTCTAATACATCGTATGCAACAGTCCTTAGCAATTAATGAATTTGACGAGTCAGCAAAAACAGGAGAATCTGCACATAAAAATCTCAACATAAAACCAGACATTGGGACTGAAAGTGTACCTACTGACGACAAATTAAAGATGAGAGATTTATTTGTCCAATATCCAGTACCGTGTAATAATAGTAGTAAGACTATTAATTTTATGTAAAGAAATTTAAATTGTATGAATTATAATAAGGTACCCTGTCATATTTCTTCATTTTGGTTTAGCAAAACAGGTTATTTTTTAAAATTGAATCATGCCATTATTGTTGTAAAATCATTCTGAGAACCAATTAGTGTAAAATAGTATATCGTGGTCTTATGTGTTTGCAAGAGTATAATTTTAATCCGTGAACATGGTGCATTGGTATATAAAGTTTTTATCTCTACCTCTACTTTTTGTTGCACCATGCACACTTGATTGAACAGTGTATACATAGTGTATAAGAAATAAACGTAAGCTGTCTTCGATAACTAATGTTATGACTTCCTGACCAGATAAGAATTTTTTCTTGTTCCCTACAATCAATCTGAACTTGCAAACTAGTCAGGGGTAAATTACACAAGACACTGGGGAAATTTTGTCTTCCCTTTTAAACATCAGAGAATTAACAGCTTGAGTAGGAGATTATTGTCCTTATTTCATAAGGACATTTGTAGTCAGTCCGAAAAAAAAAGAATAGGACAATTGAAAAAGATTGTTATTGCAAATATATATTCAGAGAACCAGGTAAATTGCACAAAAATCATCAATAACCTCTAAAATTGAAACAAGATGTTGACTATTTGTAAAGTTTATCAACTTTAGACCCTAGACCCTTAAATTAAATGACTAATCTTAATGTCAACTGATAAAGATAAGAAAACATTGCACATGGCTCGGGGGGTTCAAACGACAAATCAGGTTAAGTTTAGAGTGATTTTAATAAGAACTGCCAAATGGTAGCAAAGCGTGAAAAGGCGTAAAGTAAAAAGCGGAAAATGACATGGCATAAAAGAAAAGTGTGCTTGCTTTTTGAGAAAGCATTATAAGTTAAAGTTGTACTACATACGTCAGTCGTGAAATGTATGGGTTTTGGTACTATATAGAAAAACGAAGGTAGTAATGCGCATGACAAGCAGAACTAAAAAAGGTAGTTTTCAACACTTTATGATCGAACACACCTTTTTTATTGAAAAAAAAACAAAACTCGTTAGTAGGATTTAAAAATATTCGAGAATAAAATGATTTAACTTCTTATTTGAACTCATCTGTTTTCCTTTTTCAGAATTTGTATATTCCATTAATACAGATATACACTACATAGATCCGTTTAGCCGAATCCCTGTATTGCTGCTCTCATACATTTTCAGGTGGGTTCTACCGATTGACTTTTTCCTGAAATATAATAGGGGACCATTATATTTTACGCATCGTTGCGACATCGAAACAACTCAGATTGGAAGTTCAAATGAAGGAATGAATGTTCGACTGTTAAACTTACGCAAGCCTAGATGTCAAAAAATGACTTATTCTCACCAATGTAATATTTCAAAGAACATACTGTTTCCACCTTCATCTGTTTATTGCATCGTTAAGTACGAATGTGAAATGTCAATTCCGTTGATCTGTACAGATCCATTAATATACCTTATAGATACCGACGAAACCCACTTTGGTTATTTACGTTTAAAAACGAGTGTCGCCTGTTGTTGTCGATTCATCCATGGATATACCAATTTTAAAAAGGTGCGTGGCCAATGGTTTGTTCGTCGTATTCCTATTCATGTTTCTGTTACAGATCCCAAATGTTACAAATATGTTACCGGTCTGAAATGCACCATATGGCCGGATCAAGCCCATGAATGGGTAACTCGGGAACGACTTGTTCGGTGGCCACGCGAAGAAGTTATTGACAACATTCGTAAGTTGGGATGTTATATCGTAAAACAGCATCACGCTAACAGCTTTGATAAAGATATTGAATTCCAATTCTTATTTTCTGAAGCAGAAAAACTTCTCATTAAGGAGGAAATGACAGAAGACATGAAATACTGTTTCTATGTATTCAAAGCAATGGTAGAATACCAGACAAAGGATCAAGCTTGTAAGTTACCTACCTACCTGTTAAAAACGGCGCTATTTTATGCTTGTGAATCCATTTCGTCTGACATATGGCGGTACAACTGTGGAGGATGTGTGCTGTATATGATAGATCTGCTGCTAAATTGGTTTCGTAGCCAAAATCTTCCGAATTACTTCATTAATAATAACAACATGATTGAACATTGGAACCCAAAAGATGTACACATGGTTTATGAAAGAATTGAAGCACTAAGACTTTTTCCGTGCATGGCTCTGCATTTCATCTGTGACAGCCATGGTCTACAGTCATGGGCTATTCACTCAGTTATGGCAGCTAGCAAAAAATTCAAAAGAGACAAAGATGTTAAATGGATCATTGAGAATGTTTTCAATCCAACAACATTTTACATTTTAGGTGACATTGGTACAATTTTACGCAACGACGAGACTGTATTTTTGCTGTTAAATGAAGCATTCGAAAATAATTTAATTTGGACAAATCAAAGAACTGACTTTCAGGATTTTGTAGATCAGTTTATATTGACTATCCATGATCAGTCATTTATACAATCATTTTCTGCATTTGTTAAAGAGGAACTTGACTTAAATCAGTCTACAGAAAAAAGAACGTATGGAGATTTTCTTGGACCACGTTATAAAGGGAAATACGCAAAGCGTCCTTTTAAAATAACAGATACTTGGAATACTGTAAATATATTCTTAAATTCATTGCTTGTTCAACACGAATACCAAGACATAGTCGAAATTTTACGCAGCTTGATAGACAAATGTAAAGGGGATATATACTCGCAAACTGTAGATGTTGCTGAGATCAACGACACGTCGACAAAACCATCCACGAAGTCGTCCAGCATTGTTGCCTCGAGAGAACATTCTTCACGGATGATTGACTACTATGAGTTATTGTGTGTGAGTTATGTTATGTTGAATCAATTCGATCTTATACAGGAGGTAATAGAAGAATACCAAGATGCTGTTGAAAACAATCCATCGAGATGTCAATTTAAAACATTGGCCATATTGTGGAGAAAGCTAGGGCGATCTGAAAAAGCCAAGGAAATTGAAGATAATTTGCAAGACATAGAAGAGGAACATTCTTTTTCAGGACAGTTCGTGTTCTCATTTCCAGACATTCTGAACATGTAAAACAATTGGGAGAAAAAAGAAACTTTATTGATTTATTTGATAATCAGTCCATGCTTTACAGTGTTATTGTTATTGTAACACTAAAGAATTATTATACAAGGGGGATATTTTGCAAAGAATTTGTAAATATACAAAATACAAGTATTGTTTCTTTTAAAGTGAGAATAATAACCCCAGACTCTTATATTTTAAGGCTATTGATTGTGGACGGTATGCTTTCTCGGACGCCTCATGATATATACATTGTGGACGGTATGCTTTCCCGGACGCCTCATGATATATACATTGTGGACGGTATGCTTTCCCGGACGCCTCATGATATATACACTTTTCTGCTTAACACCAATCATTTACGAATAACGCTCGATGGTTTAACCGTCGATATCATGGCTAGCAAAGAATGTAGTAATTAAAATCGGGAGTTATTGACGACATTGGGTTGTTTAGGAATCGACCTTTAGGAATATACTTTTCACTTGCGCAAGTTAAAAAACAATAATATAAAAAAATTTTATAAAATGTTTTGGAATGTTGGTGATAAAAGCTTTACAAACATCTTAATCATTGGATTTTAAATATTGTTGGGTTTGATGAGTCTAGATTAGACGAAACCTTCGTTTGGCGTAGTAAATTCTATTAACGTTGATAGAAAATGGCAGATGAGAGCTATTCGCTTACATGCGAGAGTGTAAAAAAAGTCATGTAATTCATATAAATAAATCCATTTCAGATGGTAGCCGAGCTATCAGACAAAAATATTGTGGACAAGCACTAAAATTAATACAAAGTAGACAAACATATTTTTGACATCGATCAAATACAAGTGATTATTTTTTTTTAAATAACGACAAAAAATGTCAGACACATTTTTTTGCAATCTGAAACGATGTATTTTAAATAAACAGCTTTGTGACGTCTCCAATAGAATGCAGAGGTACTGTTAGAGTGCTGTGAAGTAACGTCACGAGCAATGTGCGATGCTTGCGTTTAGGCTGCGCCTATATATTCTTAAATTTTATATTAATCCTATTACCACTAAATTAGGAAATCTTTCCAATATCCGGTTAAGGTTTAAATAATAAAATCCTAATTCGTTGGAAATGAAATTATTTTTTTTCCAACGTCCAGACAACCCCCCCCCCCCAACTAGGTTCGCTATTATAGCACACATTTGTTAAATGACCATCATTCCATCTTTACCTTAATTGTGTTAAAATGAGATTCTAAAAAATGAAATTTGTCTTTATTTTTTTTTCTATCTATATTTATAATTTCAGTAAAACAAAAACAATCTCCGAAACAGATGCTACATAACTGCCTACGTCAAAATTCACCTCGAGGTGATATCCGTAGCGTAGTGTTGCGGAGCGGATATGAGCTCGGCTCCGGAGATTGAAACAAACACAGCAATTTTTCAAGAAAACGTGTGTACACGTATAACAAATATTCATATTCCTAGTATGCCCAGAGGTGCAGCTTAAAAATAAATTTACTTAAGTGCTGCAAGACACAAGACTGGCTTATTTAATAAGGAACTTTGGGATTTTTCTATTGCTTTGTAACATTTGGACAAGCTTATCCTCAAATGATGGAAGCTCACTTAGGGGCCGGTTGATAAACAGACAACAAGGATAAAGCTTATCCTCAAATGAGAGGAGCTCATTTTCGGAGCCGGTTGATAAACAGACAAGCACGATAAAGCTTATCCTCAAATGATGGAAGCTCACTTCCGGAGCCGGCTGATAAACAGACAAGCAGGATAAAGCTTATCCTCAAATAATAGAAGCTCACTTGCGGGGCCGGTTGATAAACAGTCAAGCAGGATGAAGCTAATCTTCAAATAATGTAAGCTCACTTGCGGTGTCGGTTAATAAACAGACAAGCGGGATAAAGCTTATCCTCAAATAATAGAAGCTCACTTGCGGTGTCGGTTGATAAACAAACAAGCAGGATAAAGGTTATCCTCAAATAATAGAAGCTCACTTGCGGTGCCGGTTGATAAACAGACAAGCAGGATAAAGCTTATCTTCAAATGATAGAAGCGCACTTGCGGTGCCGGTTGATAAGCAGACAAGCAGGATAAAGCTTATCCTCAAATAATAGAAGCTCACTTGCGGGGCCGGTTGATAAACAAACAAGCAGGATAAAGCTTATCCTCAAATGATAGAAGCTCACTTGCGGTCCTGGTTGATAAACAGACAAGCAGGATAAAGCTTATCCTCAAATGATAGAAGCTCACTTGCGGCGCCAGTTGATAAACAGACAAGCAGGATAAAGCATACTCTCATATAATAACAGACAAGCAGGATAAAGCTTATCCTCAAATGATAGAAGCTCACTTGCGGGGCCGGTTGATAAACAGACAAGCTGGATAAAGCTTATCCTCAAATGATAAAAGCTCTCTTGCGGATAAAGCTTATCCTCAAATGATAGAAGCTCACTTGCGGTCCTGGTTGATAAACAGACAAGCAGGATAAAGCTTATCCTCAAATGATAGAAGCTCACTTGCGGCGCCAGTTGATAAACAGACAAGCAGGATAAAGCATACTCTCATATAATAACAGACAAGCAGGATAAAGCTTATCCTCAAATGATAGAAGCTCACTTGCGGGGCCGGTTGATAAACAGACAAGCAGGATAAAGCTTATCCTCAAATGATAAAAGCTCTCTTGCGGTGCCGGTTTATAAACAGACAAGCAGGATAAAGCTTATCTTCAAATGATAGAAGCTCACTCGCGCAGAATAAAGCTTATCCTCAAATAACAGAAGCTCACTTGAGGGGCCGGTTGATAAACAGACGAGCAAGATAAAGCTTATGCTCAAATGATGGAAGCCCACTTTCGGTGCAGGCTGACAAACAGACAAGCAGAATAAAGCCTATCCTCAAATGATAAAAGCTCTCTTGCCGTGCCGGTTGATAAACAGACAAGCAGGATAAAGCTTATCTTCAAATGATAGAAGCTCACTTGCGCTGCCGGTTGATAAACATACAAGCAGGATAAAACTCACCCTCAAATGATAAAAACTCACTTGCGGTGCCGGTTGATAAACAGCCAGCGGAATAAAGCTTATCCTCAAATAATGGAAGCTCACTTGCGGTGCCGGTTGATAAACAGAAAAGCAGGATAAAACTTATCTTCAAATGATGGAAGCTCACTTGCGCTGCCAATTGATAAACATAGAAGCATGATAAAACTCACCCTCAAATGATAAAAGCTCACTAGCGGTGCCAGTTGATAAACAGACAGCAAAATAAAGCTTATCCTCAAATAATAGAAGCTCACTTGAGGGGCCGGTTGATAAACAGACAAGCAGGATAAAGCTTATGCTCAAATGATGGAAGCCCACTTGCGGTGCCGGTTGATAAACAGACAAGCTTGATAAAGCTTGTCCTCAAATTAAAGAAGCTCACTTTTGGATCCGGTTGATAAACAGACAAGGAAGATAAAGCTTATCTTCAAATAATGGAAGCTCACTTTCGGTGTCGTATGATAAACAGACAAGCAGGATAAAGCTTATCTTCAAACGATAGAAGCTCACTTTCGGTGCCGGATGATAAAGCAGGATAAAGCTTATCTTCAAATGATAGAAGCTCACTTGCGGTGCCGGTTGATAAACGGACAAGCAAGATAAAGCTTACCCTAAAATGATTGAAGCTCACTTGCAGTGCATGCTGATAAACAGACAAGCAAGATAAAGCTTATCCTCAAATGATAGAAGCTTACTTGCGGTGCCGGTTGATAAACAGACAAGCATGATACAGCTTATCCTCAAATTATAGAAGCTCACTTGCGGTGCCGGTTGATAAACAGACAAGCAGGATAAAGCTTATCTTCAAATGATAGAAGCTCACTTGCGGTGCCGGTTGATAAACGGACAAGCAAGATAAAGCTTACCCTCAAATGATTGAAGCTCACTTGCAGTGCATGCTGATAGAAAGACAAGCATGATAAAGCTTATTCTCAAATTATAGAAGCTCACTTGCGTGGCGGTTGATAAACAGACAAGCAGGATAAAACTTATCTTCAAACGATAGGAGCTCACTTGCGGTGCCGGTTGATTAACAGACAAGCAGGATAAAGCTTATCCTCAAATAATGGAAGCTCACTTGCGATGCCGGTTGATAAACAGACAAGCAGGATAAAGCTTATCTTCAAATGATAGAAGCGCACTTGCGGTGCCGGTTGATAAGCAGACAAGCAGGATAAAGCTTATCCTCAAATAATAGAAGCTCACTTGCGGGGCCGGTTGATAAACAAACAAGCAGGACAAAGCTTATCCTCAAATGATAGAAGCTCACTTGCGGTCCTGGTTGATAAACAGACAAGCAGGATAAAGCTTATCCTCAAATGATAGAAGCTCACTTGCGGCGCCAGTTGATAAACAGACAAGCAGGATAAAGCATACTCTCATATAATAGAAGCTCACTTGCGGGGCCGGTTGATAAACAGACAAGCAGGATAAAGCTTATCCTCAAATGATAAAAGCTCTATTGCGGTGCCGGTTTATAAACAGACAAGCAGGATAAAGCTTATCTTCAAATTATAGAAGCTCACTTGCGCTGCCGGTTGAAAAACATACAAGCAGGATAAAACTCACCCTCAAATGATAAAAGCTCACTTGCGGTGCCGGTTGATAAACAGACAGCAGAATAAAGCTTATCCTCAAATAACAGAAGCTCACTTGAGGGGCCGGTTGATAAACAGACGAGCAAGATAAAGCTTATGCTCAAATGATGGAAGCCCACTTTCGGTGCAGGCTGACAAACAGACAAGCAGAATAAAGCCTATCCTCAAATGATAAAAGCTCTCTTGCCGTGCCGGTTGATAAACAGACAAGCAGGATAAAGCTTATCTTCAAATGATAGAAGCTCACTTGCGCTGCCGGTTGATAAACATACAAGCAGGATAAAACTCACCCTCAAATGATAAAAACTCACTTGCGGTGCCGGTTGATAAACAGCCAGCGGAATAAAGCTTATCCTCAAATAATGGAAGCTCACTTGCGGTGCCGGTTGATAAACAGACAAGCAGGATAAAACTTATCTTCAAATGATGGAAGCTCACTTGCGCTGCCAATTGATAAACATACAAGCATGATAAAACTCACCCTCAAATGATAAAAGCTCACTAGCGGTGCCAGTTGATAAACAGACAGCAAAATAAAGCTTATCCTCAAATAATAGAAGCTCACTTGAGGGGCCGGTTGATAAACAGACAAGCAGGATAAAGCTTATGCTCAAATGATGGAAGCCCACTTGCGGTGCCGGTTGATAAACAGACAAGCTTGATAAAGCTTGTCCTCAAATTAAAGAAGCTCACTTTTGGATCCGGTTGATAAACAGACAAGGAAGATAAAGCTTATCTTCAAATAATGGAAGCTCACTTTCGGTGTCGTATGATAAACAGACAAGCAGGATAAAGCTTATCTTCAAACGATAGAAGCTCACTTTCGGTGCCGGATGATAAAGCAGGATAAAGCTTATCTTCAAATGATAGAAGCTCACTTGCGGTGCCGGTTGATAAACGGACAAGCAAGATAAAGCTTACCCTAAAATGATTGAAGCTCACTTGCAGTGCATGCTGATAAACAGACAAGCAAGATAAAGCTTATCCTCAAATGATAGAAGCTTACTTGCGGTGCCGGTTGATAAACAGACAAGCATGATACAGCTTATCCTCAAATTATAGAAGCTCACTTGCGGTGCCGGTTGATAAACAGACAAGCAGGATAAAGCTTATCTTCAAATGATAGAAGCTCACTTGCGGTGCCGGTTGATAAACGGACAAGCAAGATAAAGCTTACCCTCAAATGATTGAAGCTCACTTGCAGTGCATGCTGATAGAAAGACAAGCATGATAAAGCTTATTCTCAAATTATAGAAGCTCACTTGCGTGGCGGTTGATAAACAGACAAGCAGGATAAAACTTATCTTCAAACGATAGGAGCTCACTTGCGGTGCCGGTTGATTAACAGACAAGCAGGATAAAGCTTATCCTCAAATAATGGAAGCTCACTTGCGATGCCGGTTGATAAACAGACAAGCAGGATAAAGCTTATCTTCAAATGATAGAAGCGCACTTGCGGTGCCGGTTGATAAGCAGACAAGCAGGATAAAGCTTATCCTCAAATAATAGAAGCTCACTTGCGGGGCCGGTTGATAAACAAACAAGCAGGACAAAGCTTATCCTCAAATGATAGAAGCTCACTTGCGGTCCTGGTTGATAAACAGACAAGCAGGATAAAGCTTATCCTCAAATGATAGAAGCTCACTTGCGGCGCCAGTTGATAAACAGACAAGCAGGATAAAGCATACTCTCATATAATAGAAGCTCACTTGCGGGGCCGGTTGATAAACAGACAAGCAGGATAAAGCTTATCCTCAAATGATAAAAGCTCTATTGCGGTGCCGGTTTATATACAGACAAGCAGGATAAAGCTTATCTTCAAATTATAGAAGCTCACTTGCGCTGCCGGTTGAAAAACATACAAGCAGGATAAAACTCACCCTCAAATGATAAAAGCTCACTTGCGGTGCCGGTTGATAAACAGACAGCAGAATAAAGCTTATCCTCAAATAACAGAAGCTCACTTGAGGGGCCGGTTGATAAACAGACGAGCAAGATAAAGCTTATGCTCAAATGATGGAAGCCCACTTTCGGTGCAGGCTGACAAACAGACAAGCAGAATAAAGCCTATCCTCAAATGATAAAAGCTCTCTTGCCGTGCCGGTTGATAAACAGACAAGCAGGATAAAGCTTATCTTCAAATGATAGAAGCTCACTTGCGCTGCCGGTTGATAAACATACAAGCAGGATAAAACTCACCCTCAAATGATAAAAACTCACTTGCGGTGCCGGTTGATAAACAGACAGCGGAATAAAGCTTATCCTCAAATAATGGAAGCTCACTTGCGGTGCCGGTTGATAAACAGACAAGCAGGATAAAACTTATCTTCAAATGATGGAAGCTCACTTGCGCTGCCAATTGATAAACATACAAGCATGATAAAACTCACCCTCAAATGATAAAAGCTCACTAGCGGTGCCAGTTGATAAACAGACAGCAAAATAAAGCTTATCCTCAAATAATAGAAGCTCACTTGAGGGGCCGGTTGATAAACAGACAAGCAGGATAAAGCTTATGCTCAAATGATGGAAGCCCACTTGCGGTGCCGGTTGATAAACAGACAAGCTTGATAAAGCTTGTCCTCAAATTAAAGAAGCTCACTTTTGGATCCGGTTGATAAACAGACAAGGAAGATAAAGCTTATCTTCAAATAATGGAAGCTCACTTTCGGTGTCGTATGATAAACAGACAAGCAGGATAAAGCTTATCTTCAAACGATAGAAGCTCACTGTCGGTGCCGGATGATAAAGCAGGATAAAGCTTATCTTCAAATGATAGAAGCTCACTTGCGGTGCCGGTTGATAAACGGACAAGCAAGATAAAGCTTACCCTAAAATGATTGAAGCTCACTTGCAGTGCATGCTGATAAACAGACAAGCAGGATAAAGCTTATCCTCAAATTATAGAAGCTCACTTGCAATGCCGGTTGATAAACAGACAAGCATGATACAGCTTATCCTCAAATTATAGAAGCTCACTTGCGGTGCCGGTTGATAAACAGACAAGCAGGATAAAGCTTATCTTCAAATGATAGAAGCTCACTTGCGGTGCCGGTTGATAAACGGACAAGCAAGATAAAGCTTACCCTCAAATGATTGAAGCTCACTTGCAGTGCATGCTGATAGAAAGACAAGCATGATAAAGCTTATTCTCAAATTATAGAAGCTCACTTGCGTGGCGGTTGATAAACAGACAAGCAGGATAAAACTTATCTTCAAACGATAGGAGCTCACTTGCGGTGCCGGTTGATTAACAGACAAGCAGGATAAAGCTTATCCTCAAATAATGGAAGCTCACTTGCGATGCCGGTTGATAAACAGACAAGCAGGATAAAGCTTATCTTCAAATGATAGAAGCTCACTTGCGGTGTCGGTTGATAAACAGACAAGCATGATAAAGCTTATCCTCAAATTATAGAAGCTCACTTGCGGTGTCGGATAAACAGACAAGCAAGATAAAGCTTATTCTCAAATTATAGAAGCTCACTTGCGTGGCGGTTGATAAACAGACAAGCAGGATAAAACTTATCTTCAAACGATAGGAGCTCACTTGCGGTGCCGGTTGATTAACAGACAAGCAGGATAAAGCTTATCCTCAAATAATGGAAGCTCACTTGCGATGCCGGTTGATAAACAGACAAGCAGGATAAAGCTTATCTTCAAATGATAGAAGCTCACTTGCGGTGTCGGTTGATAAACAGACAAGCATGATAAAGCTTATCCTCAAATTATAGAAGCTCACTTGCGGTGTCGGTTGATAAACAGACAAGCAAGATAAAGCTTTTCCTCAAATAATGGAAGCTCACTTGCGGTGCCGGTTGATAAACAGACAAGCAGGATAAAGCTTATCCTCAAATAATAGAAGCTAACTTGCGATGCCGGTTGATAAACATACGTACAGTTGTGAGCTAAATATGTTCAAAGAAAGACAACAATGAATCAATAAATTTACTTCTATTCGGTGTTTTTTCTCTGTGTGTCTATAATTCGAGAAGAAATATAAATAATTACACAAAACAAAACAGTAGTTTTAAATAAAAAATATGCCTTAATTTGCTATTTAAGATTTACGGAAAAACCAATATTAGTTATTTGTTAGTGGGAATTTTTAATATTTAGGTATATTTTCTAATCTGTAACATTTCCCTATTTATCATATGTTGAAGTATGCCTAAAGGAAATGCCAACGGGAAATAAATATATTTATACTTATGGGATTTTTTAGTTATGTTTCAACGCTCTGGAGTTAGTTGCGTTCTTTCAAGCCGACTATTTCAGTTGTCATGACAGAAGACCAGAATCATAGCTTGAACAAAAATGTACCGTTCACTTACAAGTCGTTGTTATACAAACTAGATGATGTTAATTTAAAGCAAACTCGCAATGTGAGGCAATCAAATCGTGGTTGCCTTAATGTGAATGACCAGGACGTAAACAAATCACATACTTACGCTGATGACAGACATTTTTTAAAGAAGTTTGACAATTCGTGCCATCTTATCAGCGACCGTTTTGGATTGTCTATTGAGGATGGAGTTTCTAACCATAGCAATATAGATTTTGCCAGTATCATTGATTATGGCGTTTCAAACAAAAGCACTAAGGATTCTAGCAGTAACTTTGCTGGACCGTCTTTGAACGTTGACAGTGTAACTCCATTGTACAGAGCCCGTGGGGAATTATCATCAACTGGAACGTTCGATATTAAATGTGAAAAATATTCTAATAGCATATGTCCTGGAAATGACATAAGTCATATTATCACGAATTCAACTTCAGGACGTACACCTGATCAAAACTATTCAGAAAGCATGTGTACACTATCGGGAAATGACAGTAATCATCTCCAAAATACCAAACGTTCTATAACAATAGAAGAACACACATTTAGGAGATCTGAAATAAAAACTACAGAACAAGTTAAAAAAATTGAACAAAAATTAAATGAAAATATTTCAATTACAATTAAACGACTGGAAAGACCAAAAAAGGCAGAGCCAACTTCAGATATAGAGATCGAACGTGCCACTGAAAGTACCGATGACAAAAGTGTAGATAAAGCTTGCCCCTTTACGGACGGTAATGTACGTGGGAAAGAAAAGATCACGGAAAAGCTAGAAAGTAAGTAATGCTATATGGCAAGTATATACACAGTTCTTAAAGAAACATTTGCAGACATGTTCACAAATTAATTTTACGATATTATATCCATGTAACGCGATCTTTTTTCCTCGATATAATGTGTGTTGCCAGCAGTTGCACAATACTCCAATTTTCTAAAAAAAAAATCCAAACTACAGATTGAACAATGATTACAGTTGTACGCTGTACAGTTGTCCAAAATACAAAATCTTTGAAAACAGAGTACATGTGTATTTTTGACTATGACAGTTTGATATGTATTTAGATGGCCAATAAGTACATCATTAATATTTCGTATCTGATTAAGTTATTTCGTTTACATACTTGCAGCTTTACACACGACAGCTACTTGCAAACGTCAACAATTCAGCATTAAAAGTCAATCACTAGAGACTATAGCAAAACGTTACGGTCTAGTTGTGCATACTATCAAGGACGATGGCAACTGTATGTTCTCTGCGATTGTAGATCAGTTCAGGATGTCTGGAGAATTTAGATTCGATAAGTACAGTTTAAGAGCAGCTGCCGTAGAGTAAGAAAGATAATGAAACTTATCAAAAATATATTTTCAATGCCATTTGATTTTATTGAATTAGTGTAGGAATCAATAACCAAACCATTTTCATCAACAAACCAACTCACATACTACAGTAATGGAAGCGGGGGTTTGGCATGCCATAAAACCTGGTTTAACCCAACATTGAATGTTTGTACCAAGTTATGACTGTTGCCGTAGTTGCTTTATTTTTGGTTGTTTAATCTAAGTTTGCCGGTTTCTTAGACTTTGATTTGTGGGTTGTTAACAATTTCCTTGGTATTTTGTTAATACCTTCATTTAAAGCTGGACATTTCCAACGATGATGAACCAACTAAATTGAATGCGCTTGATAAAATACTTGAAAAATATACTATGAATCAATAATACTTTATATCAGATTTCTCCCTGTAAATAATACATTTTATAAAATATTTTCCTTGTTAAGAGCATGAAAAACTTGTTGTGTGTTGGTGTCGATTTATCACATTTTTTAGTGTTAATGGTTTCATTATTTCCTAGAGCGATGAAACTGTAAACCTTTTATTACATACTTATATTTCAGTTACTTGAGAAACCACCCTTATCAGAGCGACGGGTCGCATCTTGCAAGTTTCTTGTCGGAAGAGTCATGGAAAGACTATCTTTGTCGCATGAGCAGAGACAGCGAATGGGGCGACCACATGATTTTAAATGCCATTACAAAGATGACTGGTAGAAAAATAACAGTATTAAGTACGCTTGGAAACGCCACTCATTTGTCTCCACTTGATGTGTCTGTTTCTGATGATAACTCAGTAGATACACTTTATATTGGACACCTATCTGAAAAACATTATGACAGCTTAAGACATAGAGACTGGGAGGAGTCATGGTGGATAAGTATGTATTCACTCTGGCATCATGATTTGTTATTAATTTTAAACATAAATTGATACAGACAAGTCTTTGTGAGAGATTTTTTCAAATATACAAATTTTTAGATCTATTTATCTGAGTCTTATTTTATTGATTTTTCCTTTTATTTAACAGATGGTAAAATTTCTCGGATAGCAAAGTGCTTAGAGGCGTACACAGAGAACATGCCAGAAACAGTGCCAAGACCAGACACAGAAAACATGCCCAAAAATGTACCAAGAACAGACACAGAAAACATGTCCAAAAACGTGCCAAGACCAGACACAGAAAACATGCCAACAAAAGGGCCTAGACCAGACACAGAAAACATGCCAGTTAATGTGTCAAAACTAGAAGGTTCATTTTGTATTGAACAAAACCTTAAACCCGACGATGTAACGCACATGGATGATATGTGCCTCATCAATCCTACTCAGTGTATTCATACTGGTAAGAATAAAATACCGACTTTGCTTAATACGACCTTGACTTTTGAAACGCTTAACGTCCACGTGATCATATTTGGTGTCCCGGATGTCCATTGTTTTTCAATGGAACAGACCTCGGTTATGTTCGGCAAACATCGGAAATAATATTTGAGTAACGAAGCTGTATTTCTTGGACGACAAATAAAATAAAACGGTAACTTCAATTGTGGGTCGGATACCTTAAATGTTACGGACATAGGGGGAAATTGTAAGATGCTGTTATGTTATGTTCAATGTCAATTTCTGCTTCTAGACACATAAGTCTCTTCCACGGATCTAAATAATGGCATACACGTTACTATCCAATTGACGAATTTTTATTTTGGTGCTTCTCAGTATAAGTATGGTCGATTTAAATATTAGCTATTGTATTCATTACAATTTAAAACTGTTTTACAGGCGTTAAAGCATGTTTGACTTCCGATATTCACTACATAGATCCTATCAGCAGAATACCAGTAATGCATCTGTCGTACATTATTAGGCAAATACTAAGAAGTGATGTCTTTTACCCACAAACTATATATCCATTGGTTCTGACAAATGTTGCTTCCAGAATGGAACTAGTTCATATCGGGAGTGAAAGTGAAGGAATGAACGTACGTCTGATAAACTACAAAAGTCTGAAATCGAAGTATTCGAAGGACAAAGGAGAAATCTCTAAGCATATACTTTTTCAAAACCCATCCACATATCGCATTTTCACCAACGAACTTGAAATATCTGGCGCATTTCAAACTGGAATACAGTTTCTAGGTACACTACTTATTGACACCAAAGGCATCCATCCCGGCTTTTTGCGTCTACGAATATATAAACCGAACGTTTTACATAGATACACAGGGTATGCTCAGAATATTAACGGCAATTGGTATCTTTGTTTTCTTCCTCAGCATATACATTTACAAGAAGTTCAAAAAGCTTACAGCAAATATGTTACTGGGGTAAAATGTTCCTCTTGGCCGGATCAGGCACAGGAATGGATTATACGTGATCGTCCAACACTGTGGCCACGACAAGAAGCCATTGAGAATATTCGTAAACTTGGCTGTTATATTGTACACCAACCCCATGCTAATAGTTCTAACAAAGAAATTGAATTCCAGTTTATGTTTTCTCAAGCAGAAAAACTTCTGATTAAAGATGAAATGACTGAAGAAATGAAATATTGTTTTTATGTCTTCAAAACATTAGTAGAACACCAAACAAAAAATCTAAGCTGCAAGTTACCAACTTACTTTTTAAAGACATCATTATTTTATGCATGCGAATCCATTCCAGCCGAAACGTGGCGTAACAGCTGTGGTAGTTGTGTGTTGTATATGACTGAATTGCTGCTAAAATGGTTTAGAGATCAAAATCTACCTAATTACTTTATCAAATGCAACAATATGATCGACCACTGGAATGAACGACACCTGATCATGGTGGTTGAGCAGATTGAAGCACTGCGACGTTTTCCTTGTATGGTTCTTCATTTGATCTGTGAAGACCACAGTCTGCCATCATGGCCAATTGATTCTGTCATGGCATCTAGCAAGAGATATAAAGCAGAACGAGATGTCGAATGGGTAATTGAAAACATTTTCAACCCAACAACGTTTTATATATTACGTTATTTGCTAAGCACAACATATGACTACGAGTTTGTCTTCGATAGTCTTAATGAAGCGTTTGAGAAGAATTTGATTTGGTCTGGTCAAGATAGTGACTTCCGCACATTTGTTAATACATTTCTTCTCACTGTAAATGACAGGAGAATCCAAAATGAATTTAATGCTTTTCTGGACGAAAAGCTGAAGAAGAGTGATGGAAATGAAGCCATGACATTTGGGGAGTATCTTGGGCCAGAGTACAAAGGAAAATATAAACAGCGTCTACTACATGTAAAAGACATCGATCCATGGCTGGCTATTTGGTCATTAGTAGCGTCGCTTTTTTTTAGGTTGGAATACCAAGATGTTATTGAAATACTCAATTGTCTGATACAGAAATATAAGAAAACTATGGAAACGGCAATCCATGATGTAACCAACATAGCGGATCTAGAACTTAAGCAACAAATCGTCAAATCCAACTATGATACGACCAGTCAACTCTTACCAAGGATCGCTTTGTGCTATAACTTTTTGTGTATATGCTATTGCGACATTAATAAGACTGATGATTTGCATGACGTTATATTACATTTTCAAGATGCTGTAGAGAAAATTCCATCACGGTATTACGTATTGCAGGTTTCTTATTTTTGGAAAAGATTAGGACGTGTCGACAAAGCAAAGGAAATCGAGGACCGTTGGCAGGATATTTTAGGCGTAACGTAAATATATTTAAAAGGTCATATTTAACATAATATGTCATTAGATACACCAAGATTATACAATCATACACAAGCCACGCGTTTTGTCTAATAAAGACTAATTAGTCGTTTAGCCGACAAATATCGATGGCTTAATAATTCGTCGCTGAAGAGCTTTTCTGACAAAAAGGCCAAAATTATGATGTCTAGTAAACGCTGTGTACACTACGAGAACGGAAAAGAAGAAATTGAAACATTTTCGAAATTTAAAAAATGAAGCATATTAATGAATTTATGAAAATATTTTGATATTAATATATCTTGTAAGTAGAACATTAAATATTTATTGAACTTTGATTAATTTTAAATTTGTGTACTACATGTATATTTTACTGTAGTGATAATACACGTTGGTTTGATGACGTCTGAAAAACCACTTCATGCATATTTGTGATTAACTTTGTTATCATAATTTAAAAATCGATGTAATTTAGTTTTTGGAAGGCTCTTTAATCATCGAAAATATTGGAATCTGCCATATATGTCCGAGTTGCGGGTAAATATATTTTGTAAGTTATTACATGGATATTCGCTCTAACACCTTACTGGTAAGTCTTTCAAATAAACAATTAAAAATAATGTGCTGGGATGCCAACAAAGAAGTCGCCCCAAATCCCCATGGATAGTATTGCGTTCCACTCAGGACATTAAAATCTACAGGACATACACATCAATATTCATTACAATCGAAAAATTTCACGCGTTTTTGGCGGCCATTTTGATACCAATGTTGGAAAAAATTCCTAAAGTGGAGTTTTTTTGGCAATCGGAGCACGTTGAATTTCATCGAGATCAAATAAAGTGGAAAATTATACACGTTTCCCGCTGCCATTTTGAAACGCGACGTCAGGAAAAAATTTCTAAGTTAGCGTTTCACTCGAAATAATAAAATCTACCTCCATACCAAATTTCGTTGAAATCGGACTACGGGAAAATTTTTGCCGTTTTTGGGTGGGTGTCGTCAAGTGGCGGACATGTTGTAATGGCACATTATCAAATCTCTGACTACTGACTGCACCCTTCCATATGTAGATCTACAACTGTGCCAAGTTTCTTTTGATTATATTAAGGCGTCTCTGAGAAATGTGTACGCCAAGCTCACGATCTAGAAAAAATGGAAACCGAAAAATGTGCAAAACAATAAGTCCCCAAAACTTCATTTTCGGCTACTTAAGATAAGCTGATTTGCGTGAATCAAACAAATAAAGAATTAGTTGATTAAACAATAATATATATCATTTTTCTGATAAACGTTGAAGGAGTAAAAAGTCGACATATTTTGCATGAGGGTTGTATATGGGATGCAGAGAACTTAAAGCAAAATCGTGGGGCGAAAGTAGAGTAGTCAGCGGTAAGGGAAAGTCATATAGGAGTAGAAGAGGTTAAAGCGTAGACTCCTAAAGTTTGTTTGGTTTATTAAAGGTTCTTTTTAGCAGTATTTCAGCTATATTCAAGACGGTTAATAATAAATAGGAAGATGTAAATACAAAATGTCCTTCTTCCTAGATAAAATAGTAATATGAGAATTAAACACAAATAAAACTATTATAAAAACACATTTATACAAATTAAACAATATTGTAATTCCCATAATACGTATTCTATAATACAATAACACAGAGATCAACTCAAGTGATTTCATAAAAAGATATTTATCATGACATTTGACAATTTTTAATGAATCAATTGAAATGTTTTAAAATTTTGGCTTGAAGACCTACTCTCAGGTCCTCTAAGTGAAGACTATGTATCGATAGCCACGTCCAGAGATCTGAAACATGTTTTCCATTTGTATTATTGGGGACGGTCGCATCATTTTAGTTGTTGACGACATGTTTGGTAAGAGCTTGATCTCACCAGCCTATTAACCAACTGGTTTCGTCCGGACTCCGGTCTAGTTAAAGTAAAGGCCAAAGTAGTGCATTTAAACCACGACACGGGGCGCAACACACGACAAAGTCTTGCAGCTATCTTCAACCACGGACTTCTATGAAAATCCTGTAAGAAGCTGTCTATCAAACGGCAAACACATTTCATAATTATAGTTTGATAATTTTAACTTTGGTGAGCATTTGCATTCAATTTACCCCGGCGAGGTTTAAATGAAAGACGCCACCAATACATGTAGGTCGGCCTCTTATTTAGACCTACTTCTAGAAATAGACTAGGGAAAAGTACAAACTAGACTCTACGACAAACTTTCCAATTCATCCCGTTCATCGATAGCAAAATTCTAACAGCTCTAGGGCATTGCGTGAACATTTCACAACGTATAAATTATTCTAGATCATTATCAAGTTTTTTATTTACAGTTGTATAGTGAAATAAACATAAAAAGACACGTTTATGTATAATGCACGTAATGTTTGTTTGTACCATTTTAGGTTTGCTCTTTGTAAAAAATATTCAATACGTTAGTAAATTTACATTCATCATCTTAGAAACCTAAAATGTTGAAATTATATATTACCATAGAGCCTTGCAGTCATGTATGATTGGACATTTTCTCTGACTTATAGGCAGTCCAATTTCTGTATTTGATTTTTTCTTAGACATGACGAATAGTACTCAACGGGTATCTAATTAGAGGCACTACTTACTCGTCCGGAGCACCTGAGTTTATTGGATTCGGGTAGCGCACTTTTTGTTTTTGTGTTTTTGTATTTTGTTTTTGCGGTGTATAAGTTTTTCTATATCCGGATTTGTAATTATCCCTGGACTTTTGGCTTTTGTTGTTCGGTCGGTTTCTATTGATATTTTTCTTTTTAATTACGAGAAATATTTTTTCCGCACACGTCATGAAGTTTGAATATTATGAATTAGAGAAATGTTTTTATATATCACGTCCCCATCACCGAGAGGTTTGAACAGAATTTGTTGTCAGTTATTACTACATTTATTATATAATTCGTGTTCACAATTTCTAAAATTCGCTATCTTTATATTCATATTTTTGGAGAGCTTAAATTGGCATCCGTAGTTCAAAAACTATAAATTCCCTGATCGGCCATTCAACAATCACAGAAACTGCAAACAAAGGGTTTTGTTTCTCAAACGTTGTTGCCTTTATTAAAAAATGTGGAAGATATGATATTCGTAAAGATAATTATAGATTATTTACGTTTTTTGAAACGAGATGCATTTTCTTGTCGGTATCTCATCCAAGGGCGACAGCCCTGAGATGAGATGACAAAAAACTGCATCGAGTTTCAATAAATGTAAGTAATCTGTTTATCGATGTTTTGTAACATTGTGACGTCACAGTGTTTACTTAACGACGTCTTGACATCAATGAGAGATGGGCCAATCTCATGCTAGTATAGTGTTTGCCTGTTTGTTTGAATGATGTTTCAGCAATTTTTCAGCTATATCATGGCATCCAGTTTTTATTGGGGCAGGATGCGCTAGTAGAGTAAGATGGGATAATACCGCACATCAAGATCAATAGAAAATACTGCAAAAATACTGCGATAAATACGCGATATCTATCTCTCAAAGGAGAACACATGTATGTTTGTGTAACATCTTCCTTCAGCACCTGACTTACCCGGGATTTACTGACAACTTTACGACGGGTGTGTAGCAACAGGCAGCAACTACTAATTTTTCTGGAGCCCCCGCAGCCTTGTTTGTGTGTTGTTTTGCTCTGTGTTGTTGAGTGTCACGTGGCTTTGCAAAATAATCACAAATTAATTTATAAATATTTCCGTGTACTGATTCCAGTGATTCATATGTTAAAATTAACAAGGAAATATGATCAAATTTGCATAACAAAATTAATATGTTCTGTATCAATCACGGAAAACGAAGAAAATTGTTATGCAAATTTGTCTACACTTAAAAGGGATTGATGTGAAAATAGGCCTAAGACGCAATATGGCAAGAACATCCTTACTGGTTTAGACAGTGGAATCAACAAAATTAATTAAGATGGTTATGCTCGAACGAACAGTCACAATAAGTAATATAGTAACTAAACGCCTTTGATGTCGTTTATGGTTTGACTCTTATGGTCAATAGTTTTGGCTTATAGATTCGTTCTAAGGAAAGGATAAGGAAAGATGGAGGAGAATATCCAGGTATCATCTGGTCCAAAAGTGCCACAATCTAATATTGTATCCCACTCGCAATCCGTCGATGCCAAAGGTATGGCAAAATCAAATTATATCGACAACAGAAAGGCAATATTCGTTAAAGAGTATGAAAATTCTTCTTGTTTGATAAGTGACCTTCTGGATATTGGATCGTCTGTTAAAGGGCATGAATCTGTTAGAAGCAAATGTTTACAATCAATGAATAGCAATCACGAGTCATTAAGTGACGTTGAATACGTCACAATTAAAATTAAACGACTTGCAGATCGTAAGAAATTGACAACCGTTCAATCTGAAGTAAGTAAACAGAATGGAGAAGACTTGGATAACATGTGTGATACTGACGCCTGTCTTAGTGAACAGACTGAACCAAAACGTAAGTATAGCTTGTTACATTAAAGACCTAGTTTTAGCCAACTTTTAAGATGCTTTAAGTAAGTGTTCAAAATATAAAATAAGATATAAAGGTGGATTTGGTTTAGTATGATATTTTGTAACTTTTATCACTTATGTCTACCTACTTCATAAGAGTATGTGATAACTATATAGCCTATTTGTTTCGTCCGTAAACCTTTATTTATTTGTGCATTAAACAGATAACATTTGATAATTTGCAGCACAAATCTAGAATAAACTATTTTATAACAATTGTAGCAAATGTGTAGTGTAAGTTATTAAATGTTGTCAACAAGTCTGTATTGTATTTTCTATTTATTTGCCTATTTTCTTAGTGGCTCGTACAGATAGAAATGTCCAGGAACAGAATCGACAATTATCAATAGAGACAACAATACAGCGGTATGGATTAGTTGTTCATGCCATTTATGAAGATGGTAATTGTATGTTCTCGGCAGTTGTTGATCAGTTACGGATTGCTGGGGACTGTAGGTTTAGCAACAGCACTCTCAGAGCGGCAGCGGTTGAGTAAGTGTTGCAAGCTAGAATTATTTAGCCTTGGACATTCCTACAACCAATCAACATGGAAACAATAAAAACACAGTAAAATAAATAAGTCTAATAATCAGTAGTCTAAAACGATAACCAATATGTCTCGTCACATTTTGAAATTGTAATTACAACAATAGTGTTGATAAAAAAACAAGCATATTAATTATTATTTAAAACAAAATAAAAACATCTGCTATTGTTGTTTGGTTTTATTTGTTTGATTGATGGTGTTTAACGCCAATTTCAGCAATTTTTAAGCTATATCATGGCGTCCAGTTTTTATTGGGGGAGGATTTTTTGTTTGTTTGTTTGAATGGTGTTTTAACGCCACTTTCAGCAATTTTTCAGCTATTTCATGGCGTCCAGTTTTTATTGGGGGAGGAAGCCGGAGTACCCGGAGAGAACCCCCGACCTGCAGTAGGAAAACTGGCAATCCTTGTCAATTAAGATTGGAGTCGAGTACACCCTGCCTGCAGTGAGAATCGAACCCACAATCTCAGTGTTGACAGACCACGTGATCAATGGTAGACGAACTACCTTGACCACTCGGCCACCGAGGTCCCTTATTGGGGGAGGAAGCCGGAGTACCCGGAGAAAACCCGAACCGTCGGTAGGAAAACCGGCAACCCTTGTCAATTAAGAATGGAGTCGAGTACACCTTGCCTGCAGTGAGAATCGAACCCGCAACCTCAGTGTTGACAGACCACGTGATCAATAGTAGACGAACTACCTTGACCACTCAGCCTCCGAGGCCCCCTATTGTTGTCTGGCATTAGCATCGTAACTGCAGTACGTAACGTGATACAATAGTCCACTTGACATTATGAGAATGACTCCAACAACTGGCAACATAAATATACCGGGGTATCACTAAACTAAACATATGCAACATAATGATTCAGCTTTTGGTCAAATTTGGTTATTAGTTATGCTCCTGTGTTTCTCTCAGCTGATTGTAACGTTATAAACCAGGATACCAACTGGTACAGACTGTCTATGTATAGACATAGTAGCGTTCGCATGTTATAAATGTCGTAAATGTTCTCCATAACGGGTAGAGCAAACTTAATTTGCTCTAGTAACGGAGTACATTTATACTCGATTGGATTTTTTGCGGGTTGCATTTTATCTCACAATTAAAACATTAACTTATCAATTCCATGTACATTTCAGTTACATGAGAGATCACCCATATCAGAGAGACGGGTCACATCTAGGTTACTTCCTTTTTGATGAATCATGGGAAGACTACCTTTGTCGAATGATTAAAGATGGAGAGTGGGGAGATCACGTGATTCTGAATGGTATCACGGAGGTGATTGGTAGACATATAACTGTGTTAAGTGCGTCGGGAAATGTCACGCACCTTTCTCCACAGCACGCTACTATTTCAGATGACCAGTCACTGGACACAGTTTATATTGGACATGTATCGGACAATCATTACGTCAGCCTAAGACCCTACGACTGGAAGAAGATTTGGTCAATTAGTGCGTATTTCATTGTGCCTACGATCTGTTTAATGGTTTAAACGTTGTTTTACGCCACTTTGAGCTTTTTTTCCTGCTATATCACTGTCCTGTTTTGATTTGTGTAGTAAGCAGGAGAAAACCCCGAGCTGTTCATCCTTGTCCATTAAGATTGGAATGAAGTACACCTGCGTGAGACTCGGCGCTGACAGACCACGTGATCCAAAGTAGATGACTACCTTAACCACTCGTGTTTAGCAGTTTCCATGACATCAATTTCCTTTTTGTTTTTCGTTGGACTGCAGAAAGTAAAAAGAAAATACAATTCCAGGATTTATATGTCCTTCTTTAGAAGACGTAACTGTGTTTATTTAATTATCGTTATTGACTTTTATAGATGCCATGATAGTTCGTATGACAAAGACATTAGAATCTAATCAACTGTCACTAAACGTAGAAGAACTGACAGAAGGTACAGTCACGTGTGATCCATTAACTGCGACTAAGTCGTTAATTGATTTACCATGTACTGACAATATTCGAGTGACTAGCCCTTCACCATGGGATCCAACCAGAGTGTCTCATGCTTCCCCACTGGATCCTTCTGGTAAATAAACTCTGTTACATACTAATTTTTCTATATTGACGAATTCATAGCTCCAACATTCAAATATAACTTATGAGCTAATGTTATGTTATCTTAAGCATCGTTGTCTCTTGTTTTGCGTTTCGTTTGAAATTCGTTGCTGCATTAATTAAAGACATAAATTCCGACATTCCGATAAAAATCACAGCATAAAAGAGAGCCAAGGTAGCCAACTACTATAGTGTGTTTTTTGAGCTTCTAACTTTTTTTAGAAAGATCTCCAGTGAATTTATTCTTTAACTTCCCCGCGCCTTTAATAGGGTTCTAGTCACTTCTGCTTTCTGTGTTTGTTTTGGTTTTTTTTCTCATTTGTTTAACCATTTCAGTGGTTTTATCTGATCTTGACTTATTCTTCGTTGAATACTAAGAGGTAATATTTATCTATCAACCGGAGACCTCCATATCTTCCTGGGGGCCTTTTTTAACCATATCATAACCATTTTAGTTTCAAATCTGTATCTTGCCTGATAGAGATCCATTTAAAAAATATATATCGTATCCATATTTGCCCTGGTGAGTGTGTGATACGGCATACGTATTACACCATTAGCGATATGGTGCTACAACCTCTATCCGTATCATATATGCAAAACAAAAACATCTTTGGTAAATATATGATAATTCTAGGTATCTTCGATTTGTTTTCTTTCTATAATAAAAATGTATTTTGTCTAGTTTATTACACGTGCATCAATGGACACCATGCAAGTTTTTTTATATTTTCTGTCAATTATTTAAATTTAGGTTTGTCTTATGTTTCAACATATTTATCCCACTTAAATACAGGCTATTATTAATTCTTTATTTCTTTTAAAGTGATACAATTAAAAACAAACGTGAACGCAACTTTGTTCAACTGTAACAGTACTTTGCTATACATGTTACATTTAAACTTGCATACGTTAATTTGTTTGTAGGTATTTTGCAGTTCTTAAGTACAGACATACACTACATAGACCCGATTAGCAGAATTCCTGTAATGTACCTGTCATACATTTTAAGACAAGTTTTACACATCGATTTCTTCAATAAAGAGGACAAGGGAATTGTGTATCTTGAAAGAAAAGATAGCCGAGAATTGGTAGATATAGGTAGCTATAGTGAAGGACTAAACGTACATTTGATGAACTTCAACAAAACTCAACATAAAGACATTTGTCGTGAATATTCAAAACAAGTGTATTTTCTAGCTCCAGATGAGTATAAAATTGTCACAAATGAATCAGAGTTACTGTGTTTATACCACGACAGACTCTCAATGCCATTACTAATAGAGACCGAGAAAACCCATACTGGTTATTTACATTTAAGGACAAATGAAAGTAACCATTTTCGAAAGGTTTATAGAAATACCAAAACAGTCGAAGACAAATATTACATTTGTTTTCTTCCTTTAATTCTAACATACAATGATTCGAAATTAGAGATGTTACACAAGTATGTTACAGGTGTAAAATGCGGGTGGCCTGATCAAGCGCGTGAATGGATTACTCGTGCGCGTCCATTGCAGTGGCCAAAGAAGGACGCCATTGAGAAGATTCATAAACTTGGGTGTTACATTGTCCACCAACACCATGCACACAGTCCGGACACAGAAATTGAATTTCAATTTCTGTTTTCTCAAGCAGAGAAACTTCTCATTCAAGACGAAATGACCAATGATATGAAATATTGTTTTTATATCTTTAAAGCAGTGGTGAAATTTCAAACAACAAATCGAGGTTTAGAGTTTCCAACCTACTTTATAAAGACAATTTTATTTTATGCCTGCGAATCCATTCCACTAAATACATGGCGCAACAGTTGTGGTAGTTGTGTATTGTTTATGATTGAATTACTGTTTCAGTGTATCAGGCGTGGTAATCTGCCGAACTACTTTATCAAACTCAACAATATGATTGATCACTGGGAGGCAAACGACTTAAACCGAATATATGAACAGATTGATGCACTTAGGCGTTTTCCGTGTATGGTCCTCTACTTTTTATGTCAAGGAAATGGTCTGCCAACCTGGGTTATCGATTCTGTAATGGCCTCAAGCAAAAGATATAAAGCTGAAAGAGATGTTGAATGGGTCA
Source organism: Limnoperna fortunei (assembly GCA_944474755.1). Taxonomy (NCBI): domain Eukaryota; kingdom Metazoa; phylum Mollusca; class Bivalvia; order Mytilida; family Modiolidae; genus Limnoperna; species Limnoperna fortunei. Next base: position 109,769,452 of record OX104112.1, on the reverse strand, counting down.
TTACAAATACATTTAATCCTGTTACGTTTCAAATTTTGAAATGTTTTATTACACGACCGAATGAATATAAACATCTCTACCGTGAACTGATTGAAGCATTTGGGGATAATGTAGCTTGGTCAGGACAAAGTTCAGACTTCCGATCATTTAGAGACGAATTTCTTCTTACCGTGAACAACAATAACGCGGAAAAATCATTCGTTGAATTTTTTGAGGCGCAATTCAATACGGAAAGCAGTGGCACACTGCAATCCTTGGGTGAATTGCTGGGCCCAGAATATACAGGAAAATACTGGAACGAATTGGTAAAAATTTCCAATGACTCTTGGCTTCCTGTTTACTTATTTCTTAGCTCGTTGTTCGACAAAGATCAGTACCAAGATGTAATCGACATACTGCAATGTCTGATCGAAAAATATAAGCAAGACATGAATAAATGTATTGTTGATGTAAGCGAAATTGATGATCGTGAATTAAAAAAACAAATCGCCAAATCCAACCATGATACCACTATTAAACACTTACCAAATATTGTTAAGAGTTATAATACTTTGTGTGTGTGTTATTACCGCTTACGACAGGACGATCAGTTATACGATGTCATATTTGAGTTTCAAGACCTCGTTGAAAAAATGCCGACAAGACTTTGTATATCAAATCTTGTAGTCTTTTGGAGATCACTAGGGCACCCAGAAAAGGCTAAAGAAACCGAGGATTACTGGAAAGATTTTTTCGAGAAAACCGACGACCAAATAAATTAAGTACTAAAAAGTATATTGGCAAAAAAATTCTAATCAAAGTATAGATAATAATGTCAAGTTCGAAAATTTACTAGTATTCAATAGACATGGTTTCCTTTAGATTGTAAATAAATATTTAGTTGCCGCTGCAATACTAATTGTACCAGTTGTGTATCATTTTCCTTTATCTGCATTTAAGGTATCCGACCCATAATTGAAGTCACCGTTTTATTTTATTGTTCGACTAAGACATACAGCGTTATTCAATCAATATATTGCCAATTAATGATGCAAATTAAATATTTTGAGTCAACGTTAACATTTCTTAGCAAAAAAAGTTAGTTACTCAAATAGTATTTCCTATATTTGCCGAAAATAACCGAGGTCTGATACATTGAAATACAATGGACATCCGGGACACCAAATATGATCACGTGGTCAATTGTGGTCCGGATACCATTATTCTTGTTATTATTTCAGAAGTTGATTTCATTTCAAACGAAACATTTGAAGACTCGTTATATATTTAATAGTTATCTTTAACCTAAAATATAAATGAAACCTATTTCTTCCATGTACAAGATTATGAGGGACCAGTCAATATATATTACTGGGTTAGGATCGGTGCAAAATGCAATAGCTTTGTTATTTTCAGCACTGATAGGACAACAAGATTTTTCATGACAATATCATCATTGAACAAAACATTTCTGACGTTTTAATTCAAAACCAACATACTGTAATCGAACAATTTGTTTAAGAAACATACATCTGAATTGTAAACATATGATTATTCACTATATACCCACTTTGTATGATGTAGGGCACCAACTGTTTTGTATTTTGAGGAGACATAGTCTGTTTTAAACATGAAAATTTGAAATACACCATTCCCCCTCAATTAATTTTGCCCGGTCCATGAAAAGGTCAAATGTCGTTCGTTTGTTATACCCCCTTCTCAACGAGGGTCCGGGTGTACAGTAATCCGTCTGTCCGTCCGTTGCGCCGTACTAACGTCTGTCCAAATTTGGTTTCCGGATGAAATTTCAAAAAGCTTGCATCCAATTTCAATGAAACTTTGGGATATTGTCACATATCAGGTGGGTAAGATGTCTATTGAGGAATTCTGTCAAAGGTAAAGGTCACATGCAGTCGACATAAACTTTATAATTTTTTACACACAAAAAAAATGTTTCCGGACAATAAATTCATCCATCCATCCATCCATCCATCCATCCATCCATCTCCATTCATCCATCCATCCATCCATCCAGCTTCCAATAAGCGCAGGGTTCGACCTGGAGCATCATCGCACTGTGGTGCAGGGTGTATGTACCGAATCTGGGTGACGTGTGCAATCTATTTACATGGGGAGGTGACTGCAATCTGGAAACGGTGTGCTGTAAAAAACGATAAAACTGCCACGACGTCTATTCCATCACAGCGAGCTCTGACTTAAAAGAGTCCAGGGCTTTGGCAGTGGCCAGATGTTCGGGTAGTTGATTCCATAATCTGATGGTAGATGGAAAAAGGAATGCCTGTAAATGTTGGACCTGCAGAATGGGATGATGAAACTTAAGGTACTCCCTCTGGTGTTTAAGCTGGCTGGGATAATACTGCATAGCTGGAATATCCACTAAGTTGTAGACTATGCGATACATCATCAAACGTTTGGTGTCTGTTCGACGCTGTTCCTATGTCTGCCATTCCAGGTCACAAATCATTTTGCTGGAGCTACTAGATGTTCTGTAGTCGCTCTTCTTTGTACGGTTTCAAGTTTGTTGGTGGCACTTGCTGTATGCAGAGCCGATGCAGGAGAAGCATATTCAAGAATTGGTCGTATCTGGGTTTTATAGCATTGTGCTTTCAAGTCACTTGGTAGGTTGATAAAATTTCTCCTCAAGAATACCAAACTGTTGTTAGCTTTCTTGACGGTGTTGGCGACGTGTTCATTCCATGAGAGGTTACTGGATATTGTTACTCCGAGGTATGTCCCTTTCTGAACCAGGTCTTTTTTGTGCCCATGTATGAAGAAGGGAGGGAGTATTAATAGCTTGGAGTTTCTTGATAATAAGAAGCACCTCACATTTTAATGGATTGAATATTATTTGCCAGCCCTTTTCCCATTTCTGAAGCTTTTGCAAGTTATTTTGTAGTATTTCTGCATCTTCTGACGTTTTAATTTTACTGTACAGCAGGCTGTCGTCTGCGAATAACTTAGTGGTAGATTGCCACACTCTGGCAGATCATTTATGTACAAAAGAAAGAGAAGCGGTCCAAGCACTGATCTTTGTGGTACTCCTGATGTTACTGAAAACTGGGATGATGAATATCCATCGATAAGCACTTGTTGAGTACGGTTCTCTAGGAAGCCTCTTATCCAGCTTTTCACATTACCTCTGACGCCATTTTGATCAAGTTTAAGTAGGAGTCGATCGTTCATGGGAGACCTTGCCGAAAGCTTTGCTGAAGTCGAGTACTAGTAGTATAGCATCGATTTGTTTACCATCATCTATTACTGATTCCAGGTCTTGTATTGTACGTATGAGAAATTTTGTCGGAATGCAGTCTGGTCCTTCGGCTTAATGTGGATTTAGGTCTTGCAGCAATTTGATGATTCTGTTGGCATCTAGGTCAAATTTGTGTATTTCAGGATGTTGTTCAGAATTCATTGATGGCATGTTATTCAGTTCTTCTTCTGTAAAAACGCTGCTAGATTGGTCGTTCATTACAGATGACTTTAGGGTCGCTGTAGGTGATACCATTTTCCTTTATAAGTGGTACGCCGCTGCTGTCACATTTCTTTCCATTGATGTACGTATACAGGTTCCACAATTGGTTTTTTTCTTATGGTCTGTGTCATGGCTTCAACAAAAGCTATGTCGTGGTCACTAAGTCCAGGTATGGGTTGCTGGGTCACTAAGGATGGTCTGTTATACTGATGAATAAGTCTAATACATTGTTTACCCTAGTTTGGAAGGTTATCTGTTCTGGGCCTGTGTCTTCAATTAAGTCTAAGAAGCATTTGCTTATGCTCAGTTTTGTTGTTAATTCATCCATGTAATGAAGGTTACTGCTAGGTGGTCGGTAAATTGCTCCTAATGTAAGGAATTAGCTACTTAGTGCGTTACAGGTGGCGGATAGGTGTCGTTGAGGATTGTCAAGGTATACTAGTAATACAAAACACTAATAATTTGTTTGTCAAGTGCACAACTAATACGACTTTGAAAATTTTGAAAGTTACGAGGTAGGAATGTGGGAATTAGTGAAGCAGTAGTTAAAGGGGTAAGCAAGAGGAGAGGAAGGAAGTGGGAGTTAGTGAAGCAGGAGTAAAAGGGGTAAGCAAAAGGAGAGGAAGGAAGTGGGAATTAGTGAAGCAGGAGTTAAAGGGGTAAGCAAGAGGAGAGGAAGGAAGTGGGAATTAGTGAAGCAGGAGTTAAAGGGGTAAGCAAGAGGAGAGGGAGGAAGTGGGAATTAGTGAAGCAGGAGTTAAAGGGGTAAGCAAGAGGAGAGGAAGGAAGTGGGAATTAGTGAAGCAGGAGTTAAAGGGGTAAGCAAGAGGAGAGGAAGGAAGTGGGAATTAGTGAAGCATGAGTTAAAGGGGTAAGCAAGAGGAGAGGAAGGAAGTGGGAATTAGTGAAGCAGGAGTTAAAGGGGTAAGCAAGAGGAGAGGGAGGAAGTGGGAATTAGTGAAGCAGGAGTTAAAGGGGTAAGCAAGAGGAGAGGAAGGAAGTGGGAATTAGTGAAGCAGGAGTTAAAGGGGTAAGCAAGAGGAATGGAAGGAAGTGGGAATTAGTGAAGAAGGAGTTAAAGGGGTAAGCAAGAGGAGAGGAAGGAAGTGGGAATTAGTGAAGCATGAGTTAAAGGTGTAAGCAAGAGGAGAGGAAGGAAGTGGGAATTAGTGAAGCAGGAGTTAAAGGGGTAAGCAAGAGGAGAGGAAGTAAGTGGGAATTAGTGAAGCAGGAGTTAAAGCGGTAAGCAAGAGAAGAGGAAGGAAGTTGGAATTATTTTATTTCCCTCTTCGCCTTCTCAAATGGTATGAAGAAGTCCAATTTGTATTTGCTTTTGATCACAGGCGATTAAATTATACCGGCTCCTTTATAGTTTATTATCATGCAGGCGCGGATTCAGGCGGGGCGGCGCCCCTCCCCCTAAAATGTAAGAAAGAATGAAAGAGACAAATAACGCAAGTCGGACGGGGAAACACCGGTTTTTTATTATCTTCTTCCATCATGTCTATGGTGCTATGTTGTAATTTTAATTTCCGTCGTATTTTTACGAACTTCGATGATAACAGATTTGTTTTCATTTTATTTGTTGAAAAACAATGAAAAAGTGAATCGATCTCAAAGTGTTCCCAAGTTCCTTACAGTAAAATTTTCAATAGTTTCATTTATCGAACGACGGCACTCAAGCTGAAGGGGTCATTGTCGACCTGGGTACTATATCAGCGTACCCAGGGTACTTAAAATTTGAGAAATGGTACCCAGGGTACTGTCGCTTAACATAAACGTACCCAGACCAATATTGTTGAATCAAATCCATTATTTTTCAACAGTGTTCATAAACATGCACATAATCAAAACAAACTTAACTGTAAACTGTAGCAAACCGCCATTCTTCTATTTACAATTGTGGACCAAATACAGAAAGGAAATGAACGTAATCTCGCGATACTTACCACACCGGGTATGTTTATGTAAAGCGACAGTACCCTGGGTACCATTTCTCAAATTTTAAGTACCCTGGGTTCGCTGATATAGTACCCAGGTCGACAATGACCCTTTCAGCGGCACTCTAGATGAATGGTTAAGCTAAGAAACAAAAAAAGTAATAACAAACGTGAACTAAAGCGTAAAATCGAAAGAATATTTATAAAGACCACGTACCTAGAATTTCAAAATGCTCAAATAATAAGCATCTGACAAGATAACAAACCCTTACGCGGCCCCCAGATCCCTCGCCCATTTGGTGCGCCCCATCTAACTGAAAATTCTGTATCCGCGACTGTCATGCTGGGGTAAACGTAGAATCTAGCAAGGAGCAACTGGTCACCGAAATCTGGACATGTCCGTCTAACCAGGAACCTAGTTACACTAGTCGCAAGCCGAACATAACAAACACGTCTTTCTGGGGTTTTATAACATCAATTTATTTTCAAAATTCGTGGACGTGAAATCGTTTCAAATATTAGAATGAAGGTAATAACAAAATACCGAACAGCGAGAACAATCGAGTAAATGTGTTCTTGTCGTTAAAATGAACAACAAAAATTTCCTCATTAATTCACTTCATAGTACCATAACTAGTATTTTGAAAAGAGGAACATATTATTTTTAATGAATAAAATCCATGAACTTAGAATATCTTCGGAGTTAAGATCTTCAACGATACCATTTTTGTGCATACATACAATGAAAAACATACAATGAACGAAGATAATAACAAAATATTGAATGAAATGGAAACTGTCAACAAAGTCAATCCACAAATAAAAGTAAAAAATACTGGCAAAATTTTAAACCAACAACCAAAACTGAAGCTACTGCAGCAATGATCCTTACTTAGTACAAGCATTTCATACGAAATCGTGGATTAAACTAGGTTTTATGGCATGCCAAATCTTCATTGTTTCCATAGTGTATCATATTTGATGTGCAAATCTAAAAATGACGCAGAAGCCTTTTCTGTAGTTTTTTTTTAATTTATAGTCTCTGAAGCATATATTAAGCAAATTGAGGGTTGTAAATTGAAAGGACATCATCAATATATCTGTAAGGGAAATTAAAGGAAATGACCTAGCTTGTGTATCTTCTTGTCTTTAATAAGACATTTAAGAAATTTAGTTTCATATGAATACAGGAACAAATTAGCAATAAGTGGGACAGATTGCACCCATTATAATTACGATTTCCTGCTGAAAAAACACATCCTCCGAAATATGTTGTTAATCAAAACATCTAGCACACTATAAATATGTTTCTCATTGTTAACTAAGTATTAAGTAAATTTCGAAACAAAGATAATCAATACAAGCATTGGCTCTGAAGAACTCTTTAAACCGACTGATATTTAAAAAAAAAATAGGGCATCTAATGGAACATTAAATTATACCCCACCACGCTGTATTGTTTTTTAATATTCATGAGCACATTTTGCTGAATTACAAATCAGCCTACAGGAACATCTGAGCACGATAACAGTCAATCTCAGAAGACAATTTTTTATCTTGACCTTGGATCTATAAATTAATTTTAAATTGGTCCATCTTAACACTCCAAATGGGATTTTGCTGAAAACTTGTTCTTCGTTTTATAGTAATAAACAGCTGTGCGTAGATTAGAAAAAAAAAACTTTTTTCAAGTAATCTTTTGAAAAAAGTCAGGTTTTGACAATTATTTTTTTATTGGCTTTACTCAAAAACATAGAACAGACTAACCTAATATTGCTAGATTTTAGCAAAGCCTTTGATAAAGTAAGTCATCTGAATCTACTTTACCAACTGCAGGAACATGGATTAGATCAACGCACAGTACAATGGATCAAAGACTTCTTAATAGGTAGATCATATACTACTCCTTGATGGTGCTAATTCCAAGAAAGTACCAGTAGTGTCAGGTGTGCCCCAGTGTTCTGTACTCGGCCCCTTCTTTTTCTACATTATATAAACGACCTACCCAATCATATAAAATCCCAAGTCCGCCTATTTGCCGATGACACTGCATTATACCTGGTCATTACAGATAATTCAGACTGTCGTGCGTTACAAAAAAATTTACAAACCCTAGAAACTTGGGAGAAGTTATGGGAAATGGAATTCAACCTGGGAAAATGTAAGGTCCTAAACATTACCAGAAACAAAAAGAAAATCAATTTGATTATAAATTACATGGACATATTTTAGAAGTAGTACCGAGTGCAAAATATTTAGGCGTTGACCTCTCAAGTGACTTGTCATGGAATCAAGACATTAACAGAATCACACAAAATGCTAACAAAACTCTCGGCTTCTTACGCAGAAATATTCCGTTTTAGAATCAGGAAATCCGCCAACTGTCATACAAATCCCTTGTTAGACCACAACTTGAATATGCGTCTACTGTTTGGTCACCCCATACACAATCTAACATTAATAAAATTGAAATGATCCAACGAAGAGCAGCCTGTTGGGTCAAAGTTTAATATTTCTATTATGGCAGCGTGACAACTATGCTCAATGACCCAAAACGGCAGACTCTGGAATCCAGAAGATCAACTGCTAGACTATGTATGTTCTTTAAAATTGTTTATTGTTTTGTTGAAATACCAGTCCCGTCCTACTTTCTACAACCATTGAGAAGAACCAGGCATATGCATTCCCCTCACCTCACATATAAAGACATGTTTACACTGAGATAAATGTTTATAAATACTCATTTTCCCCATAGACTGTTGTATTATGGAACCAGCTACCAACCACCGTCGTTTCGAAGCCTGATCCTGATCATTTCTTAACATTGCCTGGATAGTAAAACACTGTTTTTATCCTGTTTTTAACTCGTTATTAGTTCCATTACCAATTCTAATTAAATTTCCCAGACTTTTTATTCACTAACAATAGTCCCTAGATGTTGTCTTCCTGTTATCTTTAACTTTTATCTTTTTTTTTGCACTGACGCGCAACTGCTAGTAATACCCGAAAGGGGAGTCGAGCAGTATTTTAAGATAGATAGATAGAATTGAATTGTGCTGATAATCTTCATTTGATATACTTTAATTTTTGAATTTTGAATAAAATTTGAATTGGCCCAAGTCGAAAATTGGAATGTACATACAATTGAGCTTAATCTTCATTTGATGTGCCAAGTTTTAATCTGTTCACAATTTTTCGAGTTATCATAAGGAAACCACAGAGGCACGGACAGACGGATGGACGGACACTCATATCCATACGGATAACAAATGTAAAAGTAAAAACAAAATGTTTATAGTGTAAGAATTCTACTTCTACTTGTATTCCAAGAAATGAGATGATGCTGTTGCATTTCATTATAAATTTGATAGATTCGGTGGCCGGGTTCATTCATCACACCGATCAACCGACTTATATCATTTTGGTGAGAAGTAGTATGACACGATGAAAAAAGATATAAACAAGTTAAGACCTATACGTATAGAGATGACTTTTTCGGTTCAAAGTCAGTTAAAGTGCGCCATTTGCACAGGAAAAACGGCTGAAGATTTTCGGCTTTGAAAACAAGACAAATGTATTTATTTTGTAAGAACTATATTTGAACAATTAGAAAACAAAAAAGGTAGCTCTTGAATAACAAGTTCACATCAAGAAAAACGTGAATATACATGTGGTGGTATTTTGGATGGTGAATTACGTTACTTCTGTCTACTGTAACTATATCAAACATATTTTATCGTAAAAAGAACCACAATTGCATATAAAACACATTTATATGATAGATATATGATTGATTTACCAAATAAAACATTTAAGAAACCCAACATTAACCAACTCTAAAAGATATCAGTCAACTCCTTGATACTTGAACAATAAAAAGGAAAATAGACGCTTTAAAGAAAAAGTGTCTATTTTTTCAATGTTGATACTCTTTTATTTTCAAAGTCTAAAGACCATTTAAATAAATATGTTCGTTTGTTGACCATTAAAGATAATACTTAACAAATTTAAAAGACTTGAAATTTTATCAAACAGATATTTATTACACTTTACAGTAGTAGTACCATGTGTAACGTAATTCACAGAAGTCCATAAAATATATACAATCTTGTTATCTTATGTTTAAATTGGAACCATTATAGAAAAAGAGCTTTTGGGTTATGATTATTTTTTTTGGTACAATGATTTGCAATATCTTTGCAACGATATTAACACATAAAACATAAAATCTTTTAAAATGTCACATTAAATTCCCAATGCGAAGAAATATTAAAAAAATCCCCAGTTACACAAATGAAATTGTGCTGTTCACAACGGTTTGATTAAAGATAAACAATGGGCTATGATCATTTCACACCATTAAATGTTTTGGAACAAATGGTTGTGTATTCAGTACTGTTGTATTGACAATTGTCTTTTTACACAATAGTGAATTACGTTACACAAGAAAGTAAGAGTGATAGATCTTTACTACATGATTTTCTAAACTATTTATTGTCACGGTGTTGTATTATAATTTATACTTATTTTTTGCAAATGCTTTTAATTATAGCAAGATAAAATTTAAAATGAAAGTGCCATTTTAAAACAAAATGATATATCTAACTGGTGTTTGGTAGTATCGATAAGGAAATGTCAACGTTTCCAAATGCCTAACTCCTTCTAAATTGTATGCCTATCTTCGGTTAGTGTTTAAACATTTTTTTCACATCATTTTATCAACTTTTACCATTTTTTGGAAACAAACTATAACATAAATGTGCATGTGATTTACGTTACAATACGTAAATTACGTTACACTAAACTTTGTGCCCTCACGTGACGTAAATACAAATGGAATCAATATTCCATATTCACAGTTCTGCAGTATATTATATCTTGTGTCGTTTAATAATAATTTTCGCTGACAATTAATGCTATATAATATGTGTTCTTGTTAAATAAATGTGTACTGTTTACAAATGTCTCCTGCTTGGCAACTTAGTTTTCAATAAACGCCCTTATTTTAGGCGGTGTCAAAAAATAATGTTTCCAGGTAATTTGTTCCTAGGAAATAAGTTTTAAAGCATGTTTACTGAATATACCGTAGCGTAATTCACTGCAACGTAATTTACGGACATAAGCATTTGCAAATATATGAGAAATGTTTTAACAGCTAAAAACAATGTTTATATGGCAATAATGGTTAACATCAGTGTGTTTATTACTCACAGTGTTTGACGCTTATAGCATATACCTATTATGAGGAAGGTACCGTAACGTAATTCACAATTAAATGCAAAAAAATAAAAATTGAAATCAAATACTAGTTTTTAGGCCAAAATTATTCATACACCTTTTAATCATGATTTATAAATATTTTGAAGCATTTTTGTACATATTCGTTCACGAATCATTACTGTATTAATCAAATTTGTTTGCAATACGACTATCATAAAATTGTAACGTAATTCACAGCATTTTATGGGACACAAATACTGTGTTGTTTTTTTTTTATTTCCAAATATACTGACATAAAAACAGAGTGTTTTTATCCAAATTCTGACAATTCTCTATCATATAGAAAACATATTTCACTTATTTATTTCGCTATAAATTTTCTTTCTTTGTAAATAAATTTAGTACTCCAAATTTGTGACATAATGGTTTTTACTATGTAGGCTTCAAAATTAGTCAGTGTTGACCAATAAATGAGTCAAACAGAACATTATTGTTAATTTTTTCAACACGTAATTACCTACGAGTTAAATTAAAGTCAAATTCCCATAACAAATATACTATTGGTCATCAAAAAACGTCTGTGACCACAATATTTGTAATTGGCGCACTAGTTAACCGTGTAAGTTGTACCAGCACTAATAAAACGCAAAGAAAAACAAGTAAATATAGAGAGCTAAATTTTAGCATTAAAAGCTAGCATAACAGCGGCCTCACTAGTCCCAGGGATAAAGAACTAAATAATGTCCTGCATACTGTATATACACATTCAAAACAAGAGATCACAGCAGTCAGAGCATTTTATTATGTAATAATGAAAAACATAAAAAAAAAAAACAAAAACAAAAAACAAAAAACAAAGAGCACTTAAAATAATAAAAAGAAGCATTTAAAACAAACATAGGTTCCAAGACCTCTTCTATGAGGCGGCAGGATATCAGTCTAAACTCAGCTCCATTAAAGGTTTCCGACATGAGAAACACCATGTCGAAATATTTTTTTTATTTCCAAATGTACAAATTTTCTGGGCACCATATTCAGTCCAGTACCTCTACAGATAGAGATACAGGTACAGCGGCTTCTTCCTGGTCTGGCAGTGTCTGTCTCAAAGCTAAATCTTAATGCCTCTGCCAGTCAGCATCTTTATTTTATGAAAATAATCGGACTGGTGGTAAAAAATGTCTTGGGCAGCAAAGCTGTTGAAAATTGGTCCGACACCGGAGTTTCAACGGAATTCTGGTTCTGTGTGCTGTTCTTTCAGACGAAATGTAAGTAGACTTATTTAATGCTGATCAGTTTAGGAACAATGGCACCCTAACAAAGCTCTTAGAAATTGTAAGTAGTCGCTGCATGGCCATTGCAAATATTGGAAAGAATGGGATCTTAATGTCAAGATTGTAGAACTGTATATAGAGAGGCTATGATCTGCTTCAACAAGTACACTCCTTTATTAATCAGTTGTATAAAATACATGTGAAATTGTCCATATAATATGGATCTAGTGAACAAGCCCAATACAGAAAAACAGGGCCAGTACAGAAAAACAGGCCCAATACAGATAAAAACAGGCTCAATACAGAAAAACAGGACAAAATGGTTAATAAAAGTGTCATTAAATGGGTGTTTTCATATTCAACATGTATTATGTCATTGGGCCTCGAATAACTGTATTAGCCCTCGGCGTTGCCTCGGGCTAATACAGCTATCCTCGACCCAATTCAGCTTCCCTTGAACATAATACATGTGGCATATATGAAAACACCCATTTAATAATACCATACTGAATAATCCCATGAAAAGTCAAAATACAGACCTGACTGTTTTCAATAGTTATTAAAAGATTTTATACATTCAAATCCCTGATTATTTTGAAGGCAATTTTATTTCATTATTTTTGACTATCCCATGAAATTTGGCTGGTCAAATTGTCAGCATATGGTATTTTGCCAAATTCAGTGTCCCACCTTATTGGACCGAATTCTTCTCTCTCTATGATGCACAATTTTCCTTATCATTTACTTCTTTGACTTTTTTGCACAATAGAGACAGAATCTGTTATACATACAAATTGCCCCCCCCCCTTCCCCCCCAAAAAAAATTCCCTGTCATCATCAGCCAACATTGATCATTACCACAAATCTTGATTATCCTCAAATCTTGGAAAACTTGCAAACTTATAAAAAAAATGAATTTAATTTTGCTCTTTTTACATCAAATCAAAATGGGACTGGCTTATGCTTAGCCAAACTTTCACAAATTTTTTCTAGTTTTTATATGATTTGTCTACCCTTTCAATTTTCTTTGGTTAATAAAACTTATGTTTATGATGAACTGGGGATGTGACCAGCTACTGTTTGGAAAAAATAGTTCTTTTTAACTCAAATGGTCCTGTGTGAGCTTATCTAACCCTGTTTGAAGTCATTAAACCAAACTTTTCAATCTCTAAAGAAAAGTAAAAGTATTGCTACTGACAACTTCATCAGATCAAACAATATTTGAAGATAGTCTGAGGGGGATGTTGCATGTGTTATTAAAAAGCTGTTTTCAGATTTTATCACTGAACAAAACGCAAGACAATATATTCCCGCATTAAGCTGTGTCAAAATCCTTGTCGAGTCATGGCATCTCCTATCATGAAATACAGGATTCACCCCTTTGATGATGTGTTGTCTTTTTTCTCTTGAATGAAGATTTTACCTGTGACTGGAAATAATGCGAATTTCTTATAGCAGCTTCTCTGTATCATGTGAAGATACGCTTTACTTTTATTTTGTTTCGGTAGTCATTATGTTTCCAACATCAGTATTTCTACCCCTATCTTATTTTATTAACTTTTTGGTATTTAACAAAAAAAAGTTGGTAAGAGATTAGTAGTAATATTTTTAAACAATCACAACATCACCTGCACTTTTTCTAACAGTGGATCGACAAAATAACTGCAAGGTTAACTTATCAGAATTTTACAGTGACTAAATGATATTACAGGTTTTCAAAATTCAGAAACTGAAAGTGCAAAAACCCACAAAAATAATTATCACTAATTTGAAATGTTTACTTCCTTGTATTTGTTTCAGTAATACAATTAACAAAAACATTTATGTCAAAGTAGACGTTTCCTGTTTTTTATACGTAACTGTAAGAAATGAGCAACAAACACTACACATACAAAATGATTCATGGTATATCTGAATACCCCACTCCAAATACTGTCATTCATATTGTTCTGATATTTATTGTTACTTTATATAGTTTTAGCTTCCTTGAATTGACTAATGTAATACACAAATTGTTCCTTCCTATTTTGAGGTCACTTTTGATATTAGACATTTTATCATTGTTTCCTTAAATGTGTAAACCATAGTGTATTTATCTGGAGTTTCTGATTAAACTCTGATGACTATTTATTTAAATTTCCCAGAAAATGCTCCCATTTCCTTATTTCATTGCCTGGTTCATGTGATTTCTCATCCTTTAGGTCTTATCAACAAAACTGTACCACGTGAACTGTACAGTATTACTGGAAATTTTGATTGACTAGTTTAGAAAAACTATAAATAGTTCTGTCCAAGTAAAACGTTTCATGAAAACCAATATGACTGTATTACTATTTTAAGCAAAAAATTATCAAGTTCAAATTAAATTTCAAATTGTTGTTAGGAATTATATTTACTTGTTTGAGTGACAAATTAGTCATATTGAATTGTCTCCCCTCAATAAGAAATAACAGTTATTAAAATGAAAATAATTTTCAGAAGACATATGTGATGTGTGCATAATTATCCAGCATTTATATCTCTCATAATATTTAAATTAAAAAGGTAAAGTTGTAAGGTTCTATCAGGGAATTCCAGCTTTCTGCCAAAATAAAACTGGATGCCATGATACTGCTGCAAGTACATGTAGTGTACAACGCCATGCAAATAAACAACCAACTAAATTAAAAAGAAGTTCACAGGCAGACATATTTGATTTAAAAATTTGGTGTTGTGAAATTAATTCAGTTAAATAAAAAGGTTTTATTTACAGTAAATTATTTATTAACGAACAAATAAAAATAAAATCACCTTTAAAAATGATTTTTACATATAAAAGGTTAATTAATATCTCACAAATCTAGTATACAGATATTACATGTCATTAGAAAGCTAAATAAGATAAAGCAAATACCGTAGGAAATATATAAAAATAGATAAACCAAACACAGCCCTCACCCCTTTTGTAATATTGTGGGAGAACAAACAGGACAACCAACAGAATCGACCCTAAACCTAAATACACAGCACCTTAATACAAACACAAACAGTCAGATATGCCAGGGTTTTAACTTTGGCTTGGTAGCCCACAACTAAATTTTAAGTAGTCCATCCATATGGTTCTATACAAAAAAGGTAAACATTCTAGTAGTCCACAGCAAATTTTAGGGGGCCATTGACCCGTGGGCAAGTGCTTATTTCAAACCCTGTATGCATTTAATAAAACAATTTCTTTTTAGCAAAGCAAATTTCTACAAAGTAGAGCAAAGCATAAAAAGCATGTAAGTAGAAGCACTACGTTGTCCCCAGCATCAGCTGTCATCAGGACTTTAATCTAGCACAAAACGAATAGTTTTTAACCAACTCAGCACACAGTGATGAATCCGTTGCAGAATGTTTCCAACATTGTTAAAAAAAGATGATCTGTCCTGAAGTAGACTGGATTTTGTGTCCCAATTTTTCATTGACCTTTACCTGGAGTCCTGTGATTCTTGAGCAGGATGGTTTCATGGTGTCCTTTCATGACAGTTATATTTATCCTATGCAGTATTAATTGACGTTTCCAGAAAACGGCCCCTTAAAAATTACTAATGTATCACTAGAGAAAAGTGTTATGTGTAACTTACGTGAAGTATGGATATGTTGATATTATCATGGCAGAAATGATTGTGTGACATGTACAATTGATGTTATACCAGACAATAGATTTTTGACAGAAATTGTTTGTTACAGTTTAACATGCTGCGGTATCAACCACTGTTGTCAACGACCGAGCATTTACCACAGATAAAACAATTACGTTTGCTATAAACAACATTTATTTGGACAATTATTAATAAAACTGCACATTACATCTTACATCTAGACAATAACGCAGACATTATGTAATAATAATGTGTTTCTTGTGTAGGGAGGAGTGCATTTAATGCCAGGATATATGGTAGTAGGCTGAACCCTCTTTATCTCAAGATATTTAACATCTGTATTTGGTACAGGATATAAAATAATAACATTGATGATCATACATTAATCTTTATTTTGCTTCAATTTCAGAATAATGAAAAATACCTGTAACTTTGATCCAGTCAACATCTCTAGGGTAAATATAATATTGTCAGTTACTGTAGTCCTCTGGTAGAAATAAAATTGTCAAAATTCAAGTTGCAACACTATTTCATTTCATATATGTAGTAATTTTAAATTTGTTTAATTTTTGTGTTCCTTTCCATAATGCCAGTTCTGTGGAACAAGTAGTTGTATCATCAAAACATTCTTACTAGAGTTATGCCCCTTTTGCTGGAAAACTATTAAAAAAAACATTCTCTCCTATACACACAATATTGTAAAAAGTAAAAAATTTAATTAAAAGTAAAATTAATAAAACAATTTCAGGATTTAAAACTTATTCCTTTAGTGATGAGACTGCAAGTTTTTTTTTAAAAAATTTTGTTGAAATCGTACATAACTTTATAGATATCTCTGGTTTGATCACAATCTGATAACTACAACACCATGGAGAAATCCAGTTATTATAACAATAGGGTCTTACATTGGTTCCAGTGGATTATCGGATTCTTCAGTCAAGATAGATAATGGAGTTTTAAGCCTGAGACTTAGCAGGGACTTAACATAGCATTATTTAACTATCCGAGATTGGAGAAATCCTATAATCCAAGAGTCTGGTGTGTTAATGGGTCCACTGTACTCCATTAGATTGTGGAATATGGTGTGTGTTTGGTCCAATGTACTCCATTAGATTGTGACTCTGTGCTCATGGTCCACTCCATCAGGTTGTGAGCAATATGCACCTTTTTTATAATCTACAAATCAGGGTGCAGATAAATGACCAGAAAATGGATTATGTTATCTGTGATAAGTAAGCTACAACCAGCCAATTAAACATTCTATTTGATGCAATAAATATGTCAGTGAACAAGAGATAAAATGTATTAATCTCTTAATCAAAATATATTTCCATCAAAAGATAGATTTGACAAAAGTTATTTTAAATGTCGGTGCCAGGTATGTGCCGCATATCAAAGTAATATTACGGAATTTATATTTTTTTTCTTGTTGCACCAAACATTGTCATTAGAGCAGAGATAAGAAAATAAACATAAAATACACATTTCCGTAACTTTATCTTCTTTAACATATGGCAAAGGCCTAGCCATTTATCCTAGGATATTATCTTAATGTTTTATGCATGATAGGAAAAGAAGTACATAATTATGTTAATGTAATATTAAACGTTGTTAATGTATTCTTCCCTCTACAAATGGGATATTTTCTAATATTGATACACACAGAACCTCTTTACATTGCGGTAATGGGATTTTCTTATGATTAAGATTTTTGACTTGATTCCTTTTTGCCAATGTAATTATATTAATGAGGGCTGTTGATTGAATTGCACTAGATCAAATTATGGCTTTTCTGAAGTTTTCTGCTGCTCAGAAAGTAATGTAACATCCTTTGATCCTTTTTATTCTTCCTAACTTCACAAGCAATAGATGGGAAATCGTCATTGTTTTTTTATTACGTCTGATGTGGTGTAATTTGTGCATATTTTTTTTTTAGCTTTTTCTGTGTACATGTATAACCTCAGTAAATTTGAATTCCTAAAAATTGTTAAACAA
The DNA here is from genome assembly GCA_944474755.1 of Limnoperna fortunei. Lineage (NCBI taxonomy): Eukaryota > Metazoa > Mollusca > Bivalvia > Mytilida > Modiolidae > Limnoperna > Limnoperna fortunei. The sequence continues at coordinate 109,751,931 of OX104112.1, read as the reverse complement.
ATAAAACTGGCAGATAATCCATGTTGAATTCACTTGTTTTGTTTTAATTAGCAGCCAGTGTTAGTTTTTAATTAATTTAAAAAAACTATAAGCAATGTTTCTGAAAACATAATATCCTTTCAAGAGTATGCCTTAATAACAGTTAATCAAATAATTTATTTAAGTAGTAAAATGGAATCAAATTTTTATCATTTTATTTTAAATTTTCTTTTAATGGATTGTTTTCCTTGAACAATTTTCAAGATATACAGTGTTGAAAGAGCCAATTTTCTGCCATGGTAAAATGTTTCATAGTTGCTCTCAACAAATTTTTGGCAGGATTTCAGGGAGTGAAAATCCGGGTATTAAAATGGTGAATGTTGGGCGGGTGGGTGGGAGGTGAAAAATTTTTTGTAACAGTTTTCTCAGCAACTACTAATCACATTCGCTTGAAATTTGGCATGCAGCATCAGCATGGCCTCCCATAATGTGGGATTCAATTTCAGGTCTGTCGCTTACCTACTTCCTGTTTAACGAAATCCGTCCATTTCTGTCTTTGATCGAATTTTATGGTTTTGGAACTATAAGAGGTCAAAAGAATTTGTGTTTTTTTTTTAAACCTTAATCAATATTGTATTTTATTTGGATTTTGATATTATTGTATTAGATTCTGTATGTAGTGTGCGAATGACAAGATTTTTAGCCTAGTTGCAACAAAGTTGAACTCGACTATTGTTATGATGATGGTGGGCGGCTGGGCAGCAGGCGGGCGTGCAGGCAGGTGGGCGTCAACAATTGGTTTCTGGACCATAACTCAGAAAGTTGTTAACCGATTTTAATGAAACTTTAGGATATTGTTATATACCATAAGAGGAGGAACCCTATTGATTTTGGGGTAAATCTGTTCAAGGTCAAGGTCACAGCGACAGAAAAACGTTAGAAAATGTCTTGAATTAGTGGTTTCCGGACCATAACTCAAAAAGTTCTCAACCAATTTTATTGAAACTTTGGGATATTGTTACATACCATAAGAAAAGGAACCCTAATGATTTTGGGGTAAGTCTGTTCAAGGTCAAGGTCACAGCGACAGAAAAACGTTTCTTAAATCTGAAATTTTACACAATGGTTCAATACTGTTAGAGGATTCACATATTCATATTTTATGCAACTTTGAAAATTTGTTGATAAAGCTTACATTTTTCCTGCTGAAACCCTTCCTCACGATGTCTCCAGTTTACATGTAATGCCTGTAATAACCAATTATGTTAAATCTTTAAATGAAGACAAGGAAAGTTTTGGTAAATAAAATACGGCAACTCGGCTTTTGCACCCCTGTGCATATAGATTTTTATTTCTACCTTAAATAGTTGATCACAAGGGACATTAAAATAATCTTTGTTGCCAGCATATAAAACAAAACAAGGCTTCCCTAACTATAGATACATGTAGTATGAAACAAGGCTTCCCTAGCTATAGATACATGTAGTATGAAACAAGGCTTCCCTAGCTATAGATACATGTAGTATGAAACAGGGCTTCCCTAGCTATAGATACATGTAGTATGAAACAAGGCTTCCCTAACTATAGATACATGTAGTATGAAACAAGGCTTCCCTAGCTATAGATACATGTAGTATGAAACAGGGCTTCCCTAGCTATAGATACATGTAGTATGAAACAAGGCTTCCCTAGCTATAGATACATGTAGTATGAAACAAGGCTTCCCTAACTATAGATACATGTAGTATGAAACAAGGCTTCCCTAACTATAGATACATGTAGTATGAAACAAGGCTTCCCTAGCTATAGATACATGTAGTATGAAACAAGGCTTCCCTAGCTATAGATACATGTAGTATGAAACAGGGCTTCCCTAGCTATAGATACATGTAGTATGAAACAAGGCTTCCCTAACTATAGATACATGTAGTATGAAACAAGGCTTCCCTAGCTATAGATACATGTAGTATGAAACAAGGCTTCCCTAGCTATAGATACATGTAGTATGAAACAAGGCTTCCCTAACTATAGATACATGTAGTATGAAACAAGGCTTCCCTAGCTATAGATACATGTAGTATGAAACAAGGCTTCCCTAGCTATAGATACATGTAGTATGAAACAAGGCTTCCCTAGCTATAGATACATGTAGTATGAAACAAGGCTTCCCTAGCTATAGATACATGTAGTATGAAACAAGGCTTCCCTAACTATAGATACATGTAGTATGAAACAAGGCTTCCCTAGCTATAGATACATGTAGTATGAAACAAGGCTTCCCTAGCTATAGATACATGTAGTATGAAACAAGGCTTCACTAGCTATAGATACATGTAGTATGACACAAGGATTCCCTAGCTATAGATACATGTAGTATGAAACAAGGCTTCCCTAACTATAGATACATGTAGTATGAAACAAGGCTTCCCTAACTATAGATACATGTAGTATGAAACAAGGCTTCCCTAGCTATAGATACATGTAGTATGAAACAAGGCTTCCCTAACTATAGATACATGTAGTATGAAACAGGGCTTCCCTAGCTATAGATACATGTAGTATGAAACAAGGCTTCCCTAACTATAGATACATGTAGTATGAAACAAGGCTTCCCTAACTATAGATACATGTAGTATGAAACAAGGCTTCCCTAGCTATAGATACATGTAGTATGAAACAAGGCTTCCCTAACTATAGATACATGTAGTATGAAACAAGGCTTCCCTAGCTATAGATACATGTAGTATGAAACAAGGCTTCCCTAACTATAGATACATGTAGTATGAAACAAGGCTTCCCTAACTATAGATACATGTAGTATGAAACAAGGCTTCCCTAGCTATAGATACATGTAGTATGAAACAAGGCTTCCCTAGCTATAGATACATGTAGTATGAAACAAGGCTTCCCTAGCTATAGATACATGTAGTATGAAACAAGGCTTCCCTAGCTATAGATACATGTAGTATGAAACAAGGCTTCCCTAACTATAGATACATGTAGTATGAAACAAGGCTTCCCTAACTATAGATACATGTAGTATGAAACAAGGCTTCCCTAGCTATAGATACACGTAGTATGAAACAAGGCTTCCCTAACTATAGATACATGTAGTATGAAACAAGGCTTCCCTAGCTATAGATACACGTAGTATGAAACAAGGCTTCCCTAACTATAGATACATGTAGTATGAAACAAGGCTTCCCTAGCTATAGATACATGTAGTATGAAACAAGGCTTCCCTAACTATAGATACATGTAGTATGAAACAAGGCTTCCCTAGCTATAGATACATGTAGTATGAAACAGGGCTTCCCTAGCTATAGATACATGTAGTATGAAACAAGGCTTCCCTAGCTATAGATACATGTAGTATGAAACAAGGCTTCCCTAACTATAGATACATGTAGTATGAAACAAGGCTTCCCTAGCTATAGATACATGTAGTATGAAACAAGGCTTCCCTAGCTATAGATACATGTAGTATGAAACAAGGCTTCCCTAGCTATAGATACATGTAGTATGAAACAAGGCTTCCCTAGCTATAGATACATGTAGTATGAAACAAGGCTTCCCTAGCTATAGATACATGTAGTATGAAACAAGGCTTCCCTAGCTATAGATACATGTAGTATGAAACAAGGCTTCCCTAGCTATAGATACATGTAGTATGAAACAAGGCTTCCCTAGCTATAGATACATGTAGTATGAAACAAGGCTTCCCTAGCTATAGATACATGTAGTATGAAACAGTTTCATTAGCCAAGGATGCCATTGCAAAACATCTCAATTAGAATTATAAGACAGCAACAGGGTCATTTATTTTGTTTTTGCTCTTTTATTGAATATTATATAATTTAACCTAATTTTAACATTTTTCTTGACATCATTTACCAGTTCTATTTTTTTTTGCATATTCATTCACCACATAGCTGAGGTCATGCAGTATATAGCAGTGTAGATTATTTTTCAATGATGACTTTCAAGTTTAATTAAAGTTTAAAATGCCTTACTATGTTTTTTGTTAAACATCTTATAATGGCTAGTGTAATGTTTAAATTATACATAAAATGACAAATATTCAAAGCAATGTTTTCTGTATCATGTTTCAGTTGTCTCCCTTGTTGAATTTTTTATTTATTTCGTGAATGAAAATCTCATTAAGCACCAAGTGGCCTTTTGTTGACAGTATAAATGGCCACAAATCATTTTAATGTGTGTTTAACATTAAAATGGAAAAATTATTCTGCTATGCTTCATTGAAAAGAAGTTTTTTAAGATTTAATGTTTGGTTTGACTAATGTGAAAAAAAGGGGTAATTGTAAATTAAGTCAAATCTCCACATCAATGTTTTGTCTACAGGTAGAAAATTGATCTGTTTGTAAACACCTGTAAAGAATACCTTAATCAAATATAAAAATTTTACATCTGAATATAAAATATCAGAAAATAATAATATTATTTATTAGATTTTGGATCCTGTGATATGACAGATACAGAAAGATTATAATGTGTCCTTCTTGACCAGTTAGTCACATGGTCACATTATATTCAGTGATCATATGAATATTATGTTTTAAATTACCCGTACAAATAAAGTGTCACTCTGTAAGTTTGGTCTACCAGGTCAAATAAAGTGTCACTCTCTAAGTTTGGTCTACCAGGACAAATAAAGTGTCACTCTGTAAGTTTGGTCTACCAGGACAAATAAAGTGTCACTCTGTAAGTTTGGTCTACCAGGACAAATAAAGTGTCACTCTGTAAGTTTGGTCTACCAGGACAAATAAAGTGTCACTCTGTAAGTTTGGTCTACCAGGACAAATAAAGTGTCACTCTGTAAGTTTGGTCTACCAGGTCAAATAAAGTGTCACTCTGTAAGTTTGGTCTACCAGGACAAATAAAGTGTCACTCTGTAAGTTTGGTCTACCAGGACAAATAAAGTGTCACTCTGTAAGTTTGGTGTACAGGACAAATAAAGTGTCACTCTGCAAGTTTGGTCTACCAGGACAAATAAAGTGTCACTCTCTAAGTTTGGTCTACCAGGACAAATAAAGTGTCACTGTGCAAGTTTGGTCTACCAGGACAAATAAAGTGTCACTGTGTAAGTTTGGTGTACAGGACAAATAAAGTGTCACTCTGCAAGTTTGGTCTACCAGGACAAATAAAGTGTCACTCTCTAAGTTTGGTCTACCAGGACAAATAAAGTGTCACTGTGCAAGTTTGGTCTACCAGGACAAATAAAGTGTCACTGTGCAAGTTTGGTCTACCAGGACAAATAAAGTGTCACTGTGTAAGTTTGGTCTACCAGGACAAATAAAGTGTCACTCTGTAAGTTTGGTCTACCAGGACAAATAAAGTGTCACTCTGTAAGTTTGGTCTACAGGACAAATAAAGTGTCACTCTGTAAGTTTGGTCTACCAGGACAAATAAAGTGTCACTCTGTAAGTTTGGTCTACCAGGACAAATAAAGTGTCACTCTCTAAGTTTGGTCTACCAGGACAAATAAAGTGTCACTCTGTAAGTTTGGTGTACAGGACAAATAAAGTGTCACTCTGCAAGTTTGGTCTACCAGGACAAATAAAGTGTCACTCTCTAAGTTTGGTCTACCAGGACAAATAAAGTGTCACTCTGTAAGTTTGGTCTACCAGGACAAATAAAGTGTCACTGTGTAAGTTTGGTCTACCAGGACAAATAAAGTGTCACTCTGTAAGTTTGGTCTACAGGACAAATAAAGTGTCACTCTGTAAGTTTGGTCTACCAGGACAAATAAAGTGTCACTGTGCAAGTTTGGTCTACCAGGACAAATAAAGTGTCACTCTGTAAGTTTGGTCTACCAGGACAAATAAAGTGTCACTCTGCAAGTTTGGTCTACCAGGACAAATAAAGTGTCACTCTGCAAGTTTGGTCTACCAGGTCAAATAAAGTGTCACTCTGTAAGTTTGGTCTACCAGGTCAAATAAAGTGTCACTCTCTAAGTTTGGTCTACCAGGACAAATAAAGTGTCACTCTGTAAGTTTGGTCTACCAGGACAAATAAAGTGTCACTCTGTAAGTTTGGTCTACCAGGACAAATAAAGTGTCACTCTGTAAGTTTGGTCTACCAGGTCAAATAAAGTGTCACTCTCTAAGTTTGGTCTACCAGGACAAATAAAGTGTCACTCTGTAAGTTTGGTCTACCAGGTCAAATAGTGTCACTCTGTAAGTTTGGTCTACCAGGACAAATAAAGTGTCACTCTGTAAGTTTGGTCTACCAGGACAAATAAAGTGTCACTGTGTAAGTTTGGTCTACCAGGACAAATAAAGTGTCACTCTGTAAGTTTGGTCTACCAGGACAAATAAAGTGTCACTCTCTAAGTTTGGTCTACCAGGTCAAATAGTGTCACTCTGTAAGTTTGGTCTACCAGGACAAATAAAGTGTCACTCTCTAAGTTTGGTCTACCAGGACAAATAAAGTGTCACTCTCTAGGTCTACCAGGTCAAATAAAGTGTCACTCTGTAAGTTTGGTCTACCAGTACAAATAAAGTGTCACTCTGTAAGTTTGGTCTACCAGGACAAATAAAGTGTCACTCTGTAAGTTTGGTCTACCAGGACAAATAAAGTGTCACTCTCTAAGTTTGGTCTACCAGGACAAATAAAGTGTCACTCTCTAGGTCTACCAGGACAAATATAGTGTCACTCTCTAAGTTTGGTCTACCAGGACAAATAAAGTGTCACTCTCTAGGTCTACCAGGACAAATAAAGTGTCACTCTCTAGGTCTACCAGGACAAATAAAGTGTCACTGTGTAAGTTTGGTCTACCAGGACAAATAAAGTGTCACTCTGTAAGTTTGGTCTACCAGGACAAATAAAGTGTCACTCTGTAAGTTTGGTCTACCAGGACAAATAAAGTGTCACTCTGTAAGTTTGGTCTACCAGGACAAATAAAGTGTCACTCTGTAAGTTTGGTCTACCAGGACAAATAAAGTGTCACTCTGCAAGTTTGGTCTACCAGGACAAATAAAGTGTCACTCTCTAAGTTTGGTCTACCAGGACAAATAAAGTGTCACTGTGCAAGTTTGGTCTACCAGGACAAATAAAGTGTCACTCTCTAAGTTTGGTCTACCAGGACAAATAAAGTGTCACTCTCTAAGTTTGGTCTACCAGGACAAATAAAGTGTCACTCTCTAAGTTTGGTCTACCAGGACAAATAAAGTGTCACTCTCTAAGTTTGGTCTACCAGGACAAATAAAGTGTCACTCTGCAAGTTTGGTCTACCAGGACAAATAAAGTGTCACTCTCTAAGTTTGGTCTACCAGGACAAATAAAGTGTCACTCTCTAAGTTTGGTCTACCAGGACAAATAAAGTGTCACTCTGTAAGTTTGGTCTACCAGGACAAATAAAGTGTCACTCTCTAGGTCTACCAGGACAAATAAAGTGTCACTCTCTAGGTCTACCAGGACAAATAAAGTGTCACTGTGTAAGTTTGGTCTACCAGGACAAATAAAGTGTCACTGTGTAAGTTTGGTCTACCAGGACAAATAAAGTGTCACTCTGCAAGTTTGGTCTACCAGGACAAATAAAGTGTCACTCTCTAAGTTTGGTCTACCAGGACAAATAAAGTGTCACTCTCTAAGTTTGGTCTACCAGGACAAATAAAGTGTCACTCTCTAGGTCTACCAGGACAAATAAAGTGTCACTCTCTAGGTCTACCAGGACAAATAAAGTGTCACTCTGCAAGTTTGGTCTACCAGGACAAATAAAGTGTCACTCTCTAGGTCTACCAGGACAAATAAAGTGTCACTCTGCAAGTTTGGTCTACCAGGACAAATAAAGTGTCACTCTCTAGGTCTACCAGGACAAATAAAGTGTCACTCTCTAAGTTTGGTCTACCAGGACAAATAAAGTGTCACTCTCTAAGTTTGGTCTACCAGGACAAATAAAGTGTCACTCTCTAGGTCTACCAGGACAAATAAAGTGTCACTCTCTAGGTCTACCAGGACAAATAAAGTGTCACTCTGTAAGTTTGGTCTACCAGGACAAATAAAGTGTCACTCTCTAAGTTTGGTCTACCAGGACAAATAAAGTGTCACTCTCTAGGTCTACCAGGACAAATAAAGTGTCACTCTGTAAGTTTGGTCTACCAGGACAAATAAAGTGTCACTCTCTAAGTTTGGTCTACCAGGACAAATAAAGTGTCACTCTGTAAGTTTGGTCTACCAGGACAAATAAAGTGTCACTCTCTAAGTTTGGTCTACCAGGACAAATAAAGTGTCACTCTGTAAGTTTGGTCTACCAGGACAAATAAAGTGTCACTCTCTAAGTTTGGTCTACCAGGACAAATAAAGTGTCACTCTGCAAGTTTGGTCTACCAGTACAAATAAAGTGTCACTCTGTAAGTTTGGTCTACCAGGTCAAATAAAGTGTCACTCTGTAAGTTTGGTCTACCAGGACAAATAAAGTGTCACTCTGTAAGTTTGGTCTACCAGGACAAATAAAGTGTCACTCTGTAAGTTTGGTCTACCAGGACAAATAAAGTGTCACTCTCTAAGTTTGGTCTACCAGGACAAATAAAGTGTCACTCTCTAGGTCTACCAGGACAAATAAAGTGTCACTCTCTAGGTCTACCAGGACAAATAAAGTGTCACTCTCTAGGTCTACCAGGACAAATAAAGTGTCACTCTGCAAGTTTGGTCTACCAGGACAAATAAAGTGTCACTCTGTAAGTTTGGTCTACCAGGACAAATAAAGTGTCACTCTGTAAGTTTGGTCTACCAGGACAAATAAAGTGTCACTCTGTAAGTTTGGTCTACCAGGACAAATAAAGTGTCACTCTGCAAGTTTGGTCTACCAGGACAAATAAAGTGTCACTGTGTAAGTTTGGTCTACCAGGACAAATAAAGTGTCACTCTGTAAGTTTGGTCTACCAGGACAAATAAAGTGTCACTCTGTAAGTTTGGTCTACCAGGACAAATAAAGTGTCACTCTCTAAGTTTGGTCTACCAGGACAAATAAAGTGTCACTCTCTAAGTTTGGTCTACCAGGACAAATAAAGTGTCACTCTCTAGGTCTACCAGGACAAATAAAGTGTCACTCTGCAAGTTTGGTCTACCAGGACAAATAAAGTGTCACTCTGTAAGTTTGGTCTACCAGGACAAATAAAGTGTCACTCTGTAAGTTTGGTCTACCAGGACAAATAAAGTGTCACTGTGTAAGTTTGGTCTACCAGGACAAATAAAGTGTCACTCTGTAAGTTTGGTCTACCAGGACAAATAAAGTGTCACTCTGTAAGTTTGGTCTACCAGGACAAATAAAGTGTCACTCTGTAAGTTTGGTCTACCAGGACAAATAAAGTGTCACTCTCTAAGTTTGGTCTACCAGGACAAATAAAGTGTCACTCTCTAGGTCTACCAGGACAAATAAAGTGTCACTCTCTATGTCTACCAGGACAAATAAAGTGTCACTCTGCAAGTTTGGTCTACCAGGACAAATAAAGTGTCACTCTGTAAGTTTGGTCTACCAGGACAAATAAAGTGTCACTCTGTAAGTTTGGTCTACCAGGACAAATAAAGTGTCACTCTGTAAGTTTGGTCTACCAGGACAAATAAAGTGTCACTCTGTAAGTTTGGTCTACAGGACAAATAAAGTGTCACTCTGTAAGTTTGGTCTACAGGACAAATAAAGTGTCACTCTGTAAGTTTGGTCTACCAGGTCAAATAAAGTGTCACTCTCTAAGTTTGGTCTACCAGGTCAAATAAAGTGTCACTCTGCAAGTTTGGTCTACCAGGACAAATAAAGTGTCACTCTGTAAGTTTGGTCTACCAGGTCAAATAGTGTCACTCTGTAAGTTTGGTCTACCAGGACAAATAAAGTGTCACTCTCTAAGTTTGGTCTACCAGGTCAAATAAAGTGTCACTCTGTAAGTTTGGTCTACCAGGTCAAATAAAGTGTCACTCTCTAAGTTTGGTCTACCAGGACAAATAAAGTGTCACTGTGTAAGTTTGGTCTACCAGGTCAAATAAAGTGTCACTCTGTAAGTTTGGTCTACCAGGACAAATAAAGTGTCACTCTGTAAGTTTGGTCTACCAGGTCAAATAAAGTGTCACTCTGTAAGTTTGGTCTACCAGGACAAATAAAGTGTCACTCTGCAAGTTTGGTCTACCAGGTCAAATAAAGTGTCACTCTGTAAGTTTGGTCTACCAGGACAAATAAAGTGTCACTCTGTAAGTTTGGTCTACCAGGTCAAATAAAGTGTCACTCTGTAAGTTTGGTCTACCAGGACAAATAAAGTGTCACTCTCTAAGTTTGGTCTACCAGGTCAAATAAAGTGTCACTCTGCAAGTTTGGTCTACCAGGACAAATAAAGTGTCACTCTGTAAGTTTGGTCTACCAGGTCAAATAGTGTCACTCTGTAAGTTTGGTCTACCAGGACAAATAAAGTGTCACTCTCTAAGTTTGGTCTACCAGGTCAAATAAAGTGTCACTCTGCAAGTTTGGTCTACCAGGACAAATAAAGTGTCACTCTGTAAGTTTGGTCTACCAGGTCAAATAGTGTCACTCTGTAAGTTTGGTCTACCAGGACAAATAAAGTGTCACTGTGCAAGTTTGGTCTACCAGGACAAATAAAGTGTCACTCTGTAAGTTTGGTCTACCAGGACAAATAAAGTGTCACTGTGTAAGTTTGGTCTACCAGGACAAATAAAGTGTCACTGTGCAAGTTTGGTCTACCAGGACAAATAAAGTGTCACTCTGTAAGTTTGGTCTACCAGGACAAATAAAGTGTCACTCTGCAAGTTTGGTCTACCAGGACAAATAAAGTGTCACTCTGCAAGTTTGGTCTACCAGGACAAATAAAGTGTCACTCTGCAAGTTTGGTCTACAGGACAAATAAAGTGTCACTCTGTAAGTTTGGTCTACCAGGACAAATAAAGTGTCACTGTGTAAGTTTGGTCTACCAGGACAAATAAAGTGTCACTCTCTAAGTTTGGTCTACAGGACAAATAAAGTGTCACTCTGTAAGTTTGGTCTACCAGGACAAATAAAGTGTCACTGTGTAAGTTTGGTCTACCAGGACAAATAAAGTGTCACTCTGTAAGTTTGGTCTACCAGGACAAATAAAGTGTCACTGTGTAAGTTTGGTCTACCAGGACAAATAAAGTGTCACTCTGTAAGTTTGGTCTACCAGGACAAATAAAGTGTCACTGTGTAAGTTTGGTCTACCAGGACAAATAAAGTGTCACTCTGTAAGTTTGGTCTACCAGGTCAAATAAAGTGTCACTCTGTAAGTTTGGTCTACCAGGACAAATAAAGTGTCACTCTGTAAGTTTGGTCTACCAGGACAAATAAAGTGTCACTCTGTAAGTTTGGTCTACCAGGACAAATAAAGTGTCACTCTGTAAGTTTGGTCTACAGGACAAATAAAGTGTCACTCTGTAAGTTTGGTCTACAGGACAAATAAAGTGTCACTCTGTAAGTTTGGTCTACCAGGTCAAATAAAGTGTCACTCTCTAAGTTTGGTCTACCAGGTCAAATAAAGTGTCACTCTGCAAGTTTGGTCTACCAGGACAAATAAAGTGTCACTCTGTAAGTTTGGTCTACCAGGTCAAATAGTGTCACTCTGTAAGTTTGGTCTACCAGGACAAATAAAGTGTCACTCTCTAAGTTTGGTCTACCAGGTCAAATAAAGTGTCACTCTGTAAGTTTGGTCTACCAGGTCAAATAAAGTGTCACTCTCTAAGTTTGGTCTACCAGGACAAATAAAGTGTCACTGTGTAAGTTTGGTCTACCAGGTCAAATAAAGTGTCACTCTGTAAGTTTGGTCTACCAGGACAAATAAAGTGTCACTCTGTAAGTTTGGTCTACCAGGTCAAATAAAGTGTCACTCTGTAAGTTTGGTCTACCAGGACAAATAAAGTGTCACTCTGCAAGTTTGGTCTACCAGGTCAAATAAAGTGTCACTCTGTAAGTTTGGTCTACCAGGACAAATAAAGTGTCACTCTGTAAGTTTGGTCTACCAGGTCAAATAAAGTGTCACTCTGTAAGTTTGGTCTACCAGGACAAATAAAGTGTCACTCTCTAAGTTTGGTCTACCAGGTCAAATAAAGTGTCACTCTGCAAGTTTGGTCTACCAGGACAAATAAAGTGTCACTCTGTAAGTTTGGTCTACCAGGTCAAATAGTGTCACTCTGTAAGTTTGGTCTACCAGGACAAATAAAGTGTCACTCTCTAAGTTTGGTCTACCAGGTCAAATAAAGTGTCACTCTGCAAGTTTGGTCTACCAGGACAAATAAAGTGTCACTCTGTAAGTTTGGTCTACCAGGTCAAATAGTGTCACTCTGTAAGTTTGGTCTACCAGGACAAATAAAGTGTCACTGTGCAAGTTTGGTCTACCAGGACAAATAAAGTGTCACTCTGTAAGTTTGGTCTACCAGGACAAATAAAGTGTCACTGTGTAAGTTTGGTCTACCAGGACAAATAAAGTGTCACTGTGCAAGTTTGGTCTACCAGGACAAATAAAGTGTCACTCTGTAAGTTTGGTCTACCAGGACAAATAAAGTGTCACTCTGTAAGTTTGGTCTACCAGGACAAATAAAGTGTCACTCTGCAAGTTTGGTCTACCAGGACAAATAAAGTGTCACTCTGCAAGTTTGGTCTACAGGACAAATAAAGTGTCACTCTGTAAGTTTGGTCTACCAGGACAAATAAAGTGTCACTGTGTAAGTTTGGTCTACCAGGACAAATAAAGTGTCACTCTCTAAGTTTGGTCTACAGGACAAATAAAGTGTCACTCTGTAAGTTTGGTCTACCAGGACAAATAAAGTGTCACTGTGTAAGTTTGGTCTACCAGGACAAATAAAGTGTCACTCTGTAAGTTTGGTCTACCAGGACAAATAAAGTGTCACTGTGTAAGTTTGGTCTACCAGGACAAATAAAGTGTCACTCTGTAAGTTTGGTCTACCAGGACAAATAAAGTGTCACTGTGTAAGTTTGGTCTACCAGGACAAATAAAGTGTCACTCTGTAAGTTTGGTCTACCAGGTCAAATAAAGTGTCACTCTGTAAGTTTGGTCTACAGGACAAATAAAGTGTCACTGTGCAAGTTTGGTCTACCAGGACAAATAAAGTGTCACTGTGTAAGTTTGGTCTACCAGGACAAATAAAGTGTCACTCTCTAAGTTTGGTCTACCAGGTCAAATAAAGTGTCACTGTGTAAGTTTGGTCTACCAGGACAAATAAAGTGTCACTCTGTAAGTTTGGTCTACCAGGTCAAATAAAGTGTCACTCTGTAAGTTTGGTCTACCAGGACAAATAAAGTGTCACTCTGTAAGTTTGGTCTACCAGGACAAATAAAGTGTCACTCTGTAAGTTTGGTCTACAGGACAAATAAAGTGTCACTCTGTAAGTTTGGTCTACCAGGTCAAATAAAGTGTCACTCTGTAAGTTTGGTCTACCAGGACAAATAAAGTGTCACTCTGCAAGTTTGGTCTACCAGGACAAATAAAGTGTCACTCTGCAAGTTTGGTCTACCAGGACAAATAAAGTGTCACTCTCTAAGTTTGGTCTACCAGGTCAAATAAAGTGTCACTCTGTAAGTTTGGTCTACCAGGACAAATAAAGTGTCACTCTGTAAGTTTGGTCTACCAGGACAAATAAAGTGTCACTCTGCAAGTTTGGTCTACCAGGACAAATAAAGTGTCACTCTCTAAGTTTGGTCTACCAGGTCAAATAAAGTGTCACTCTGTAAGTTTGGTCTACCAGGACAAATAAAGTGTCACTCTCTAAGTTTGGTCTACCAGGTCAAATAAAGTGTCACTCTGTAAGTTTGGTCTACCAGGTCAAATAAAGTGTCACTCTGCAAGTTTGGTCTACCAGGACAAATAAAGTGTCACTCTGTAAGTTTGGTCTACCAGGTCAAATAGTGTCACTCTGTAAGTTTGGTCTACCAGGACAAATAAAGTGTCACTCTCTAAGTTTGGTCTACCAGGTCAAATAAAGTGTCACTCTGCAAGTTTGGTCTACCAGGACAAATAAAGTGTCACTCTGTAAGTTTGGTCTACCAGGACAAATAAAGTGTCACTCTGTAAGTTTGGTCTACCAGGTCAAATAGTGTCACTCTGTAAGTTTGGTCTACCAGGACAAATAAAGTGTCACTCTGTAAGTTTGGTCTACCAGGACAAATAAAGTGTCACTCTGTAAGTTTGGTCTACCAGGACAAATAAAGTGTCACTCTGTAAGTTTGGTCTACCAGGTCAAATAGTGTCACTCTGTAAGTTTGGTCTACCAGGACAAATAAAGTGTCACTCTGTAAGTTTGGTCTACCAGGACAAATAAAGTGTCACTCTGTAAGTTTGGTCTACCAGGACAAATAAAGTGTCACTCTGTAAGTTTGGTCTACCAGGACAAATAAAGTGTCACTGTGTAAGTTTGGTCTACCAGGACAAATAAAGTGTCACTGTGCAAGTTTGGTCTACAGGACAAATAAAGTGTCACTCTGTAAGTTTGGTCTACCAGGACAAATAAAGTGTCACTCTGCAAGTTTGGTCTACCAGGTCAAATAAAGTGTCACTCTGTAAGTTTGGTCTACCAGTACAAATAAAGTGTCACTCTGTAAGTTTGGTCTACCAGGACAAATAAAGTGTCACTCTGTAAGTTTGGTCTACCAGGACAAATAAAGTGTCACTCTCTAAGTTTGGTCTACCAGGTCAAATAAAGTGTCACTCTGTAAGTTTGGTCTACCAGGTCAAATAAAGTGTCACTCTGCAAGTTTGGTCTACCAGGACAAATAAAGTGTCACTCTCTAAGTTTGGTCTACCAGGTCAAATAAAGTGTCACTCTGCAAGTTTGGTCTACCAGGACAAATAAAGTGTCACTCTGTAAGTTTGGTCTACCAGGTCAAATAGTGTCACTCTGTAAGTTTGGTCTACCAGGACAAATAAAGTGTCACTCTCTAAGTTTGGTCTACCAGGTCAAATAAAGTGTCACTCTGCAAGTTTGGTCTACCAGGACAAATAAAGTGTCACTCTGTAAGTTTGGTCTACCAGGTCAAATAGTGTCACTCTGTAAGTTTGGTCTACCAGGACAAATAAAGTGTCACTCTGTAAGTTTGGTCTACCAGGTCAAATAAAGTGTCACTCTGTAAGTTTGGTCTACCAGGACAAATAAAGTGTCACTCTGTAAGTTTGGTCTACCAGGACAAATAAAGTGTCACTCTGTAAGTTTGGTCTACCAGGACAAATAAAGTGTCACTCTGCAAGTTTGGTCTACCAGGTCAAATAAAGTGTCACTCTGTAAGTTTGGTCTACCAGTACAAATAAAGTGTCACTCTGTAAGTTTGGTCTACCAGGACAAATAAAGTGTCACTCTGTAAGTTTGGTCTACCAGGACAAATAAAGTGTCACTCTCTAAGTTTGGTCTACCAGGTCAAATAGTGTCACTCTGTAAGTTTGGTCTACCAGGACAAATAAAGTGTCACTCTGCAAGTTTGGTCTACCAGGACAAATAAAGTGTCACTCTGCAAGTTTGGTCTACCAGGACAAATAAAGTGTCACTCTGTAAGTTTGGTCTACCAGGACAAATAAAGTGTCACTCTCTAAGTTTGGTCTACCAGGTCAAATAAAGTGTCACTGTGCAAGTTTGGTCTACCAGGACAAATAAAGTGTCACTCTGTAAGTTTGGTCTACCAGGTCAAATAAAGTGTCACTCTGCAAGTTTGGTCTACCAGGACAAATAAAGTGTCACTCTGTAAGTTTGGTCTACCAGGACAAATAAAGTGTCACTCTGTAAGTTTGGTCTACCAGGACAAATAAAGTGTCACTCTGTAAGTTTGGTCTACCAGGACAAATAAAGTGTCACTCTGTAAGTTTGGTCTACAGGACAAATAAAGTGTCACTCTGTAAGTTTGGTCTACAGGACAAATAAAGTGTCACTCTGTAAGTTTGGTCTACCAGGTCAAATAAAGTGTCACTCTCTAAGTTTGGTCTACCAGGTCAAATAAAGTGTCACTCTGCAAGTTTGGTCTACCAGGACAAATAAAGTGTCACTCTGTAAGTTTGGTCTACCAGGTCAAATAGTGTCACTCTGTAAGTTTGGTCTACCAGGACAAATAAAGTGTCACTCTCTAAGTTTGGTCTACCAGGTCAAATAAAGTGTCACTCTGTAAGTTTGGTCTACCAGGTCAAATAAAGTGTCACTCTCTAAGTTTGGTCTACCAGGACAAATAAAGTGTCACTGTGTAAGTTTGGTCTACCAGGTCAAATAAAGTGTCACTCTGTAAGTTTGGTCTACCAGGACAAATAAAGTGTCACTCTGTAAGTTTGGTCTACCAGGTGAAATAAAGTGTCACTCTGTAAGTTTGGTCTACCAGGACAAATAAAGTGTCACTCTGCAAGTTTGGTCTACCAGGTCAAATAAAGTGTCACTCTGTAAGTTTGGTCTACCAGGACAAATAAAGTGTCACTCTGTAAGTTTGGTCTACCAGGTCAAATAAAGTGTCACTCTGTAAGTTTGGTCTACCAGGACAAATAAAGTGTCACTCTCTAAGTTTGGTCTACCAGGTCAAATAAAGTGTCACTCTGCAAGTTTGGTCTACCAGGACAAATAAAGTGTCACTCTGTAAGTTTGGTCTACCAGGTCAAATAGTGTCACTCTGTAAGTTTGGTCTACCAGGACAAATAAAGTGTCACTCTCTAAGTTTGGTCTACCAGGTCAAATAAAGTGTCACTCTGCAAGTTTGGTCTACCAGGACAAATAAAGTGTCACTCTGTAAGTTTGGTCTACCAGGTCAAATAGTGTCACTCTGTAAGTTTGGTCTACCAGGACAAATAAAGTGTCACTGTGCAAGTTTGGTCTACCAGGACAAATAAAGTGTCACTCTGTAAGTTTGGTCTACCAGGACAAATAAAGTGTCACTGTGTAAGTTTGGTCTACCAGGACAAATAAAGTGTCACTGTGCAAGTTTGGTCTACCAGGACAAATAAAGTGTCACTCTGTAAGTTTGGTCTACCAGGACAAATAAAGTGTCACTCTGTAAGTTTGGTCTACCAGGACAAATAAAGTGTCACTCTGCAAGTTTGGTCTACCAGGACAAATAAAGTGTCACTCTGCAAGTTTGGTCTACAGGACAAATAAAGTGTCACTCTGTAAGTTTGGTCTACCAGGACAAATAAAGTGTCACTGTGTAAGTTTGGTCTACCAGGACAAATAAAGTGTCACTCTCTAAGTTTGGTCTACAGGACAAATAAAGTGTCACTCTGTAAGTTTGGTCTACCAGGACAAATAAAGTGTCACTGTGTAAGTTTGGTCTACCAGGACAAATAAAGTGTCACTCTGTAAGTTTGGTCTACCAGGACAAATAAAGTGTCACTCTGTAAGTTTGGTCTACCAGGACAAATAAAGTGTCACTCTGTAAGTTTGGTCTACCAGGACAAATAAAGTGTCACTGTGTAAGTTTGGTCTACCAGGACAAATAAAGTGTCACTCTGTAAGTTTGGTCTACCAGGTCAAATAAAGTGTCACTCTGTAAGTTTGGTCTACAGGACAAATAAAGTGTCACTGTGCAAGTTTGGTCTACCAGGACAAATAAAGTGTCACTGTGTAAGTTTGGTCTACCAGGACAAATAAAGTGTCACTCTCTAAGTTTGGTCTACCAGGTCAAATAAAGTGTCACTGTGTAAGTTTGGTCTACCAGGACAAATAAAGTGTCACTCTGTAAGTTTGGTCTACCAGGTCAAATAAAGTGTCACTCTGTAAGTTTGGTCTACCAGGACAAATAAAGTGTCACTCTGTAAGTTTGGTCTACCAGGACAAATAAAGTGTCACTCTGTAAGTTTGGTCTACAGGACAAATAAAGTGTCACTCTGTAAGTTTGGTCTACCAGGTCAAATAAAGTGTCACTCTGTAAGTTTGGTCTACCAGGACAAATAAAGTGTCACTCTGCAAGTTTGGTCTACCAGGACAAATAAAGTGTCACTCTGCAAGTTTGGTCTACCAGGACAAATAAAGTGTCACTCTCTAAGTTTGGTCTACCAGGTCAAATAAAGTGTCACTCTGTAAGTTTGGTCTACCAGGACAAATAAAGTGTCACTCTGTAAGTTTGGTCTACCAGGACAAATAAAGTGTCACTCTGCAAGTTTGGTCTACCAGGACAAATAAAGTGTCACTCTCTAAGTTTGGTCTACCAGGTCAAATAAAGTGTCACTCTGTAAGTTTGGTCTACCAGGACAAATAAAGTGTCACTCTCTAAGTTTGGTCTACCAGGTCAAATAAAGTGTCACTCTGTAAGTTTGGTCTACCAGGTCAAATAAAGTGTCACTCTGCAAGTTTGGTCTACCAGGACAAATAAAGTGTCACTCTGTAAGTTTGGTCTACCAGGTCAAATAGTGTCACTCTGTAAGTTTGGTCTACCAGGACAAATAAAGTGTCACTCTCTAAGTTTGGTCTACCAGGTCAAATAAAGTGTCACTCTGCAAGTTTGGTCTACCAGGACAAATAAAGTGTCACTCTGTAAGTTTGGTCTACCAGGACAAATAAAGTGTCACTCTGTAAGTTTGGTCTACCAGGTCAAATAGTGTCACTCTGTAAGTTTGGTCTACCAGGACAAATAAAGTGTCACTCTGTAAGTTTGGTCTACCAGGACAAATAAAGTGTCACTCTGTAAGTTTGGTCTACCAGGACAAATAAAGTGTCACTCTGTAAGTTTGGTCTACCAGGTCAAATAGTGTCACTCTGTAAGTTTGGTCTACCAGGACAAATAAAGTGTCACTCTGTAAGTTTGGTCTACCAGGACAAATAAAGTGTCACTCTGTAAGTTTGGTCTACCAGGACAAATAAAGTGTCACTCTGTAAGTTTGGTCTACCAGGACAAATAAAGTGTCACTGTGTAAGTTTGGTCTACCAGGACAAATAAAGTGTCACTGTGCAAGTTTGGTCTACAGGACAAATAAAGTGTCACTCTGTAAGTTTGGTCTACCAGGACAAATAAAGTGTCACTCTGCAAGTTTGGTCTACCAGGTCAAATAAAGTGTCACTCTGTAAGTTTGGTCTACCAGTACAAATAAAGTGTCACTCTGTAAGTTTGGTCTACCAGGACAAATAAAGTGTCACTCTGTAAGTTTGGTCTACCAGGACAAATAAAGTGTCACTCTCTAAGTTTGGTCTACCAGGTCAAATAAAGTGTCACTCTGTAAGTTTGGTCTACCAGGTCAAATAAAGTGTCACTCTGCAAGTTTGGTCTACCAGGACAAATAAAGTGTCACTCTCTAAGTTTGGTCTACCAGGTCAAATAAAGTGTCACTCTGCAAGTTTGGTCTACCAGGACAAATAAAGTGTCACTCTGTAAGTTTGGTCTACCAGGTCAAATAGTGTCACTCTGTAAGTTTGGTCTACCAGGACAAATAAAGTGTCACTCTCTAAGTTTGGTCTACCAGGTCAAATAAAGTGTCACTCTGCAAGTTTGGTCTACCAGGACAAATAAAGTGTCACTCTGTAAGTTTGGTCTACCAGGTCAAATAGTGTCACTCTGTAAGTTTGGTCTACCAGGACAAATAAAGTGTCACTCTGTAAGTTTGGTCTACCAGGTCAAATAAAGTGTCACTCTGTAAGTTTGGTCTACCAGGACAAATAAAGTGTCACTCTGTAAGTTTGGTCTACCAGGACAAATAAAGTGTCACTCTGTAAGTTTGGTCTACCAGGACAAATAAAGTGTCACTCTGCAAGTTTGGTCTACCAGGTCAAATAAAGTGTCACTCTGTAAGTTTGGTCTACCAGTACAAATAAAGTGTCACTCTGTAAGTTTGGTCTACCAGGACAAATAAAGTGTCACTCTGTAAGTTTGGTCTACCAGGACAAATAAAGTGTCACTCTCTAAGTTTGGTCTACCAGGTCAAATAGTGTCACTCTGTAAGTTTGGTCTACCAGGACAAATAAAGTGTCACTCTGCAAGTTTGGTCTACCAGGACAAATAAAGTGTCACTCTGCAAGTTTGGTCTACCAGGACAAATAAAGTGTCACTCTGTAAGTTTGGTCTACCAGGACAAATAAAGTGTCACTCTCTAAGTTTGGTCTACCAGGTCAAATAAAGTGTCACTGTGCAAGTTTGGTCTACCAGGACAAATAAAGTGTCACTCTGTAAGTTTGGTCTACCAGGTCAAATAAAGTGTCACTCTGTAAGTTTGGTCTACCAGGACAAATAAAGTGTCACTCTGCAAGTTTGGTCTACCAGGACAAATAAAGTGTCACTCTGCAAGTTTGGTCTACCAGGTCAAATAAAGTGTCACTCTGTAAGTTTGGTCTACCAGGACAAATAAAGTGTCACTCTGTAAGTTTGGTCTACCAGGACAAATAAAGTGTCACTCTGCAAGTTTGGTCTACCAGGACAAATAAAGTGTCACTCTGTAAGTTTGGTCTACCAGGACAAATAAAGTGTCACTCTGCAAGTTTGGTCTACCAGGACAAATAAAGTGTCACTCTGTAAGTTTGGTCTACCAGGTCAAATAGTGTCACTCTGTAAGTTTGGTCTACCAGGACAAATAAAGTGTCACTCTGTAAGTTTGGTCTACCAGGTCAAATAGTGTCACTCTGTAAGTTTGGTCTACCAGGACAAATAAAGTGTCACTCTGTAAGTTTGGTCTACCAGGTCAAATAAAGTGTCACTCTGTAAGTTTGGTCTACCAGGTCAAATAGTGTCACTCTGTAAGTTTGGTCTACCAGGACAAATAAAGTGTCACTCTGTAAGTTTGGTCTACCAGGTCAAATAGTGTCACTCTGTAAGTTTGGTCTACCAGGACAAATAAAGTGTCACTCTGCAAGTTTGGTCTACCAGGACAAATAAAGTGTCACTCTGTAAGTTTGGTCTACCAGGACAAATAAAGTGTCACTCTGTAAGTTTGGTCTACCAGGACAAATAAAGTGTCACTCTGTAAGTTTGGTCTACAGGACAAATAAAGTGTCACTCTGTAAGTTTGGTCTACAGGACAAATAAAGTGTCACTCTGTAAGTTTGGTCTACCAGGTCAAATAAAGTGTCACTCTGCAAGTTTGGTCTACCAGGACAAATAAAGTGTCACTCTGCAAGTTTGGTCTACCAGGACAAATAAAGTGTCACTCTGCAAGTTTGGTCTACCAGGACAAATAAAGTGTCACTCTGTAAGTTTGGTCTACCAGGACAAATAAAGTGTCACTCTGTAAGTTTGGTCTACCAGGACAAATAAAGTGTCACTCTGTAAGTTTGGTCTACAGGACAAATAAAGTGTCACTCTGTAAGTTTGGTCTACAGGACAAAAAAGTTTCACTCTGTAAGTTTGGTCTACCAGGTCAAATAAAGTGTCACTCTGCAAGTTTGGTCTACCAGGACAAATAAAGTGTCACTCTGCAAGTTTGGTCTACCAGGACAAATAAAGTGTCACTCTGCAAGTTTGGTCTACAGGACAAATAAAGTGTCACTCTGCAAGTTTGGTCTACCAGGTCAAATAAAGTGTCACTCTGTAAGTTTGGTCTACCAGGACAAATAAAGTGTCACTCTGTAAGTTTGGTCTACCAGGACAAATAAAGTGTCACTCTGTAAGTTTGGTCTACCAGGTCAAATAAAGTGTCACTCTGTAAGTTTGGTCTACCAGGACAAATAAAGTGTCACTCTGCAAGTTTGGTCTACCAGGACAAATAAAGTGTCACTCTGTAAGTTTGGTCTACCAGGACAAATAAAGTGTCACTCTGTAAGTTTGGTCTACAGGACAAATACAGTGTCACTCTGTAAGTTTGGTCTACCAGGTCAAATAAAGTGTCACTCTGTAAGTTTGGTCTACCAGGTCAAATAAAGTGTCACTCTGTAAGTTTGGTCTACCAGGTCAAATAAAGTGTCACTCTGTAAGTTTGGTCTACCAGGTCAAATAAAGTGTCACTCTGTAAGTTTGGTCTACCAGGTCAAATAAAGTGTCACTCTGTAAGTTTGGTCTACCAGGTCAAATAAAGTGTCACTCTGTAAGTTTGGTCTACCAGGTCAAATAAAGTGTCACTCTGTAAGTTTGGTCTACCAGGTCAAATAAAGTGTCACTCTGTAAGTTTGGTCTACCAGGTCAAATAAAGTGTCACTCTGTAAGTTTGGTCTACCAGGTCAAATAGAGTGTCACTCTCTAAGTTTGGTCTACCAGGACAAATAAAGTGTCACTGTGCAAGTTTGGTCTACCAGGACAAATAAAGTGTCACTGTGCAAGTTTGGTCTACAGGACAAATAAAGTGTCACTCTCTAAGTTTGGTCTACCAGGACAAATAAAGTGTCACTGTCAAAGTTTGGTCTACCAGGACAAATAAAGTGTCACTCTCTAAGTTTGGTCTACCAGGACAAATAAAGTGTCACTCTGCAAGTTTGGTCTACCAGGACAAATAAAGTGTCACTCTGTAAGTTTGGTCTACCAGGTCAAATAAAGTGTCACTCTGTAAGTTTGGTCTACCAGGACAAATAAAGTGTCACTCTGCAAGTTTGGTCTACCAGGACAAATAAAGTGTCACTGTGTAAGTTTGGTCTACCAGGACAAATAAAGTGTCACTCTGCAAGTTTGGTCTACCAGGACAAATAAAGTGTCACTCTGTAAGTTTGGTCTACCAGGACAAATAAAGTGTCACTCTGTAAGTTTGGTCTACCAGGACAAATAAAGTGTCACTCTGCAAGTTTGGTCTACCAGGACAAATAAAGTGTCACTCTGTAAGTTTGGTCTACAGGACAAATAAAGTGTCACTGTGCAAGTTTGGTCTACCAGGACAAATAAAGTGTCACTGTGTAAGTTTGGTCTACCAGTACAAATAAAGTGTCACTCTGTAAGTTTGGTCTACCAGGACAAATAAAGTGTCACTCTGCAAGTTTGGTCTACCAGGACAAATAAAGTGTCACTCTGCAAGTTTGGTCTACCAGGACAAATAAAGTGTCACTCTGTAAGTTTGGTCTACCAGGACAAATAAAGTGTCACTCTGCAAGTTTGGTCTACCAGGTCAAATAAAGTGTCACTCTGTAAGTTTGGTCTACCAGGACAAATAAAGTGTCACTCTGTAAGTTTGGTCTACCAGGACAAATAAAGTGTCACTCTGCAAGTTTGGTCTACCAGGACAAATAAAGTGTCACTCTGCAAGTTTGGTCTACCAGGACAAATAAAGTGTCACTGTGCAAGTTTGGTCTACCAGGACAAATAAAGTGTCACTCTCTAAGTTTGGTCTACCAGGACAAATAAAGTGTCACTGTGTAAGTTTGGTCTACCAGGACAAATAAAGTGTCACTCTGTAAGTTTGGTCTACCAGGACAAATAAAGTGTCACTGTCAAAGTTTGGTCTACCAGGACAAATAAAGTGTCACTCTGTAAGTTTGGTCTACCAGGACAAATAAAGTGTCACTCTCTAAGTTTGGTCTACCAGGTCAAATAAAGTGTCACTCTGTAAGTTTGGTCTACCAGGACAAATAAAGTGTCACTCTGCAAGTTTGGTCTACCAGGACAAATAAAGTGTCACTCTCTAAGTTTGGTCTACCAGGACAAATAAAGTGTCACTCTCTAAGTTTGGTCTACCAGGACAAATAAAGTGTCACTCTGTAAGTTTGGTCTACCAGGACAAATAAAGTGTCACTCTGTAAGTTTGGTCTACCAGGACAAATAAAGTGTCACTCTGTAAGTTTGGTCTACCAGGACAAATAAAGTGTCACTCTGCAAGTTTGGTCTACCAGGTCAAATAAAGTGTCACTGTGCAAGTTTGGTCTACCAGGACAAATAAAGTGTCACTCTCTAGGTCTACCAGGACAAATAAAGTGTCACTCTGTAAGTTTGGTCTACCAGGACAAATAAAGTGTCACTGTGTAAGTTTGGTCTACCAGGACAAATAAAGTGTCACTCTGCAAGTTTGGTCTACCAGGACAAATAAAGTGTCACTCTCTAAGTTTGGTCTACCAGGACAAATAAAGTGTCACTCTGCAAGTTTGGTCTACCAGGACAAATAAAGTGTCACTCTGCAAGTTTGGTCTACCAGGTCAAATAAAGTGTCACTGTGTAAGTTTGGTCTACCAGGACAAATAAAGTGTCACTCTGTAAGTTTGGTGTACAGGACAAATAAAGTGTCACTCTCTAAGTTTGGTCTACAGGACAAATAAAGTGTCACTCTGTAAGTTTGGTCTACCAGGACAAATAAAGTGTCACTCTGCAAGTTTGGTCTACCAGGACAAATAAAGTGTCACTCTCTAAGTTTGGTCTACAGGACAAATAAAGTGTCACTCTGTAAGTTTGGTCTACCAGGACAAATAAAGTGTCACTCTGCAAGTTTGGTCTACCAGGACAAATAAAGTGTCACTCTGTAAGTTTGGTCTACCAGGTCAAATAAAGTGTCACTCTGTAAGTTTGGTCTACCAGGACAAATAAAGTGTCACTCTGTAAGTTTGGTCTACCAGGACAAATAAAGTGTCACTCTGTAAGTTTGGTCTACCAGGACAAATAAAGTGTCACTGTGCAAGTTTGGTCTACCAGGACAAATAAAGTGTCACTCTGTAAGTTTGGTCTACCAGGTCAAATAAAGTGTCACTGTGTAAGTTTGGTCTACCAGGACAAATAAAGTGTCACTCTGTAAGTTTGGTCTACCAGGACAAATAAAGTGTCACTCTGTAAGTTTGGTCTACCAGGACAAATAAAGTGTCACTCTGTAAGTTTGGTCTACCAGGACAAATAAAGTGTCACTGTGCAAGTTTGGTCTACCAGGACAAATAAAGTGTCACTCTGTAAGTTTGGTCTACCAGGACAAATAAAGTGTCACTGTGCAAGTTTGGTCTACCAGGACAAATAAAGTGTCACTCTCTAAGTTTGGTCTACCAGGTCAAATAAAGTGTCACTCTGCAAGTTTGGTCTACCAGGACAAATAAAGTGTCACTCTCTAAGTTTGGTCTACCAGGACAAATAAAGTGTCACTCTGTAAGTTTGGTCTACCAGGACAAATAAAGTGTCACTGTGCAAGTTTGGTCTACCAGGACAAATAAAGTGTCACTCTGTAAGTTTGGTCTACCAGGACAAATAAAGTGTCACTCTGTAAGTTTGGTCTACCAGGACAAATAAAGTGTCACTCTGTAAGTTTGGTCTACCAGGACAAATAAAGTGTCACTCTGCAAGTTTGGTCTACCAGGACAAATAAAGTGTCACTCTGTAAGTTTGGTCTACCAGGACAAATAAAGTGTCACTGTGCAAGTTTGGTCTACCAGGACAAATAAAGTGTCACTCTGTAAGTTTGGTCTACCAGGACAAATAAAGTGTCACTCTGTAAGTTTGGTCTACCAGGACAAATAAAGTGTCACTCTGTAAGTTTGGTCTACCAGGACAAATAAAGTGTCACTGTGCAAGTTTGGTCTACCAGGACAAATAAAGTGTCACTCTGTAAGTTTGGTCTACCAGGACAAATAAAGTGTCACTCTGTAAGTTTGGTCTACCAGGACAAATAAAGTGTCACTCTGTAAGTTTGGTCTACCAGGACAAATAAAGTGTCACTCTGTAAGTTTGGTCTACCAGGACAAATAAAGTGTCACTCTGCAAGTTTGGTCTACCAGGACAAATAAAGTGTCACTCTGTAAGTTTGGTCTACCAGGACAAATAAAGTGTCACTCTGTAAGTTTGGTCTACCAGGACAAATAAAGTGTCACTGTGCAAGTTTGGTCTACCAGGACAAATAAAGTGTCACTGTGCAAGTTTGGTCTACCAGTACAAATAAAGTGTCACTGTGCAAGTTTGGTCTACCAGGACAAATAAAGTGTCACTCTGCAAGTTTGGTCTACCAGGACAAATAAAGTGTCACTCTGCAAGTTTGGTCTACCAGGTCAAATAAAGTGTCACTGTGTAAGTTTGGTCTACCAGGACAAATAAAGTGTCACTCTGTAAGTTTGGTGTACAGGACAAATAAAGTGTCACTCTCTAAGTTTGGTCTACCAGGTCAAATAAAGTGTCACTCTGCAAGTTTGGTCTACCAGGACAAATAAAGTGTCACTCTCTAAGTTTGGTCTACCAGGACAAATAAAGTGTCACTCTGCAAGTTTGGTCTACCAGGACAAATAAAGTGTCACTCTGTAAGTTTGGTCTACCAGGACAAATAAAGTGTCACTCTGTAAGTTTGGTCTACCAGGACAAATAAAGTGTCACTCTCTAAGTTTGGTCTACCAGGACAAATAAAGTGTCACTCTCTAAGTTTGGTCTACCAGGACAAATAAAGTGTCACTCTGTAAGTTTGGTCTACCAGGACAAATAAAGTGTCACTCTGTAAGTTTGGTCTACCAGGACAAATAAAGTGTCACTCTGTAAGTTTGGTCTACCAGGACAAATAAAGTGTCACTCTGTAAGTTTGGTCTACCAGGACAAATAAAGTGTCACTCTGCAAGTTTGGTCTACCAGGACAAATAAAGTGTCACTCTGTAAGTTTGGTCTACCAGGACAAATAAAGTGTCACTCTCTAAGTTTGGTCTACCAGGACAAATAAAGTGTCACTCTCTAAGTTTGGTCTACCAGGACAAATAAAGTGTCACTCTGTAAGTTTGGTCTACCAGGACAAATAAAGTGTCACTCTGTAAGTTTGGTCTACCAGGACAAATAAAGTGTCACTCTCTAAGTTTGGTCTACCAGGACAAATAAAGTGTCACTCTGTAAGTTTGGTCTACCAGGACAAATAAAGTGTCACTCTGTAAGTTTGGTCTACCAGGACAAATAAAGTGTCACTGTGTAAGTTTGGTCTACCAGGACAAATAAAGTGTCACTGTGTAAGTTTGGTCTACCAGGACAAATAAAGTGTCACTCTGTAAGTTTGGTCTACCAGGACAAATAAAGTGTCACTCTGTAAGTTTGGTCTACCAGGACAAATAAAGTGTCACTCTGTAAGTTTGGTCTACCAGGACAAATAAAGTGTCACTCTGTAAGTTTGGTCTACCAGGACAAATAAAGTGTCACTCTGTAAGTTTGGTGTACCAGGACAAATAAAGTGTCACTGTGCAAGTTTGGTCTACCAGGACAAATAAAGTGTCACTCTCTAGGTCTACCAGGACAAATAAAGTGTCACTCTCTAAGTTTGGTCTACCAGGACAAATAAAGTGTCACTCTGCAAGTTTGGTCTACCAGGACAAATAAAGTGTCACTGTGCAAGTTTGGTCTACCAGGACAAATAAAGTGTCACTCTGTAAGTTTGGTCTACCAGGTCAAATAGTGTCACTCTGTAAGTTTGGTCTACCAGGACAAATAAAGTGTCACTGTGCAAGTTTGGTCTACCAGGACAAATAAAGTGTCACTGTGCAAGTTTGGTCTACCAGGACAAATAAAGTGTCACTGTGTAAGTTTGGTCTACCAGGACAAATAAAGTGTCACTCTGTAAGTTTGGTCTACCAGGACAAATAAAGTGTCACTCTGTAAGTTTGGTCTACCAGGACAAATAAAGTGTCACTGTGCAAGTTTGGTCTACCAGGACAAATAAAGTGTCACTCTGTAAGTTTGGTCTACAGGACAAATAAAGTGTCACTGTGCAAGTTTGGTCTACCAGGACAAATAAAGTGTCACTGTGTAAGTTTGGTCTACCAGGACAAATAAAGTGTCACTCTCTAGGTCTACCAGGTCAAATAGTGTCACTCTGTAAGTTTGGTCTACCAGGACAAATAAAGTGTCACTGTGTAAGTTTGGTCTACCAGGACAAATAAAGTGTCACTCTGTAAGTTTGGTCTACAGGACAAATAAAGTGTCACTCTGCAAGTTTGGTCTACCAGGACAAATAAAGTGTCACTCTGTAAGTTTGGTCTACCAGGACAAATAAAGTGTCACTCTGTAAGTTTGGTCTACCAGGACAAATAAAGTGTCACTATGCAAGTTTGGTCTACCAGGACAAATAAAGTGTCACTGTGTAAGTTTGGTCTACCAGGACAAATAAAGTGTCACTCTGTAAGTTTGGTCTACCAGGACAAATAAAGTGTCACTCTGTAAGTTTGGTCTACCAGGACAAATAAAGTGTCACTGTGTAAGTTTGGTCTACCAGGACAAATAAAGTGTCACTCTGTAAGTTTGGTCTACCAGGACAAATAAAGTGTCACTCTGTAAGTTTGGTCTACCAGGACAAATAAAGTGTCACTCTGTAAGTTTGGTCTACCAGGACAAATAAAGTGTCACTCTGTAAGTTTGGTCTACCAGGACAAATAAAGTGTCACTGTGTAAGTTTGGTCTACCAGGACAAATAAAGTGTCACTGTGTAAGTTTGGTCTACCAGGACAAATAAAGTGTCACTCTGTAAGTTTGGTCTACAGGACAAATAAAGTGTCACTCTGTAAGTTTGGTCTACCAGGACAAATAAAGTGTCACTGTGTAAGTTTGGTCTACCAGGACAAATAAAGTGTCACTCTCTAGGTCTACCAGGTCAAATAGTGTCACTCTGTAAGTTTGGTCTACCAGGACAAATAAAGTGTCACTGTGCAAGTTTGGTCTACCAGGACAAATAAAGTGTCACTGTGCAAGTTTGGTCTACAGGACAAATAAAGTGTCACTCTGTAAGTTTGGTCTACAGGACAAATAAAGTGTCACTCTGTAAGTTTGGTCTACCAGGACAAATAAAGTGTCACTCTGTAAGTTTGGTCTACCAGGACAAATAAAGTGTCACTCTGCAAGTTTGGTCTACAGGACAAATAAAGTGTCACTCTGTAAGTTTGGTCTACCAGGACAAATAAAGTGTCACTCTGTAAGTTTGGTCTACCAGGACAAATAAAGTGTCACTCTGTAAGTTTGGTCTACCAGGACAAATAAAGTGTCACTCTGTAAGTTTGGTCTACCAGGACAAATAAAGTGTCACTCTGTAAGTTTGGTCTACCAGGACAAATAAAGTGTCACTCTGTAAGTTTGGTCTACCAGGACAAATAAAGTGTCACTCTGTAAGTTTGGTCTACCAGGACAAATAAAGTGTCACTGTGCAAGTTTGGTCTACCAGGACAAATAAAGTGTCACTCTCTAGGTCTACCAGGTCAAATAAAGTGTCACTCTGTAAGTTTGGTCTACCAGGACAAATAAAGTGTCACTCTGTAAGTTTGGTCTACCAGGACAAATAAAGTGTCACTCTGTAAGTTTGGTCTACCAGGACAAATAAAGTGTCACTGTGCAAGTTTGGTCTACCAGGACAAATAAAGTGTCACTCTCTAGGTCTACCAGGACAAATAAAGTGTCACTCTCTAGGTCTACCAGGACAAATAAAGTGTCACTGTGTAAGTTTGGTCTACCAGGACAAATAAAGTGTCACTCTCTAGGTCTACCAGGACAAATAAAGTGTCACTCTGTAAGTTTGGTCTACCAGGACAAATAAAGTGTCACTCTGCAAGTTTGGTCTACAGGACAAATAAAGTGTCACTGTGTAAGTTTGGTCTACCAGGACAAATAAAGTGTCACTGTGTAAGTTTGGTCTACCAGGACAAATAAAGTGTCACTGTGCAAGTTTGGTCTACCAGGACAAATAAAGTGTCACTCTGTAAGTTTGGTCTACCAGGACTAATAAAGTGTCACTCTGTAAGTTTGGTCTACCAGGACAAATAAAGTGTCACTCTGTAAATTTGGTCTACCAGGACAAATAAAGTGTCACTCTGCAAGTTTGGTCTACAGGACAAATAAAGTGTCACTCTGTAAGTTTGGTCTACCAGGACAAATAAAGTGTCACTCTGTAAGTTTGGTCTACCAGGACAAATAAAGTGTCACTCTGCAAGTTTGGTCTACCAGGACAAATAAAGTGTCACTCTCTAGGTCTACCAGGACAAATAAAGTGTCACTCTGTAAGTTTGGTCTACCAGGACAAATAAAGTGTCACTCTGCAAGTTTGGTCTACAGGACAAATAAAGTGTCACTGTGTAAGTTTGGTCTACCAGGACAAATAAAGTGTCACTGTGTAAGTTTGGTCTACCAGGACAAATAAAGTGTCACTCTGTAAGTTTGGTCTACCAGGACAAATAAAGTGTCACTCTGTAAGTTTGGTCTACCAGGACAAATAAAGTGTCACTCTCTAAGTTTGGTCTACCAGGACAAATAAAGTGTCACTCTGTAAGTTTGGTCTACCAGGACAAATAAAGTGTCACTCTCTAAGTTTGGTCTACCAGGACAAATAAAGTGTCACTCTGTAAGTTTGGTCTACCAGGACAAATAAAGTGTCACTGTGTAAGTTTGGTCTACCAGGACAAATAAAGTGTCACTCTGTAAGTTTGGTCTACCAGGACAAATAAAGTGTCACTCTCTAAGTTTGGTCTACCAGGACAAATAAAGTGTCACTGTGTAAGTTTGGTCTACCAGGACAAATAAAGTGTCACTGTGTAAGTTTGGTCTACCAGGACAAATAAAGTGTCACTGTGTAAGTTTGGTCTACCAGGACAAATAAAGTGTCACTCTGTAAGTTTGGTCTACCAGGACAAATAAAGTGTCACTCTGTAAGTTTGGTCTACCAGGTCAAATAAAGTGTCACTCTGTAAGTTTGGTCTACCAGGACAAATAAAGTGTCACTCTGTAAGTTTGGTCTACCAGGTCAAATAAAGTGTCACTCTGTAAGTTTGGTCTACCAGGTCAAATAAAGTGTCACTCTGTAAGTTTGGTCTACCAGGTCAAATAAAGTGTCACTCTGTAAGTTTGGTCTACCAGGTCAAATAAAGTGTCACTCTGTAAGTTTGGTCTACCAGGACAAATAAAGTGTCACTCTGTAAGTTTGGTCTACCAGGTCAAATAAAGTGTCACTCTGTAAGTTTGGTCTACCAGGACAAATAAAGTGTCACTCTGTAAGTTTGGTCTACCAGGACAAATAAAGTGTCACTGTGTAAGTTTGGTCTACCAGGACAAATAAAGTGTCACTCTGTAAGTTTGGTCTACCAGGACAAATAAAGTGTCACTGTGTAAGTTTGGTCTACCAGGACAAATAAAGTGTCACTCTGTAAGTTTGGTCTACAGGACAAATAAAGTGTCACTGTGTAAGTTTGGTCTACCAGGACAAATAAAGTGTCACTGTGTAAGTTTGGTCTACCAGGACAAATAAAGTGTCACTCTGTAAGTTTGGTCTACCAGGACAAATAAAGTGTCACTGTGCAAGTTTGGTCTACCAGGACAAATAAAGTGTCACTCTGTAAGTTTGGTCTACCAGGACAAATAAAGTGTCACTCTGTAAGTTTGGTCTACCAGGTCAAATAAAGTGTCACTCTGTAAGTTTGGTCTACCAGGACAAATAAAGTGTCACTCTCTAAGTTTGGTCTACCAGGACAAATAAAGTGTCAATCTGTAAGTTTGGTCTACCAGGACAAATAAAGTGTCACTGTGTAAGTTTGGTCTACCAGGACAAATAAAGTGTCACTCTGTAAGTTTGGTCTACCAGGACAAATAAAGTGTCACTCTCTAAGTTTGGTCTACCAGGACAAATAAAGTGTCACTGTGTAAGTTTGGTCTACCAGGACAAATAAAGTGTCACTGTGTAAGTTTGGTCTACCAGGACAAATAAAGTGTCACTGTGTAAGTTTGGTGTACCAGGACAAATAAAGTGTCACTGTGTAAGTTTGGTCTACCAGGACAAATAAAGTGTCACTCTGTAAGTTTGGTCTACCAGGACAAATAAAGTGTCACTCTGTAAGTTTGGTCTACCAGGACAAATAAAGTGTCACTCTGTAAGTTTGGTCTACCAGGACAAATAAAGTGTCACTCTGTAAGTTTGGTCTACCAGGACAAATAAAGTGTCACTCTGTAAGTTTGGTCTACCAGGACAAATAAAGTGTCACTGTGTAAGTTTGGTCTACCAGGACAAATAAAGTGTCACTCTGCAAGTTTGGTCTACCAGGACAAATAAAGTGTCACTCTGTAAGTTTGGTCTACAGGACAAATAAAGTGTCACTCTGTAAGTTTGGTCTACCAGGACAAATAAAGTGTCACTCTGTAAGTTTGGTCTACAGGACAAATAAAGTGTCACTGTGCAAGTTTGGTCTACCAGGACAAATAAAGTGTCACTCTCTAGGTCTACCAGGTCAAATAAAGTGTCACTCTGTAAGTTTGGTCTACCAGGACAAATAAAGTGTCACTCTGTAAGTTTGGTCTACCAGGACAAATAAAGTGTCACTCTGTAAGTTTGGTCTACCAGGACAAATAAAGTGTCACTCTCTAAGTTTGGTCTACCAGGACAAATAAAGTGTCACTCTGTAAGTTTGGTCTACCAGGACAAATAAAGTGTCACTCTGCAAGTTTGGTCTACCAGGACAAATAAAGTGTCACTCTGTAAGTTTGGTCTACCAGGTCAAATAAAGTGTCACTCTCTAAGTTTGGTCTACCAGGACAAATAAAGTGTCACTCTGTAAGTTTGGTCTACCAGGACAAATAAAGTGTCACTCTGCAAGTTTGGTCTACCAGGACAAATAAAGTGTCACTCTGCAAGTTTGGTCTACCAGGACAAATAAAGTGTCACTCTGTAAGTTTGGTCTACCAGGTCAAATAAAGTGTCACTCTGTAAGTTTGGTCTACCAGGACAAATAAAGTGTCACTCTGCAAGTTTGGTCTACCAGGTCAAATAAAGTGTCACTCTCTAAGTTTGGTCTACCAGGACAAATAAAGTGTCACTCTGCAAGTTTGGTCTACAGGACAAATAAAGTGTCACTCTGTAAGTTTGGTCTACCAGGACAAATAAAGTGTCACTCTGCAAGTTTGGTCTACCAGGACAAATAAAGTGTCACTCTGTAAGTTTGGTCTACCAGGACAAATAAAGTGTCACTGTGCAAGTTTGGTCTACCAGGACAAATAAAGTGTCACTCTCTAAGTTTGGTCTACCAGGACAAATAAAGTGTCACTCTGTAAGTTTGGTCTACCAGGACAAATAAAGTGTCACTCTGCAAGTTTGGTCTACCAGGACAAATAAAGTGTCACTCTGTAAGTTTGGTCTACCAGGTCAAATAAAGTGTCACTCTCTAAGTTTGGTCTACCAGGACAAATAAAGTGTCACTCTGTAAGTTTGGTCTACCAGGACAAATAAAGTGTCACTCTGCAAGTTTGGTCTACCAGGTCAAATAAAGTGTCACTCTGTAAGTTTGGTCTACCAGGACAAATAAAGTGTCACTCTGCAAGTTTGGTCTACCAGGTCAAATAAAGTGTCACTCTCTAAGTTTGGTCTACCAGGACAAATAAAGTGTCACTCTGCAAGTTTGGTCTACAGGACAAATAAAGTGTCACTCTGTAAGTTTGGTCTACCAGGACAAATAAAGTGTCACTCTGTAAGTTTGGTCTACCAGGACAAATAAAGTGTCACTCTGCAAGTTTGGTCTACCAGGACAAATAAAGTGTCACTCTGTAAGTTTGGTCTACCAGGACAAATAAAGTGTCACTCTGTAAGTTTGGTCTACCAGGTCAAATAAAGTGTCACTCTGTAAGTTTGGTCTACCAGGACAAATAAAGTGTCACTCTGCAAGTTTGGTCTACCAGGACAAATAAAGTGTCACTCTGTAAGTTTGGTCTACCAGGACAAATAAAGTGTCACTCTGTAAGTTTGGTCTACCAGGACAAATAAAGTGTCACTCTGTAAGTTTGGTCTACCAGGACAAATAAAGTGTCACTCTGTAAGTTTGGTCTACCAGGTCAAATAAAGTGTCACTCTGTAAGTTTGGTCTACCAGGACAAATAAAGTGTCACTCTGTAAGTTTGGTCTACCAGGACAAATAAAGTGTCACTCTGTAAGTTTGGTCTACCAGGACAAATAAAGTGTCACTCTGTAAGTTTGGTCTACCAGGACAAATAAAGTGTCACTCTGTAAGTTTGGTCTACCAGGACAAATAAAGTGTCACTGTGTAAGTTTGGTCTACCAGGACAAATAAAGTGTCACTCTGTAAGTTTGGTCTACCAGGACAAATAAAGTGTCACTCTGTAAGTTTGGTCTACCAGGACAAATAAAGTGTCACTCTGTAAGTTTGGTCTACCAGGACAAATAAAGTGTCACTGTGTAAGTTTGGTCTACCAGGACAAATAAAGTGTCACTGTGTAAGTTTGGTCTACCAGGACAAATAAAGTGTCACTCTGCAAGTTTGGTCTACCAGGACAAATAAAGTGTCACTCTGTAAGTTTGGTCTACCAGGACAAATAAAGCGTCACTCTGTAAGTTTGGTCTACCAGGACAAATAAAGTGTCACTCTGCAAGTTTGGTCTACCAGGACAAATAAAGTGTCACTGTGCAAGTTTGGTCTACCAGGACAAATAAAGTGTCACTCTGCAAGTTTGGTCTACCAGGACAAATCAAATGATTGGAATTGTTGTCACTGTGCAACCTTGGTCTACCTGGCCTAAAAGATGTCACTCTGTATCCTTCCCCTACCTGCCCAAATAAGATGTTTGATTTTGTTGTCACTGTGTATCCTTGACCTACCTGTCCAAATAAGGTGGTGTTTGATTTAGTTGTCACTGTGCATCCTTGACCTACCTGTTCAAAAAAGGTGTTTGATTTGGTTGTCACTGTGCATCCTTGACCTTCCTGTCCAAATAAGGTGGTGTATGATTTAGTTGTCACTGTGCATCCTTGACCTTCCTGTCCAAATAAGGTGGTGTATGACTTGTTGTCTCTCTGTATCCTTGACCTTCCTGTCCAAATAAGGTGGTGTATGACTTGTTGTCTCTGTGCATCCTTGACCTTCCTGTCCAAATAAGGTGGTGTATGACTTGTTGTCTCTGTGTATCCTTGACCTTCCTGTCCAAATAAGGTGGTGTATGACTTTGTTGTCACTGTGCATCCTTGACCTTCCTGTCCACATAAGGTGGTGTATGACTTGTTGTCTCTGTGTATCCTTGACCTTCCTGTCCAAATAAGGTGGTGTATGACTTTGTTGTGCACTGTGCATCCTTTACCTTCCCGTCCAAATAAGGTGGTGTATGACTTGTTGTCACTGTGTATCCTTGACCTTCCTGTCCAAATAAGGTGGTGTATGACTTTGTTGTGCACTGTGCATCCTTGACCTTCCTGTCGAAATAAGGTGGTGTATGACTTGTTGTCACTGTGCATCCTTGACCTTCCTGTCCAAATAAGGTAGTGTATGACTTGTTGTCACTGTGCATCCTTGACCTTCCCGTCCAAATAAGGTGGTGTATGACTTGTTGTCACTGTGCATCCTTGACCTTCCTGTCCAAATAAGATGTTTGATTTTGTTGTCTCTGTGCATCCTTGACCTTCCTGTCCAAATAAGGTGGTGTATGACTTAGTTGTCACTGTGCATCCTTGACCTTCCTGTCCAAATAAGGTGGTGTATGACTTTGTTGTCACTGTCCATCCTTGACCTTCCTGTCCAAATAAGATGTTGGATTTTGTTGTCACTGTGCATCCTTGACCTTCCTGTCTAAATAAGGTGGTGTATGACTTTGTTGTCACTGTGCATCCTTGACCTTCCTGTCCAAATAAGGTGGTGTATGACTTAGTTTTCACTGTGCATCCTTGACCTTCCTGTCCAAATAAGGTGGTGTATGACTTTGTTGTCACTGTCCATCCTTGACCTTCCTGTCCAAATAAGATGTTGGATTTTGTTGTCACTGTGCATCCTTGACCTTCCTGTCTAAATAAGGTGGTGTATGACTTTGTTGTCACGTGCATCCTTGACCTTCCTGTCCAAATAAGGTGGTGTATGACTTAGTTGTCACTGTGCATCCTTGACCTTCCTGTCCAAATAAGGTGGTGTATGACTTTGTTGTCACTGTCCATCCTTGACCTTCCTGTCCAAATAAGATGTTGGATTTTGTTGTCACTGTGCATCCTTGACCTTCCTGTCCAAATAAGGTGGTGCATGACTTTGTTGTCACTGTCCATCCTTGACCTTCCTGTCCAAATAAGATGTTGGATTTTGTTGTCACTGCATCCTTGACCTTCCTGTCTAAATAAGGTGGTGTATGACTTTGTTGTCACTGTGCATCCTTGACCTTCCTGTCCAAATAAGGTGGTGTATGACTTAGTTGTCACTGTGCATCCTTGACCTTCCTGTCCAAATAAGGTGGTGTATGACTTTGTTGTCACTGTCCATCCTTGACCTTCCTGTCCAAATAAGGTAGTGTATGACTTTGTTGTCTCTGTGCATCCTTGACCTTCCTGTCCAAATAAGGTAGTGTATGACTTTGTTGTCTGTGTGCATCCTTGACCTTCCTGTCCAAATAAGGTAGTGTATGACTTTGTTGTCTCTGTGCATCCTTGACCTTCCTGTCCAAATAAGGTAGTGTATGACTTTGTTGTCTCTGTGCATCCTTGACCTTCCTGTCCAAATAAGGTAGTGTATGACTTTGTTGTCACTGTGCATCCTTGACCTTCCTGTCCAAATAAGGTAGTGTATGACTTTGTTGTCTCTGTGTATCCGTGACCTTCCTGTCCAAATAAGGTGGTGTATGACTTAGTTGTCACTGTGCATCCTTGACCTTCCTGTCCAAATAAGATGTTGGATTTTGTTGTCACTGTGCATCCTTGACCTTCCTGTCCAAATAAGGTGGTGTATGACTTAGTTGTCATTGTGCATCCTTGACCTTCCTGTCCAAATAAGATGTTGGATTTTGTTGTCACTGTGCATCCTTGACCTTCCTGTCCAAATAAGATGTTTGCTTTTGTTGTCTCTGTGCATCCTTGACCTTCCTGTCCAAATAAGGTGGTGTATGACTTAGTTGTCACTGTGCATCCTTGACCTTCCTGTCCAAATAAGATGTTGGATTTTGTTGTCACTGTTCACCCTTAACCTTCCTGTCCAAATAAGATGTTTGCTTTTGTTGTCTCTGTGCATCCTTGACCTTCCTGTCCAAATAAGATGTTTGATTTTGTTGTCACTGTGCATCCTTGACCTTCCTGTCCAAATAAGATGTTGGATTTTGTTGTCACTGTGCATCCTTGACCTTCCTGTCCAAATAAGGTGTTTGATTTTGTTGTCACTGTGCATCCTTGACCTTCCTATCCAAATAAGGTGGTGTATGACTTTGTTGTCACTGTGCATCCTTGACCTTACTGTCCAAATAAGGTGGTGTTTGACTTTGTTGTCACTGTGCATCCTTGACCTTTCTGTCCAAATAATATCTTTACTTTTCTTGTCACTGTGAATCCTTGACCTTCCTGTCCAAATAAGGTGGTGTATGACTTAGTTGTCACTGTCCATCCTTGACCTTCCTGTCCAAATAAGGTAGTGTATGACTTTGTTGTCTCTGTGCATCCTTGACCTTCCTGTCCAAATAAGGTAGTGTATGACTTTGTTGTCACTGTCCATCCTTGACCTTCCTGTCCAAATAAGATGTTGGATTTTGTTGTCACTGTGCATCCTTAACCTTCCTGTCCAAATAAGGTGGTGTATGACTTAGTTGTCACTGTGCATCCTTGACCTTCCTGTCCAAATAAGATGTTTGCTTTTGTTGTCACTGTGCATCCTTAACCTTCCTGTCCAAATAAGATGTTTGCTTTTGTTGTCTCTGTGAATCCTTGACCTTCCTGTCCAAATAAGGTGGTGTATGACTTTGTTGTCACTGTGCATCCTTGACCTTCCTGTCCAAATAAGATGTTTGATTTTGTTGTCACTGTGCATCCTTGACCTTCCTGTCCAAATAAGATGTTGGATTTTGTTGTCACTGTGCATCCTTGACCTTCCTGTCCAAATAAGGTGTTTGATTTTGTTGTCACTGTGCATCCTTGACCTTTCTGTCCAAATAAGGTAGTGTATGACTTTGTTGTCACTGTGCATCCTTGACCTTACTGTCCAAATAAGGTGGTGTTTGACTTTGTTGTCACTGTGCATCCTTGACCTTTCTGTCCAAATAATATCTTTACTTTTCTTGTCACTGTGAATCCTTGACCTTCCTGTCCAAATAAGGTGGTGTATGACTTGTTGTCACTGTGCATCCTTGACCTTCCTGTCCAAATAAGGTAGTGTATGACTTTGTTGTCACTGTGCATCCTTGACCTTTCTGGCCAAATAAGGTGGTGTATGACTTTGTTGTCACTGTTCATCCTTGACCTTCCTGTCCAGATAAGGTGTTTGATTTTGTTGTCTCTGTGCATCCTTGACCTTCCTGTCCAAATAAGGTGGTGTATGACTTTGTTGTCACTGTGCATCCTTGACCTTCCTGTCCAAATAAGGTAGTGTATGACTTTGTTGTCACTGTGCATCCTTGACCTTTCTGGCCAAATAAGGTGGTGTATGACTTTGTTGTCACTGTGCATCCTTGACCTTCCTGTCCAAATAAGGTAGTGTATGACTTTGTTGTCACTGTGCATCCTTGACCTTTCTGGCCAAATAAGGTGGTGTATGACTTTGTTGTCACTGTGCATCCTTGACCTTCCTGTCCAAATAAGATGTTTGATTTTGTTGTCACTGTGAATCCTTGACCTTCCTGTCCAAATAAGGTGGTGTATGACTTTGTTGTCACTGTGCATCCTTGACCTTCCTGTCCAAATAAGGTAGTGTATGACTTTGTTGTCACTGTGCATCCTTGACCTTTCTGGCCAAATAAGGTGGTGTATGACTTAGTTGTCTCTGTGCATCCTTGACCTTCCTGTCCAAATAAGGTGTTTGATTTTGTTGTCACTGTGAATCCTTTACCTTCCTGTCCAAATAAGGTAGTGTATGCCTTTGTTGTCACTGTGCATCCTTGACCTTTCTGGCCAAATAAGGTGGTGTATGACTTTGTTGTCTCTGTGCATCCTTGACCTTTCTGTCCAAATAAGGTAGTGTATTACTTAGTTGTCACTGTGCATCCTTGACCTTCCTGTCCAAATAAGGTAGTGTATGACTTTGTTGTCACTGTGCATCCTTGACCTTTCTGGCCAAATAAGGTGGTGTATGATTTAGTTGTCACTGTGAATCCTTGACCTTCCTGTCCAAATAAGGTGGTGTATGACTTTGTTGTCTCTGTGCATCCTTGACCTTCCCGTCCAAATAAGGTGGTGTATGACTTTGTTGTCTCTGTGCATCCTTGACCTTCCTGTCCAAATAAGGTGGTGTATGACTTTGTTGTCTCTGTGCATCCTGGACCTTCCTGTCCAAATAAGGTAGTGTATGACTTTGTTGTCACTGTGCATCCTTGACCTTTCTGGCCAAATAAGGTGGTGTATGACTTAGTTGTCACTGTGCATCCTTGACCTTCCTGTCCAAATA
The DNA here is from genome assembly GCA_944474755.1 of Limnoperna fortunei. Taxonomy (NCBI): domain Eukaryota; kingdom Metazoa; phylum Mollusca; class Bivalvia; order Mytilida; family Modiolidae; genus Limnoperna; species Limnoperna fortunei. The sequence goes on along the minus strand of OX104112.1, from coordinate 109,712,883 downwards.
AGGTAGTGTATGACTTTGTTGTCACTGTGCATCCTTGACCTTCCTGTCCAAATAAGGTGGTGTATGACTTTGTTGTCTCTGTGCATCCTTGACTTTCCTGTCCAAATAAGATGTTTGATTTTGTTGTCACTGTGCATCCTTGACCTTACTGTCCAAATAAGGTGGTGTATGACTTTGTTGTGACTGTGAATCCTTGACCTTATGCTTCTGCCACATAGTTTTTCATCCATTGGGAAAAGAACTTTATGATCTTATTATTGTTTAAATTACCTACTCTAAAATAGCATAAATATTTTCATTGTAAGACCTTAAGATGTGTTCTATCACAAAGGTGTATATGGTATAAGTTACATTACATTTTGAATTGTGATAAAAACTGACAACCTGATTGGTAAATTTTATAGCTTGATATTTTATTATAAGGTTTATTATTAACCTTTCTATCATTTTAATTTGTAAATACATGTACTTGAGGTCATATCTGTTCCATGAATGCTACCAGATAGGCAGTGACAGCTGACAGAGTTGTCTCCCATTTATATCTATGTGTACATGTATTTGGTGAACATATGTTCTCACACATCTTCAGTTATAGTGTAGAAAGTTGTTAATTGTTTTCGGACTTTTATGATTTTAACATATACTATGAATGTGCATTTTCAATATAAAGTAATAATCAGCTGATTAAGGTATCCGACCCATAATTGAAGTCACTGTTTAAATTTTATTTTTCGACCCAGAAATACAGCTTTATTAAATTAAATATTTTGTTTTACTTTGAGTCAATGTTAACAGTTTTGAGCAAAAAAGTAAGTTACTCAAATAGTATTTCCGATATTTGCCGAACATTATCGAGGTCTGCTCCATTGAAAAATAATAGACATCCCGGACACCAGATATGATCATGTGGTGTACCCGGATACCTTAAAATTGCAGAGCTGTAGAAATTTGTTTGATGTGATAGCTAAACGTTAGTGTGAAATGTAGAAAACACATTTACAATTTAAAAAAAAAATTAAACATAATAAATTAGTGCTACTTATTTTTGATAGGATATTTCATTTAAAAAATGACATTTTTGCAAATTACACCAATCATAAGGCCCAATTTAAATGTAAAACCATTCTATAACTGGCATGTGTTTTATCATCCTTTGAATGCTAAGACAATTATTGAATGTGATGGAAAACCTTAAGTTTATATCATTGTATAATTTACTGCTATTTAAATTCTTTAACCTGAAATGTGATTCGTTTTAATTGAATTACTGGATGTTTGTAATTTATAATCAACAACTCTTTGTATTAAAACCTTCCATGGGGCACATTAGTCATATTTGTAATCTTTATTGCCTGTACTAAGGAATAACAAAGCTTATATAAACACTCCTATAGGAGTATCATCGTTGTTCCAGGATGTATGGAGTGCTTAATTATGAAGTCCAGTGATGAAGAGTACCATAACCATATCTGAATCCCATCAACCATTGTATAGGTGTATATAACATGGAATTGCCAAACCTGAATCCCATCAACCATTGTATAGGTGTATATAACATGGAATGGCCAAACCTGAATCCCATCAACCATTGTATAGGTGTATATAACATGGAATGGCAAAACCTGAATCCCATCAACCATTGTATAGGTATATATAACATGGAATGGCCAAACCTGAATCCCATCAACCATTGTATAGGTGTATATAACATGGAATGGCCAAACCTGAATCCCATCAACCATTGTATAGGTGTATATAACATGGGATGGCCAAACCTGAATCCCATCAACCATTGTATAGGTGTATATAACATGGAATGGCCAAACCTGAATCCCATCAACCATTGTATAGGTGTATATAACATGGAATGGCCAAACCTGAATCCCATCAACCATTGTATAGGTGTATATAACATGGAATTGCCAAACCTGAATCCCATCAACCATTGTATAGGTGTATATAACATGGAATGGCCAAACCTGAATCCCATCAACCATTGTATAGGTATATATAACATGGAATTGCCAAACCTGAATCCCATCAACCATTGTATAGGTGTATATAACATGGAATTGCCAAACCTAAATCCCATCAACCATTGTATAGGTGTATATAACATGGGATGGCCAAACCTGAATCCCATCAACCATTGTATAGGTGTATATAACATGGAATGGCCAAACCTGAATCCCATAAACCATTGTATAGGTTTATATAACATGGAATGGCCAAACCTGAATCCCATAAACCATAGTATAGGTGTATATAACATGGAATGGCCAAACCTGAATCCCCTCAACCATTGTATTGTGGAATGACCAAGTTTGACTCCTCTCGTTCATGTATATTGTTGCATTTTTCTGTTAATAGCTGACTCCTGTAGTCTATGTATTTTAAATAGGAGGATTGCTTAATTTTTAATCTTGTCTGCATGTTACAAGGGGGCATGTACAACAGAACAGCCATTTGGTAGGAATCCTGTTAGAAAATGACCAAGTTTGAATCGCCTTAGTATAATAATTAACACAAAACGACAGGTACTATTAAAATAAATCTCTCCTAAGATTGTGAAAAAAATGTTTTAAGTTAGGTCAGGGTGAATGCTATTATTCAATTTCTTAAATTCATTTTTGAATGCAGCAGTAAGACATACCTGTGGAGTAGTTATCAGGTTGTACCATCAGACCCATACAGTTAAATATATTTTAAATGATCACCAAGTCTCCCCAGAAAACATTAAGATTTTACGATGTCAGGATTATTAATGTGAAAACTAATGTTCCTACTGTTAGTATGGAGAAAACACTATATTCTCTTAATGCTTTCTGTCAACAAGGTAAACCCTTTGAAGTTATGCAAGAACTCCAAGCAAAATTGATGTACCAAGTTGTTGACTGCAAATGCATTTTAAGGAACATACAATCTGTTTGATATTTTACACAAGACACTTATTTTATATTTATCAGCAGTTGCCAGTATTATGTATACGTTTGATGTGGACGTATCAAATTAAGGGTTCTAATATTAAATTCTAGATTTTATCTTGACCCAAAAACTGTGTCTAATATATTTCCAATTTCGTTCAAAATATTTACATTTATCAAAATTTCAAATATTTTTTCAAACACGTCTTGCATAAATTGCATAATTATAAAATCTGTGTTTTATATATTAGTTACAAGTGGAGCCGTAATAAACATTAAATATACCTTTACACATTGATAAAAGAGTCTCAAATTAGACATGTACCATTAAGTCAAAAGTACATTGGTTTAGTAAGGGTTTAGTTAGTATCTAACTCAATATAATATGAGTAGATTTTTGACTGAAACATACAAGTAAAATATGCAATGTACAATTAATTTGCACAGTCCTTACGTTTATTTGATGATCTTATGTATTCTGATTGTAACATAATATATTATATACTCATATAGAAATCTTTATTTTGATTCGCTTAGATGCCATCACGTGACGTGATATTTCGCTGGGTCAACCGGTAACCATTGGGTCGCATGGTAAGGTCAGCCTCGCGTGAAATTTTGCGAGATTTTGCGTTTGGATAAATGTACATGTACGTAATAAAACATTCAAACAAAACAGTAGTATATGTTAACATGCTTCTGTCTACATTGTATGGGCTGGATTTTTTCCTGTGGAAAAAGGTTAAAATGTCCAAAATATGTTGCAAATATTTAATTGTTTTCATTTAAATATTCGATATAATATAACAGTTATCACCCTAGATGATATGTGACCCGGCATTTCTTTCCCCTCGAAAAGGGGAAAGAAATCACCGGGTCACACACCAACTAGGGTGATAATTGTATAATATTATTTTCTTTGGTGTATTCTGAGGGCCTGAGGGAAGATTAGTGTAGCTAACCCTTGTAAAATAAAGTATTATCATTTGTTTTATTTTATTATTATAGTTTTGAGAGAAAATGTACAATTCTAGATTTCTCAAACAGTGGTAGATTCGATGGGTTACAAATATAATATATTAACTGCTGTATTAAGCACGAAATATACCTAATTAATGGACAACTTTAAGTCATGTGATTAAAATATAAATATGTTAAAGTGTCAGTATATGATTTGATGGTATAGATTTGAAATGTGATAATAATAATAACATCTTAAACAGAGGCATGATAAATTTGTTTGGAGTAAATTTAGATCTCTGGACAGGTTTGAATAATGATCAACGGGGAAAAAGAAACAGTCTGGTCCAATACTGAAGATTTTTAATGGCTTTTACTAAAGAAATATAACTTTTGTCAGTTTTTTCTAGATTCTTCGTTGGAGGGAAATGTGTTTTAAATGATTTCATTGCCATATTTTGTTTCTGATCCAAAATGTTACCTCTGGTGATGAATGGAGTTGGCTATGGTCGAAAATTTTTCTTAAAAAATAGAATTACAGATTAACTACTATTGGAACAATCTAGAGGGTGTCTGAATGCAGCAGAGGCAGATGGGGTGTACATGTGCATATTTTTTGGTACAGATATTGAAGAATGTGACAAGAAATTGTCAATTCAAGTCAAGTAATATTTACCTCAAGTCAGTATAAATTTTTGTTTTAAATATTTTAATGACATTCTACAGTAATTTAAGATGTTTTAATATATATCCATTAAGGGTTGAAAAAGGTTACATTTTTGGTAGGGTCTTCTGGACAAGTGTAAAATACAATTTTTACCGGTCACCACCATTCTTATCTTTAGTTTATTCATATTGTTACAAGATCAGTATTTACAGAAAATTAAATTAATACACAACTGCTTAGATCTGTATAAAAACAGCAGCCTCTATTTGGCATGTCATCCCTTCCACAAGTTGGTCTGTTGATTGACAGATTAAAAAAGTAGTTTCTTCCTTAGGATGCAGAGTAATTTTGTGTATAAATTTTAAACTTAGCACCCTTACTTATGGAAGCTAAATATAAGTCATAGAAACAACCTAAGACTGATATAAATACTTATTGTTCCATACATACTTAACTAATTGCTACCTGGAGATTTCATAGTGGCATCCTGAACTAATGATTATCAGCTGTATCCTGAAGACACACTTTCTGAAAGTGGTTCATATGATTGTCAGTTTTGAGTCTGGATTTTTAGACCCAATCCAACTGGTTTTAAATTTCATAAACATTAGCCACTTACTCCATCAATAATCAAATGTTCTTGTCCCGAATATAGTTCAGATGTTGTTAATTTAATATTAAACACCAATCAATCAATCACATCAATCAATCAATCAATCAATCAATCAATTAAGTTTTACATAACTGCTTATGTTTGCCACATAAACTATACCCTTTGCTGGTGAAAACCTTCAGTATTGTATTGAAGGTTCCCAGAAATTGGTTGCCTCCCTTTAATATATCTGTATCATTGGAATTCACATTAGTAGCTGTGATAATTACTGCATGTATATCTGGTACCTTTGTGATGTTGGCTAATGTGCATACAGTTTCAGATTTATAGGTCTAGGCTTGGCATGTGATTTGTAGCAGCATACCAGCATTTAATTAGCATTGCTTTGCACTAAATCAGAACATTTAAAACATGTTAAATGGAGCCATAGGGTAATTTTAGACTTGGCTTTGCTGTAGTTATTAATCTGTTCTGTTCAAGCCAGACATATCTGTTATTGTCATTATCTGAACACATAGTAATGCAGCTCTGGACTTATTTCACTTGTGTAACATGTCATCATTCTGTAACAATAGATCTGTTTATGGAAGAATTAGTGGATGATTGATTGATTGATTGATTGTTTTATGTCTAGCAAGCAATATTTAAGCTATTTTCAGGACATTTATTAGTGGACAAACCAACAGAAACAATATCGTTTAAAACATACACTCAGGAAGGAAAATACAGTCATGTCATGTTCATATCATCACGTACCACAACAGTAACATCATTGAAGTCCAATGTAATATGAAGAAAGGAAACTTTTTGTTGACAAAATAACACGAATATTTAATCTAACATTAATAAGATTATGACAAGTATTAATCGTAGGAAAACATTTCCTACGAGACGAATAATGCTGGGTGTTGTATTGGATCATGTAATATGAATCAAGTCGTGATTTATGTTCCTTAGCCACCTTATAACAATGGCACTTTATATGCAAAATCATGCATGGAAAATTATCCAGAGCTTGCTTTTTATGACTATTTTCATTTTTCAAATTTGACAATGAGTTTTATGTAATATACGGGGCCCATAAATTACATATTTCCTGCTGTTCAGATGAGAAATGGATTTATTTCTACAATTAAATTTTTTGACCTGCCATTTAATAAAGAATGGCAACTTGTCAGTACCCTGCAGTTGTCCTGATTTTTTTGAATAATTTAATATCTATTTTGTGCTCTTGAATATTTCGAATATGATGGCAGTAAACAACGATTCTTTTTATGACAGGACTTTTATTTTTACATATATAGCAATATCAGATTAAGTCTTTTCATAGGAAATGGAGGGTACATGGAGCAACACTTTATTTATTAGAAAATAATTGATTTCAACTTTTGGGGAAATTTATGTGAAAGAATTAAAAGATATCATGTTGTGAAACTATGAAGAATTTTTAGTTCAAATTTATAAAAATCAAATTTCATGAAATAATTGTTGACCACGGGAATTTGGTTAATGGCTGTGTCCGGATGTAAACTTCATACAATTTCTTCTTGACAAATATTTATATTATATCTATAAAATATATTGGGTTTAAATGTAAATATAAAAGATTGAGAATTCAAATCCAATATTTTCAGAATAATATTAAATAGCAGTCCTTTTAGTTCAGAAGATTGAAATAAGTGGTCAGCTATTGTTTGTTTGTTTGAGGGTGTTTAACACCACTTTCAGTTTGTCAGCTATATCATTTCATCCAGTTTTTATTGTGGGAGGAAGCCGGAGTACCCGGAGAAAACCCCTGACCTGCGGTAGGAAAACTGGCAATCCTTGTCAATTAAGTTTGGAGTCAAGAACACCCTACAAACAGTGAGACTCGAACCCACAATCTCAGTGTTGACAGACCATGTGATCAACAGTAGACGAACTACCTTAACCACTCGGCCACAGAGGCCCCTGTTCAGCTATTGGGACCCTGCTCTATATTTTAAACTGACAACTTAATGCCCTTGGTTACATTGATATGGCATGTTGTAAAACATGGAGTGGAGTCTGGAGTCTAAATTGGAGTGGAGTCTGGAGTCAAAATTGGAGTTGTATTTGGAGTCAAAATTGGAGTTCTTAGTAGTTCTGTGTGAATGATTAATGTTTTACTAGCTCATAAAAATGTTATTTAATACATTACTAAGTTAAAAGAAATAACAATAATCTCACAAAATGTTTGCATGTCATTCCTTTTCTTATCTTAGACTGATCTCGCACTTTATGACCTGAAGATAATATACATGGATGCTGAAATTTAATATCTGTTCTGTGAAAGTCGTCAACATGTCATTTTCATTGTTTTATGTAACATATTTTCAACTTCCACATGTGTACAAAATGACTTGTAAAATCTGCATTGTCTAAAAATAAGGGCAGAAAACAAAACAAATAAAAATAATTATTTTTGACAAATGAGTGATAAAATTGCACTAAAACAGATAGCCAATATTGCTAGAATTTCACATTCTTTACAAATGCTATTTTTATTTTAGGAGCAGATATAAGCCTAAAAAAATGTAAACAGGTTTATTTATATATGAAAAAATCCTTAAACTAGTAACAATCTAAACTCTTTATATGATTATATTACAATTACAGAAAATATTGTTTTATAATCTAACTTGACTTAATAGTCAAATTATACATTTTTTTGTCAGACCTTTAATTAAAAACAGGTTTCATGTAACTTTGCAAAAAACATGTTACATGAAAATGACATGTTGACGACTTTCACAGAACAGATACTAAATTTCAGCATCCATGCATATTATCTTCAGGTCATACTAAGATGAGATCAGACTAAGATAAGAGAAGGAATTTCTTTTAAATTAGTTACGTATTAAATAACATTTTAATGAGCTATTAAAGACATTAATCATCACACAGAACTACTTCAAAATTTAAAAGGAACTTTAATTTTTGACACTAATTACAACTCCAATTTTGACTCCAGACTCCACTCCAATTTTGACTCCACACTCCACTCCAATTTAGACTCCAGACTCCACTCCATGTTTTACAACATGCCCATTGATATCTGGGTTATTATTATGCCCCTGCAATTTATCCATGTCCATCTGTCAGGATGTCAGTTTTGAGGTGCATGGTCCTGCTATCTACTTATCTGTATTCATAATATTGGTTTGGTGGGGATTGGGGGGGTAGGGGGTGGGGTGGTAAACAGCTTTGTTTTTACAAAATAAAAGCAGGATGTCAGATTAGAACACCAGATGTAAACCGTGATGACAGACATTTATATCTTGATAAAATAACTAATGTCATTGTTCTGCATGTAGTGTCAATTTTGTAACAATTTTTATTGGCACTTAGTGTTATACAGTATAGTAATAATAATAGGTATGTACATTGTGATAAATTTCTAGACACACAGAATTGATTTCTTTATTGCTAACAGAAAGGGCAATTGAAGCTGCAGCTTTATATAATACTTTACAGTGTACTATGGTAAGGTCTCCTATTACTGCAGTAAAGAGTTTTCTTATTGGTCTTATAGAAGTGTTCTTTTAAGGTAGATTATTTTTGAAATTTTTTTTCTTGAAAAACTTGTATGTATATGTGATGAAATTTGCTATAAAAAAAGTATAGGGTCGACAACTTCTTTTTTTCCAAAACTATAGAAAATGTCTATCTTGACTGTAGTATTGATATAAATTTCATCTGTTAATACATCTCCATTTGGCTTTTGTAACAATGCCACTTTTTCAATTAAATGTACATTTCTATTTTATGACAATGAATATACAATTAAAAAAATAATAGACAGTTTAAGATAAGCATAATGTTCCAAATAATCAATTTTCTTTATCAAATTATAACTTCTGTTTGTTATGTAATAATTGCAAATACAATACAAGGTCATTATTAGGTAAAAATTTACTTTGCTTTGTAAGCTGAAATCTGATTGGCCAATTCAAATGTAGAAACCCATATTATACATATAACTTGCGTTGGCCGTTTACCTATTCTTTAGCCGTTTAAATTCAAATAGTTCTATGACATCATTGATGTTTTATACATTAAAATTGTCAAGATTTATAGTTAACATTAAATTATAAGTAATATATTTTCTGAACATGTTATATGATACAACATGGTTTCTGTCTGTTTACACCATTCATAAATCGCTTCACAGTTTATTAGGCTAAAACAGACCCAAACCATGTTACATCCTATAACCTGTTCAGAAATTTGGAGTATTCCTTAAATAAAATGATGTCTTCCTCAATAAAATGGTGGAGGACCACTCTGTCTACGTTAGTAAAATTATTTCAAGATTGGTTTTTCGGAGCTTACAGCTGTACCAAAATGACACTGCTATGACCTTGATATTTGTTGTCAAGGTTACATCATCAATGTAACCAAGTTGGGAGGGGGTGTGCCACTGATGACCCTTAAAATCTGGCAATTTCCTTACTATAAAAGAGACATCAGATATATTTTTGTCACAGAACCATTCATTAGACAAGGTTGAAATAGTTATGGAATGTACCATCTATTTCTGGTTGGAATAAACATGATTACACCATGAATAAATTTGATTAACACATTAGGAATAAATGATAAACACACCAGGAATAAGCACTATAAAAATTATCTTGGAATAAACATGTTAAATGTGTTAGGAATAAAATATAAAAAACACTTTGGGAATAAAACATGTTTAACAAACATAATTAAACTGGATAAACCCATTACAAATAAACATGATAAACACATAAACATGATAAATATATAAAAAAAAATTATAAAAACATCAGAAATAAACAGTATGAACACCTTGGGAATAAATTTGATAAACACATAAGGAGTAAACACTATGAACACCTCAGGAAAAAAGATGATAAACACATAGGAATAAACACTGTGAACACCTCAGGAATAAACATGATAAACACATAGGAATAAACACTATGAACACCTCAGGAATAAAGATGATAAACACCAAAGGAGTGAACACTATGAACACCTCAGGAATAAACATGATAAACACATAGGAATATACACTACGAACACCTCAGGAATAAACATGATAAACACATAAGGAGTAAACACTATGAACACCTCAGGAATAAAAATGATAAACACATAGGAATATACACTATGAACACCTTAGGAATAAACATGATAAACACATAGGAGTAAACACTATGAACACCTCAGGAATAAACATGATAAACACATAGGAATAAACACTACGAACACCTCAGAATAAACATGATAAACACATAGGAATAAACACTACGAACACCTCAGGAATAAACATGATAAACACATAGGAATAAGCACTATGAACACCTCAGGAATAAACATGATAAACACATAGGAATAAACACTACGAACACCTCAGGAATAAACATGATAAACACATAGGAATAAGCACTATGAACACCTCAGGAATAAAGATGATAAACACCTAAGGAGTGAACACTATGAACACCTCAGGAATAAACATGATAAACACATAGGAATAAGCACTATGAACACCTCAGGAATAAACATGATAAACACAGGAGTAAACACTATGAACACCTCATGAATAAACATGATAAACACATAGGAATAAACACTACGAACACCTCAGGAATAAACATGATAAACACATAGGAATAAGCACTATGAACACCTCAGGAATAAAGATGATAAACACCTAAGGAGTGAACACTATGAACACCTCAGGAATAAACATGATAAACACATAGGAATAAGCACTATGAACACCTCAGGAATAAACATGATAAACACAGGAGTAAACACTATGAACACCTCATGAATAAACATGATAAACACATAGGAATATACACTATGAACACCTCATGAATAAACATGATAAAAACATCAACAAAGTAATTATTGTTGTAATATAGTGTCCTTTTCTGGGGTTAACCAATTTGAACATAAATAAAATTTTAAGTATTCAAGTGATGTAATAGTTTTGTGATAATTATGATAATAATTCCTAACATCAAAGGGTTCAAAATGTTGCTCATTTTACAATTCCTTATTACAAGATATCAAATTAACTCAATCTTTATATTTAAATTGTTCCATCTATCATATTGTCATTTTTAATTCTTGGATCTTTAAATTAGATAACTTGTTACAGAGAAATACTTCATTGCTATATAAAATAACATAAATTTGAAGTGGAGCATCATGGGAAAGAATTGTTTTGCATATAATTTAATAGCATATTTTCAGGAAATTTCTCAAGGAATAATCCTGTCAAACTCCCAAGTTGATAGAGTGTAAAATAATAAATTCACTATATGGGTTATACATGTAAGATTATGGACAGAAATAAGGCCATAGAAGCTTAATTTTTGCCACAAATTGGTACCATGGAGTAAAAAAAAAAACTGTGAAATTTCATAATAAAACATTAGGCAATAACGGCTTAATTTCAGACAGAAAATGGAACTATGGGTGAAAAGGAACATGTGAAATCATATAACAATTGGGCCATAATAGCTATATTTTAGCCAGAAAATGTCATAATGGGTAAAAAGGAACATGTTAAACCACAGAAGAATTTGAGCCACAGCAGCTTTATTTTAGCCAGTAGTCATGGCTCTATGGGTGAAAACAAACATGTTAAATCAGATAAAAAAATGGGCCGTAACAGATTTATTTTGGCCAGATAATGGCATAATGGGTAAAAGGAAACATGAAATCTTATAAAAATTGGACCAAAACTGTTAGACAGAAAATGGCATAATGCATAAGAAGGAACATGTGCAATCAGATACTGGTAGAAAATTGGGCCATAACAGCTAAATTTTAGCCAGAAAATGGCACCAAGGGTAAAAAGGAACATGTTTAATCACAGAAAAACTTGTGGTACAGCACCTTTATTTTGCCAGAATATGGCCCTATAAGGTTAAAAGTCATGTGTTAAACCACATTAAAAATTGGGCCATAGAAGCTTAGTTTTAGCCAAAAATGGCACTTTTGGGTAAAAAGGAACATGTTATATCACATACAAATATAAATTCTCTGATGATTGCTCCTTCTCTGTTGTAGCAGTGAGCAAGGCCTGACCATGAGAAGAATATACAGCAGACATAATGCATTGATTCATGAGTCTAAACTGAGGTCAGTGGTATAATTATAGGATAATTTATATAATGAAAATGAATCGCCTGCCTGAGTCTTCCATGATTCAGGGTGCAGATGTTTGTAATTTTCTTACATAATGTGATTTATTATTGTGTCAAAATCATTGCAGTTTGGTGCAGTAAGTTTGAATTTCTTTTGATTTATTGAGGATTAAATTTCTATTGGGGAAATGAAATAATCAGAATTCTCATTTCATAAATACTGCATATTAGTAAAACAATTTTGTTATACTGCTGAAAACAATCACTAATTGGGAAAGACGAGTTTTATAAATTTCTGTTGTTTTATAGTAAAATATCCAATTCTTATGGTACAAATACAGATTTAAAAGGGCATGAATTTTTAAACATCTTTTTAATTTAAAATATTAATTTTTTATGAAGAAATATTTCACATCCTCTGTATCTGACCATTATTTATATTCCACATACCGGTTTATGACAAAAGATGTACCACACATTGAAATGTTGTAGATTACAATGCATTAGTGCATTTATTGGTTAACAGGAGTTTTCTCCCTTTCAGTTATGTGCTATCTTATCAAGTATTTGCACCTAAAGTGAATTTAACAGCAGGGGGTTTAGACCCAATAAAGTCTTCCACTAAAATATTGATCAAAACAAAACATTCAATTTGTTTTCTTTTGAAACGAATCCTCTATCATATAATCCATTATTAAAAATTTTTTGTAAACACCTATTTATTCAATAATTGATGTCTTTTGATGTCCTAGTTAAATATTTGCTGTATTGAGAAGTCTAGATTCCTTACAATAAGTCTTGTAGATAAAGGTGTTTGAATTCACATAAAACTGGTATGGTGCTTTAAATATGGGAGGGTTATCTATAGCCGGTATACAAAAAAAAAACATTAATATAAACTAGGGTCTGGTGAGGTAAGAAATGGACCTCATAAAAAATTACTATTAACGTGTCTCTTTGTATAAATAAAACTCTGGTGTTTGGGACAAATATGAATATTGATTTAGATCAAATAATTTTAAACAATGATAAAAAATATATCAACAGACAGGATTAAATTATGACAGTTCTGGTACAGAAATAAAATGGATGCAGTCTGCTATGAATATAATTACAAGGTTCATGTGGAAATGACATGGCCTTAATGATTATGGCCATCAACATGATTGAGATTTATTATGCTAAATTTTTTCAGTAGTGTATTGATAAATTAATAAGAAAAATGACAAATCTTGGAAATTATAATGTGACAACAAATACTTTTATTGAGAAAATTGTTTTTTATCTCTTATATACAATTGTAAACATATTCAATTAAAAATTATTTAATGATTGATTAAGATCTAACATCACATATAGATAACCACTAGTACTGACTCTGTTCAGGCTGAGTTCTAACAAACCACCAATCCTGGTTGTGTTCAGACAAACCACCAATCTTGGCTGTGTTGGACTGTCTAAGCAAACCACCAATCTTTGCTGTGTTGGACTGTCTAAGCAAACCACCAATCTTGGCTGTGTTGGACTGTCTAAGCAAACCACCAATCTTTGCTGTGTTGGACTGTCTAAGCAAACCACCAATCTTGGCTGTGTTGGACTGTCTAAGCAAACCACCAATCTTTGCTGTGTTGGACTGTCTAAGCAAACCACCAATCTTGGCTGTGTTGGACTGTCTAAGCAAACCACCAATCTTTGCTGTATTGGACTGTCTAAGCAAACCACCAATCTTGGCTGTGTTGGACTGTCTAAGCAAACCACCAATCTTTGCTGTGTTGGACTGTCTAAGCAAACCACCAATCTTGGCTGTGTTGGACTGTCTAAGCAAACCACCAATCTTGGCTGTGTTGGACTGTCTAAGCAAACCACCAATCTTTGCTGTGTTGGACTGTCTAAGCAAACCATCAATCTTTGCTGTGTTGGACTGTCTAAGCAAACCACCAATCTTGGCTGTGTTGGACTGTCTAAGCAAACCACCAATCTTTGCTGTGTTGGACTGTCTAAGCAAACCACCAATCTTGGCTGTGTTGGACTGTCTAAGCAAACCACCAATCTTGGCTGTGTTGGACTGTCTAAGCAAACCATCAATCTTTGCTGTGTTGGACTGTCTAAGCAAACCACCAATCTTGGCTGTGTTGGACTGTCTAAGCAAACCACCAATCTTTGCTGTGTTGGACTATCTAAGCAAACCACCAATCTTGGCTGTGTTGGACTGTCTAAGCAAACCACCAATCTTTGCTGTGTTGGACTGTCTAAGCAAACCACCAATCTTGGCTGTGTTGGACTGTCTAAGCAAACCACCAATCTTGGCTGTGTTGGACTGTCTAAGCAAACCACCAATCTTTGCTGTGTTGGACTGTCTAAGCAAACCACCAATCTTGGCTGTGTTGGACTGTCTAAGCAAACCACCAATCTTGGCTGTGTTGGACTGTCTAAGCAAACCACCAATCTTTGCTGTGTTGGACTGTCTAAGCAAACCACCAATCTTGGCTGTGTTGGACTGTCTAAGCAAACCACCAATCTTTGCTGTGTTGGACTGTCTAAGCAAACCACCAATCTTTGCTGTGTTGGACTGTCTAAGCAAACCACCAATCTTGGCTGTGTTGGACTGTAAGCAAACCACCAATCTTGGCTGTGTTGGACTGTCTAAGCAAACCACCAATCTTGGCTGTGTTGGACTGTCTAAGCAAACCACCAATCTATGCTGTGTTGGACTGTCTAAGCAAACCACCAATCTTGGCTGTGTTGGACTGTCTAAGCAAACCACCAATCTATGCTGTGTTGGACTGTCCAAGCAAACCACCAATCTTTGTTGTGTTCAGACAAACCACCAATCTTTGCTTTGGTGGACTGTCCAAGCAAACCAACAGTCCTGGTTTTGTTCAGGCAAACCACCAATCCTGGCTGTGTCCAGATATACCACCATCCACCATCCTGGCCCTGTCCAGACAAGCCACCAATCCTTGTTGTGTTCAGACAAACCAACAATCTTGGTTGTGTCCAGACAAACCAACATTCTTGGTTGTGTCCAGACAAACCACCAATCCATGTGTTCAGACAAACCACCAATCTTGATTGTGTTCAGACAAACCACCAATCTTGACTGTGTCCAGACAAGCCACCAATCCTTGTTGTGTCCAGACAAACCAACAATCTTGGTTGTGTCCAGACAAACCACCAATCCTGGTCCTGTCCAGACAAACCACCATCCTGGTCCTGTCCAGACAAACCACCAATCCTTGTTGTGTTCAGACAAACCACCAATCTTGATTGTGTTCAGACAAACCACCTATCCTGGCTGTGTTAAGACAAACCACCAATCTTGGCTGGGTTGGACTGTCCAAGCTAACCACCAATCTTGGCTGGGTTGGACTGTCCAAGCTAACCACCAATCTTGGCTGGGTTGGACTGTCCAAGCTAACCACCAATCTTGGCTGGGTTGGACTGTCCAAGCCACCAATCATTAGATTATAATAGTTTATCCATTACTGTGAACTGTACTCTCGAGATATCAACTAAATATGTCCACTGGATTAACCTTCATTTGTTAAAAGTAAACAATTGAATTTACCAATATTTCTGTGAGTAAATAGTATTTAATGTGAGATTTTAAACAGTGGCTTCCCCTATTTTTTAATCGTCAGTCTGGTATTTGTTTTGTTTTGTTTGGCACAGGAATTCTTTTTTAAACTAAGATTGAATTGCTGATTGTGATTGCATCCCGTTGATTCTTTACCTTAATAGTTTGATATCAATAGAAATAATGTTGGATATCAATGGAAACTTGATGTTATTATGTAATGACTTCTCCTTTAAGTTTCCTTTAATTGAATATCGATTTTGAATACCACATTAAAGATGTAATTATAATAACTTAAACATGTTGGACTTCTTAAGTCTGACTTTACAAACATTCTTATGAATGCAGATTATTTTGAAAATGAAATTGAAAATTATGAATTGAAAGAAAATGTACCAAGACACCTCAAGATATTGATATGAAAAAAATCTCAATTTGTCAGATTTGATGAGAACACAGATCCGATTTAAATTTCATGTTATACTGTGTTATCTTCTATTTAAAAACTGATTGGTCCTTGCCTTCTAGTCCTATTATGGTCATCTCTGTACAATTGATTTAATATCATGGGTTTAATGAACTTGGTTTAATCCTATTTGTGGTACTGATTATCATTAAAAAATCAATATGAACATGAAAAACATTAAATTGATGTTTATTATTTTTTCATGGCAGTTGTAAGAAAATTGCTAAGACCAGAAGTGTGTATGGACAATTTAACATATAGGTGCACTATGGAACATCTTCTGTATGCCACCCACTGTCTATGCTAACAAAGCGTGGTAACCACATCCTATTGTCTTGTCATTATCTTCCCTATTTCCTTGTTACCTCCCCTTAGCATCAATAGCTGTGGTAAACCACAAATCTGTCCCTTCAGTTTTGGTTTGCATGGATGAAAGTGCTTAAGAAGTTGGTGTTTTTAATCAAATTTCTTGAACTTTGTCAAATGGTGAACTATTCTTTATTGAGTGTTGTTATGAAGTTTTACTGCATAAACAATACATTGACCAGTCTGTTATATTCATGATACAATTCCTGTACCTATGATGAATCAATCTGCACTATATTAAGACTAGTCATTAAAAATATCAGTTTCCACTAAAAAAAGGTTACCATGAACGAC
This sequence comes from Limnoperna fortunei, assembly GCA_944474755.1. Lineage (NCBI taxonomy): Eukaryota > Metazoa > Mollusca > Bivalvia > Mytilida > Modiolidae > Limnoperna > Limnoperna fortunei. The sequence goes on along the minus strand of OX104112.1, from coordinate 109,695,859 downwards.
ATAATTAGCCCTCACTGGCAGACATTCAGCATTTATCTTTAAAAAGGAAATTGCATAATGATCAACTGTGCTATTTAATTTTTGACCTTCGATCCATCAGTGTTGAAAGCTGAATTAAATTGAAATATGACTTGTAATTTTATAATTTGTGATAATTATATTTTCAGAATTGATGAGGGATGAAGCAGTAATTTCAACACTGTAAAACTGCAGGACACCATCCATCACCCTGGTACCCTTTATGGGATTTTTGTCAACTTGGAGAGTATAGTGTTACAAATGTATATATCTGAGCTTTATGTTAGTCCAAATGGTCTCTCCTAGTCACTTATTATTCTTACTGTAGCTATGATTTATGTATTTTTTTTTTGGTGATATGTCCTCCAATGAATATAGCGCTAATTGATTATGGAAAATTCTTAAACATTAAAAAACATCTCAGAAAAACTTGTAAAAAAAATTTTTTTTAAACCTGCACAATGATTCAAACAGCATCGATCAGATGATACAGAGTATTAACTCTACGGTTGCTAATGTAAACTTTTACATGCATTAATTATTATCAGCTTTCACTTTATGGAAACGATGTTAAAATTGAAAGTTTCATTATGAAAACTAATTTTGAAAATAGAAAAAAATATATGCAAAATGCAAACAAGTGATCACTTTTTAGAAATAGAAAAAGGAAGATATAAATGAATAAAAAGAGATAATAGAATATGCCAGTAATGTAATACAAATGACATTGAAGACGAATTCCATTTCTTCTTCAAATGCCCTAAATACAAATCTATTAGAGATGAACTTGATAATAAAATTATTAATACTTTCAAACTGGAAAATGACATAATACAAATAAGTAACTTATTGAAAATATTGTCTTTGTCGAATCACTTGCAACATGTTGCTCCATTTATAAAAAAGTCACTTATACTGAGAAAAGTGGAACCTGTGATTGCATGATTCACCACTACTGACAATACTTTTATCTATCACATATAGTTATTATTCTTTACATACATGCACTTAAACAATCTTGTGTATTTGAAGTTTCAATGTTTATTTGTAATTGTTTCTTTGTATGCTTTCAACCCTTAGGGGTATAATATTTAAGGATCATCAAAGTTAAAAAATGTATTTATGTATAATTTCTGTATTTGCTTTCTTTATTTTAAACTTGACTTTCTTAGATATGTCCATCTAAATATAAAGCAATTCAGATCTTAACTTATTATTCTTTGTAATATTTTACAAGTTTGTTATTTAATTGTTTGTTTTATTAATTTGAAATTATTTTTTTGAAGAAAAATGGTGTCAGACATCAGTGGGGAACCAGTTGTTTTCAGAATTTTCTGATGCCAGTAACCTGAAGATGAAGAACATGTAATCACAAGGGAGATAACTTGACAACATGTGCTGGTATTTAAATTTGACTTATGAGAAACAGCTCATTAGAGTTATTAGATACCCTGAATCTTGATACATTCTTAACTATTTACATGAAATATTATTCTTTTTATATAAAAGACATTATAATTTATATAACTAAAAGAAAAGACATTATGTACATGACATGTGGTTTTGTAACATCACTCCTAGATTTAAAATGTATTAACCCAAATGTGCCGACAAGAATTCTCTTTTTGAATAAATGTTTGTTTTTTTCAGTATGTCTTCAAAGAAGTAAAACGGCCATTTATTTTGCTATCTTCAATTACATCTAATAAATGACCCTATTAACATGATGCGATATAATGGTTTCCAGATCCTTCCCGTTCAGATCCTATAGAGCCAGGCCTATGATAAATTGTGTAGTTTTACTGATGTATATTTTGTGATAATTTGGCTCAAGTTATTCGGTAATGGGAAATGTCATATTTTGTCAGCAGAAATGGTGAAAAATGTGTTTTTGAGGGGTAAAAACGTTAGCTAATTACCTGTCAGGTAACTAATCATTAGACATTTCTGTCCAGGTAAGGTTTTTAATTTGTTGATCAAAGTTAATTTATTCTTAAATAATGAGAACAATCCAGGTTTGTTTTTGTTTGTTTGTTAAATGTTGCAGAAGACAGTTTCATGCAAACTTAAAATAGGAAATTAAATAAGAACCTCTGGGCTTTATACTTACATGCAGAATTTTTGTTATAAAACAGTCCAAAACCACCATTTCCCTTGTCCATAAGGAGGATCAATAATGTAATTCTATAGTTTACGATAAATGTTACTAAAAGTAATATTTTATGAAATCATTAAAACTATAAAAACTAAGTAATTATGATTATGTTGATGATAATACAATATTCATCTTCAGTTCCTATAGATGGTCAATTTGTGTCACACAGAGGGTAACATAACTTTTCCTCTTGTTCCTGATCTCACACAGATGGTGACATAACTTCTCCACTTGTTCCTGATCTCACACAGATGGTGACATAACTTTTCCTCTTGTTCCTGATATCACGCAAATGGTGACGTAACTTTTCCTCTTGTTTCTGATCTCACACAGATGGTGACATAACTTTTCCTCTTGTTTGTGATCTCACACAGATGGTGACATAACTTCTCCTCTTGTTCCTGATCTCACACAGGTGGTGACATAACTTCTCCTCTTGTTTCTGATCTCACACAGATGGTTACGTAACTTCTCCTCTTGTTCCTGATCTCACACAGATGGTGACATAACTTCTCCTCTTGTTTGTGATCTCACACAGATGGTGACATAACTTCTCCTCTTGTTCCTGATCTCTTTTCTTGTTTCTGATCTCACACAGATGGTTACATAACTTCTCCTCTTGTTCCTGATCTCACACAGATGGTGACATAACTTCTCCTCTTGTTTGTGATCTCACATGCATGGTGACATAACTTCTCCTCTTGTTTGTGATCTCACACAGATGGTGACATAACTTTTCCTCTTGTTTGTGATCTCACACAGATGTTGACATAACTTCTCCTCTTGTTCCTGATCTCACACGCATGGTGACATAACTTCTCCTCTTGTTTGTGCTCTCACACAGATGGTGACATAACTTTTCCTCATGTTCCTGATCTCACACAGATGGTGACATAACTTTTCCTCTTGTTCCTGATCTCACACAAATTGTGACGTAACTTCTCCTCTTGTTTGTGATCTCACACAGATGGTGACATAACTTTTCCTCTTGTTTGTGATCTCACACTGATGGTGACATAACTTCTCCTCTTGTTCCTGATCTCACACAGGTGGTGACATAACTTCTCCTCTTGTTTGTGATCTCACACAGATGGTTACATAACTTCTCCTCTTGTTTGTGATCTCACACAGATGGTGACATAACTTCTCCTCTTGTTTGTGATCTCACACAGATGGTGACATAACTTCTCCTCTTGTTTGTGATCTCACACAGGTGGTGACATAACTTCTCCTCTTGTTTCTGATCTCACACAGATGGTGACATAACTTCTCCTCTTGTTTGTGATCTCACACGCATGGTGACATAACTTCTCCTCTTGTTTGTGATCTCACACAGATGGTGACATAACTTTTCCTCTTGTTTGTGATCTCACACAGATGTTGACATAACTTCTCCTCTTGTTCCTGATCTCACACGGATGGTGACATAACTTCTCCTCTTGTTTGTGCTCTCACACAGATGGTGACATAACTTTTCCTCATGTTCCTGATCTCACACAGATGGTGACATAACTTTTCCTCTTGTTCCTGATCTCACACAAATTGTGACGTAACTTCTCCTCTTGTTTGTGATCTCACACAGATGGTGACATAACTTCTCCTCTTGTTTGTGCTCTCACACAGATGGTGACATAACTTTTCCTCATGTTCCTGATCTCACACAGATGGTCACATAACTTTTCCTCTTGTTCCTGATCTCACACAAATTGTGACGTAACTTCTCCTCTTGTTTGTGATCTCACACAGATGGTGACATAACTTTTCCTCTTGTTTGTGATCTCACACAGATGGTGACATAACTTCTCCTCTTGTTCCTGATCTCACACAGGTGGTGACATAACTTCTCCTCTTGTTTCTGATCTTACACAGATGGTTACATAACTTCTCCTCTTGTTTGTGATCTCACACAGATGGTGACATAACTTCTCCTCTTGTTTCTGATCTCACACAGATGGTGACATAACTTCTCCTCTTGTTTTTGCTCTTGCACTAATTTTAACATGATGGATGTGACTCGTGAAGCAGAATCTTCTAGAACAGCTGATCTCAGTTTTTTATTTATTTTATATTTAGATTGTTTATTGCTTGTGTGTTCACAAGTTTTCTGTTGGCTTTGTATTTTCTTACTTACATATTTTTCTTTTAGTTACACCTTGGTTTCTTCAAAGTTGGTTTGAACACTGTCATTGTGGTACAAAATGTGTGATTCTCTTCAGTCTATTTTAGATGAATGTGGACATTGGTTTTTCAAAGGGATATGATTTTACAAGAATTAGTAAGATAGCTTAGGATACTAAACCTAATATACTATCTATTTGACACTGGTAAATCTGAAACAATTATTTCTAGTATAAATGAATTGTGCAGAAAAACATGTATTTATTTTTGCATCACAACTTTAAAAGGTAAATTAAAGTCAAGTAACAACCGCAAATTCATTCAATCAAAAGTTTTCAATTGAATGGTAAAAGCACTTGCTGCTTTGAAAATATCATGATTTAAACGTCATGTACTTATTCCACTACTAGGGGGAGATCTGTAAAAAATACTCTGGCCCAAACATCATGTACTAATGTCATCAATAAGGAGAGATCTCTAAAAGTATTCTGGTCCAAATGTCATGTACTAATGTCACCAATAAGGGGGATCTTTAAAAGTATTCTGACCCAAATGTCACCAATAGGGAGAGATTTTAAAAAGTATTCTGGTCCAAACATCATGTGCTAATACAGGGTTCAACATCTAAACAAATTACCTGCCTTCCATTTGAACTGCAGATTTATAAAAAAAAAATGTCTGGTTTAACAACATTGTACAAATATTACTCAGCTTTCCATGGACTAACCGTAGCACAGGTGTCAGGATTTTTTGTAACTCACCTTTTGTTGACTAACCCCAAACACAGGTGTCAGGATTTTTTGTAACGCACCTTTTTGTTGACTAACCCCAAACAAAGGTGTCAGGATTTTTTGTAACTCACCTTTTTGTTGACTAACCCCAAGCACAGGTGTCAGGATTTTTTGTAACTCACCTTTGTGTTGACTAACCGTAGCACAGGTGTCATGATTTTTTGTACTATTAATGTTCATTAATAATAAGTTATAATATAACAATGCATCACTTGTCACTTGTTAAAGAAAGTTGAAGGGCAATTTAGAATTTCAAGATTTTACCTATTTCAATCATTGAATACATAGGTTTTAAGTTGGGACATTTAATATTTATTGTCATTTTCAGTTCTTTTTTTCCGTATAAATTTACAGTTATGTTGAATGCTATTTATTTTCTTTGTTTATTTTATTTGTACCAGTATTCCTAAGGCAATGATGAATACCTTATAAAATTTCACAAGTTGTTTCCTGTTAACATTTCCAACTCTGTGTCCAGTTGGTCTAACTGTTAGCAGTCTGTGTCCAGTTGGTCTAACTGCTAGCAGTCTGTGTCCAGTTGGTCTAACTGTTAGCAGTCTGTGTAGGGCGTCTAACTATTAGCAGTCAGTGTCCTGTTGGTCTAACTGCTAGCAGTCTGTGTCCTGTTGGTCTAACTGCTAGCAGTTTGTGTCCAGTTGGTCCAACTGCTAGCAGTCTGTGTCCAGTTGGTCTAACTGCTAGCAGTCTGTGTCCAGTGGGTCTTATTGCTAGCAGTCTGTGTCCAGTTGGTCTAACTGTTAGCAGTCTGTGTCCAGTGGGTCTTATTGTTAGCAGTCTGTGTCCAGTGAGTCTTGTTGTTAGCAGTCTGTGTCCAGTGGGTCTTATTGTTAGCAGTCTGTGTCCAGTTGGACTAATTGTTATCAGTCTGTGTCCAGTGGGTCTTATTGTTAGCAGTCTGTGTCCAGTGAGTCTTATTGTTAGCAGTCTGTGTCCTGTGGGTCTTATTGTTAGCAGTCTGTGTCCAGTGAGTCTTATTGTTAGCAGTCTGTGTCCAGTGGGTCTTATTGTTAGCAGTCTGTGTCCAGTGGGTCTTATTGTTAGCAGTCTGTGTCCAGTTGGACTAATTGTTATCAGTCTGTGTCCAGTGGGTCTTATTGTTAGCAATCTGTGTCCAGTGAGTCTTATTGTTAGCAGTCTGTGTCCAGTGGGTCTTATTGTTAGCAGTCTGTGTCCAGTTGGACTAATTTTTATCAGTCTATGTCCAATTGGACTAATTGTTGGCAGTCTGTGTCTAATGATCAAACTGTTAGTAATATGTGTCCTGTTGGGTTAATTGTTCACCATTAGTGTCTAGTGGGTTTCGTTTAAATTTTCCAGGGCAATTTCTCCTTCTAATTTTACACTCAGCATCTCCACAGGTGGCAGATAGGGGATAAAGACCTGTTTTGTAGATATTATTAAAAAAAAAGAGAGAAGACTCATTGGTGCTTAGACCTAATTTTCCGTCCCTACCTGCAGTCTATCAATCCAGGGGCAGTATAATTTTATTAGAGTTTGGTCCATTCCATTTCAGGAACTGATTTATTGTTTGCTTATTTGTTCTGAATCTAGCTGAAATACAATTCACTGGTTATTAGGCAACCAATCAAATAATCAATCTAAATTTAACCCAAGGTTACAATTGAGTATCAAGAGGAGCAGGACAACTGCACCCTGGACAATAATAGAAAATTAAGAGTTTCTAGGACAAAGTAACCAAAAAGGTGTTAAATGAATAATATAATAGTGGAAAATTATTGTAAATCATGAATTACAGAAGGATTAAGATATTCTTAGGGACTACATAGCTGATAGAATCGGGAATGAAGTAGATATTATATCATAAGAACTATAGAACTTGTCTGGAGTTTTTACATGTTAAATTTTAGTTGTAGAAATTTTGCTTCTTGAAAAATCATGTAATCAACAGTCAATGGAGGGCCCTAAGTAGAATGGTTAAGGTAGGTAGTCATCAACTATTAATCATTGGTCTGTCAAGACTGAGGTTGCTGGTTCAAGTCTCAATGGCAGCAAGTTGTACTTATCTTAATTGTCAAGGATTGCCTAAACCAGTTTGGGGGTTTTCTCCTCGTATACAGGCTTCCTCCCTCAATAAAAACTGGATGCCACGATATAGCTGAAAAATTGCTGAAAGTGTCATTAAACCCCCATTTAAAAAAAACAAAAACCAAACAAAATCCATGCAAAAGTTTTCCCCCTTTTCACCCCTCAAGAATTGAGACCACTCTACTGCTAACTTCACAATGACAAAATACTTATACACATTTAAATGCAATTGTTAAGTAAGAAATGTGTTCATAACTGTCGCCTTGTAGCATTTTGTCATAATATATATTATAAAGTGGCGTCAGCCAGCTAGATAAATACCCATAATACTTAAACTAGAGCTTCATAATTCTTAATTATTTTGACTCGGAAGTATTCTTTAAATTAACAGAAATGTAAGTAAGAAACTATTTTTTAGATGAATATTTATAGTGTTTGACCTGGTGTCGCCTTTTATTTTTCATCCGCAATTAAGTCATTTGCTAATTGTATATCAGATTTTTATTCAAATTTGGTTAAATAACAAATTGACTATATAATGATAAATATCAGTTAATGTTTGTCAATACTTTTATAAGGGTTCATTGTTCATAATGTAAAAATCTTTAGGTTAATTAAAGTACAAACTTTGGATTTTTATTTTAGTCCAAAATTTTAATATTTTTATATTTGTATTCATTTTTTAGACACAATTATATGTTTGCAGTTTTTAAGACTATTTTTATGCATGTTAGGATGAAGTTCTATAGATGTTTCAAAACTATAGCTTTAGACCTGTCTGATGTTCGAATTTGATATTGAACTTGTGAGTTGTTTTGCCCCTTAAACAAGTTCATCATGAATTTGTTTATTGTTGTTTTTAGCTTTAAATCAAATTCAATACATTATAATGATTTGAAATTTAAAAACTGAGACAAATGTGTGACATGTGGCATTTCTGAGTTATGTCCCCTAATTGTGCAGAAAATGGTGTTTTTAAGAGTTTCTGAGCATTGATTTCATATTTTAGCACCACTCTAAATAAATAAAATACAGGACAAAAGAATCACACACAAAAAAATTCTAGATAGTACACAAATTTTTTAAGGGTGTGATAAACACAAAGTGCCGTCTGTCTCTTTCATAGATACTTGTGGTCAACCAGGAACAGATCCAGATGTGTATTTACACCAAAATCCCAGTTCTCAATTTCCACATTACAAATACAATTTGTTCACAATATCTAAGCGTGTGTATCTTTGATTGTACCTCAAAATTATGAAAATTATTAGAGTTCATAGAGAAATTTTGTATCATATAATATGTACAATTTTTCAATTTTCATTTTCAACCATTTCTATAAAAGATTAGGGGAAAATTTAATAATTTATCATAGTTGTTAAAAAATTGAAAAGATTAATAATTTTTCTGTACTTACTTTCTTGGACAATTAAATGCTAGCCATTGATAAAAACTGTGATAGAATTTATGTCCCTTGGATTATTGAAGGCTGGCCATTGATAAAAACTGTGATAGGAGTTATGTCCCATGGACTATAGAATGCTGGCCATTGATAAGAACTGTGATAGGAGTTATGTCCCATGGACTATAGAATGCTGGCCAAATGATTATCCAAAGAGCCACCACACTCCAAGTAACTGGATAGAATGAGTATTGGAGGTGAAAATTTGAGGAGCATCCAATTCCTGGAGTGTGAAACCATGGCTATAGAAAACTGGGTGGGGTGGTGGGCAAAACATCAATACGTTAGAACCAAAACCTTTTCCTAACTATAATCCCAGTCATAACTGGGACGAAGGTAAAGAATCACTTTCAATCCAAAACCTGACTGCGTTTCGAAGAATGATTTAAATTGGTATATCTCGTGACTTCTCGTGTGATGTCACTTAGGATAAATGATTATCCAAAGAGCCACCACACTCCAAGTAACTGGATAGAATGAGTATTGGAGGTGAAAATTTGATACGCAACGACACCCCCATGTTGTCTGAAACTAAATCGGTTGCATTTACCACAAGAAACCCCAAAACTTAAAATTCTCGAAACTCACCAAAACTTATTAAAATAAACTTGCAACTCGGCACTTAATACACTCAACTTTCAGTCAAATCTTTACGAATGAGCCTTTAACAACATAACAAAGAAATAAAATGTATGTTAACCCATGCATATTAACGCTAGCAAATTCAAACTAAAAGTTTACATTTTAGATAAGTATTCGGTACATTTACTCCACAATCATGCAAATGCACGTTCTACTGAGCACCAGCGGACAGACGCCAAGTAATGACAAATCCAGATAAAACACTTATAACACAAAAACTTTATTACAAAATGAAATACAAAGGAGATTACAAATTATGAACGTTTCTAGTCATGTTTACCACATTGAAAATATGTCCAGTATATCACTGAAACGCAGATGGCAGTTTGCTTACATCCCCCAACTCCGCATAAATATTGGTAGCATTTTTGGAATTTCGAGCAACCTCTTTAAACAATGATGCAACTGTGTTGTTCGTAAATGTATTAACCCTTGAATACCTCTCGTAGCTTTTCCGGGAAAACCAACCTACATGGCTCATTATTTCTTCACAAGACCCGAAACCTGATACAGCTAAAGTGATTGCGCACCCACCCCTAAGTGAATGTAGGGTCTCACCCTCATCAATATTCAACGTTTTAAGATAAAGCTTGAGCCTTCCATACATTGTAGAGTGAGATACTGGTGATTCCAAAACCTTCTTCTTATTCCTGTCCAGGATTCTAAAAAGATACCCAACCGAAAGATCCACTCCCAATTCTTTAGCACCAGTAACGTATTTATCGAGAGCAAAGACTGGGCAAATAGAATGATCTTCCATCCTCATGACATGAAATTCATTAACCTTACCGTTACCCAAGGTTTTCCCAATAGTGTGCGTAATAAGCAAACCCGAGTTATCTTGCAAACGCTTATACTCTTGCGACAGAGACTGACCTAAATCCGAAGCCCTGTCACCGCCAAAAAATTGAAGCTTAAAGAAGGCTTGGTCCCTGAGAAAAATAAATTTACTAGCTGGACTATCAGCCTTCACAATCTGCGTATCAATGTGGAGTGCAATTTTGTACAACTTATCGTAAAATAAAGGCTTAGCCTGCTTGACAACCCTATGTGATAAAGCCTGTTCCCGTTTTACCGCAGTAACATATTTTGCAACTTTTGAACTGCAAGCCGGATTCCCGAAAGAAAGCTCATCATTCCATTTATCGCCCCTACCATAACTCTGAAAAACTTACTTAAGTTGACTGACCATAGTTTGAACTGTTCCTGATGCCAAGCGTAAAGGACAATTGCAGTTTTGCGAACTTAACTTTGACAAATTTGGACAGTTAATTTCATGGACTGAAGTCTTGCCCATGGTATCTTTAAAAACAAGGAATTTTCTTACATCCTCTGGACAAGCAGTACAAATTGATTTAGAATAATAAAGAAGAAACTTAGAAAAATCTTTCTCTAATGCAGATTTCTTACTGCCATAAGGGGTATCTTCAACCAAATTATCCAAATATCTTAAGCGTTTGTCTATCACATAATCAAATGTTCCTAAAGACTGTGTGGGAGTGAAACAAAACTTCAATCCACAAGACTGACAAAATTTTGAACCTTCGTCATTTGGATATGCACAAGATGGACAGGGAACTGCTGGTTTCCAAACTCGTGGGATTCCATAAGCAACCTAAAATTAGAAATTTAACCGTGCTGCAAAAAGGTTAAAGCTCAACGTATATGGCTGATAACCATTTTTAGAAGGCGATTCAATGACTCCAATATCCCCAATTTTCCCAAGAACTACAAAATCTTCTACAAATGACCACATTTTAGGCCACCAAGAAGGCAAAACAGTGAATTCAGGGAACACAAAAGTGCACATCTTGGGTTTCTGATCAAACAGCAACTGTAAAACTGGAGATACCAGACAAAAAGGGGGGTAAACATAGGGATTGTCATCCGAAGCAAAATCTTGCGCAAACACGTTCACCGGAGACAAGGACGGGCAGGGGTAGGGAGTAAAATGCTTTAAAGGATTTCCTTTGATGTCACGCATTACATTAGAATCAAGAGCCATAAGATCAATGGAATGTGGGCCAAATTTTTCCTGTAAAATTTCCCATGATTTAACAGATAACCTACAATCTTGAAGACTCAATAGCCTAGAGCCAGAATCCGCAGGATTCATATCAGTGGGTATATACTGCAAATGCAAATCAATGTTCTTCTTTTGGCACAAAACAAAAATAGACTTCATTATATCGTTTAATTCACTGCATCTTCCACCTTCCCTTTCCCATGATGCAACAACAGCCTGATTGTCAACTAACGCATCCACCCTATGATTAGCAAATTTATCGACTAAAGACAGGAGGGTTTTATACAAAGCGTCCGCTTCTTTTAAATGAATAGGACGAGTATCATTTTGATCAAAGAAATCCCCAAGCTTGTTTTCCTGATTAACAATTGCAGCCCAACGGAAAGCAGAAGCATCAGTAGCCAGCACAACCTGCAGATGTTTTTCACTTCGCCAGGGGACAAAACCTTCCCAACTATCAAGGAACTCCCAATGTGCAATTTCCTCCCTTAATTTCCCTTTAACTTGTATCATTCTACTATTTTTTATTGCTCTCCCAATTGCTAAGTTTGCTTCACGGGTGTACAACTTGGCTGCCGGTACAGCCAACATAAATGAGATGCATTTACCCGTAAAACGCTGAAGACATTTTAAAGAAATTGATTTCTTAACCAGGATAGTAGTTCTAAGTTCAGCAAATGATTTCTTCTTCTTATACGGTAGGACAAAAGCCTGTCGAATTGAATCAATAAGCATACCGAGAAAGATCAGTACCTGACGAGGTTCAAACACGGATTTACCGAGACCAATAAAATAGCCCAATCTAACAAGGACCTCACATACTATATAAAGAGATCTGTATGCTCTTGCTATAGAAGATTCATAATGGGTTTGAGCTTGAAAAAACTGAAGAATAAGTCTATCATCTATATATTGTAGACAAGGAACGCCAAGTTTCCTACAATAACCAGTCGCAACCAGTCCCGTACTGTGATAAATGTAGGCACTTGCCTTGAACCCGAAAGGGATTGTATTGTACACAAAATACCACCCCCCAAACTGAACACCAAAATATTTTCTAGAACTTTCACTCAGAAATATATGATCATATCCAGATTTGTCATCTACAGACGTCATGAAGGAATCTTTTTCGACTAATCTAGGGACTTCCTTTAAAGTATCCAGTAAAAAAGGTTTGTCTACAATCCAAAGGTTCAAAAACCTTTCATCATGACATAAACGTGGTTTTGTTTCTTCTATTGTAAGAGGCATAACTAAGTGTGGAGGATCGATTAAACCTACCCTCCCCCAGACAGACATGGAACCATTTCTTACTCTATCAAGTAAAGTGTTCTGAATAAACTCAATATGGTCTTGACAAATTGGAGAGTTTTGGAAAAACATCGAAGGGGGTTTGTCTGAATCAAACGACCGCCCTTTAAAATTACCTTGGAAATGCCTAAAAAACTTTTCAACGTTCACCCCATTTGTTAACCAGTCTAAGACTTCTTCATTTGCGCCTATAGATTTCCACATGTCAAAATTCTTATGCAAATTGCCAGCCTTAAAAAACTGTGGGTTTCTAAATGGTAAATGTTCTAAATCAAAATCACAATTCTCAGACACTTTCTCTGCATTGTGAAACTGAAATGGAGGCTGAAGAACTTCTCCTCTGTAGTTTACAAAATTTTCATCAGCTGTGTTCGTTTCAAAGTCATCTTTGGTAGGATCAAAAGAAATGTTCAACTCCCATTCAGGAATATCAGTTTTACAAACGAATCCTTTACACCTTTGTACAATTCCCTAAAAAGAAAATACAGAGAAAAAAGTTCTCCAACCCCCATTCCGCGTGACTTAACGCCACTAAGGATTAGATTCCCTGGAATGGAAATTAGAAAACTAACAATACGTTCAAAAAACTAAAAAGTTTTAAAGTATTCTAAACTTTGTAAAATGACTTCAGAAATTGAAGGTATACTATTCTTTTTTCAACTTCGGGCAAGCATTAACATGATGACCGTTTTCTTTGCAAAAGAAACATGCACCTCTACCAACAGATTTCCTAGAAAACCTGGGTCGATACCCCTGCGGCTGAAACGACTGACCACTGAATGGAAACCCTTGAAACAGACTATGCTGCACAGTAGGGCCATTGAAATGAGGTACACCGACAGGGCCACTAAATGGATAAGGAGGACAAGGGTAGGGAAAATACTGCTGACCTAAAACCCCAACCCCAGGATTGCAAACTTTGCCATCAGGTTTCAAATCTTCCCTATTTTCACGTTTACAAGATTTTTGCCAATCTGCAATGGTCGCAGAAATTTTTTTATCCTCAGACGACCCTAGTAGCTTTAAACATAGTCCACATATATCATCATGTGTTTCAAATTGTTTGCATGCCTGCAAGGCTTTATTATAAAAATCAGTTTCAGGATGATTGGCCTTGAGAGCGCTCTCAACTAATACCTCCATGGCGGCAATAAGGACACTAGCAGGTGTCAATTTGGGTCTTCCTGCCATTGCTCGGACGTTTTTTAATGCCTCTGCTACCTTCTCATTATCTTGATGGGCTTTCATACTATCAAAATTGCTTTCAATCTGTTTAAGCCTCCCTTCAATGTCTAACGTATTAGAATTACTTGCAGACGTAATGGTACTAACCGGAGCTGGAGTTACCGCAACAGCCGCGGCTGGACCTGACCTTCCAGAAGCAGATGTCGAAGGGCCTACAAAACGACATTAGTATATGTTACACGATACAACTCGGTATACTAATATACAATACATGTATCACAAATCTATAACTCATTCACAACATACAAGTGTAAAAGCAACAAATGCATATTCAAGTATAAATGTCGGGACGACATAAATGCCCCGCCGATGAATTATCCAAACTATTAAATTGTAGCTGGAACAAATTCTAGTAACAGATAAGTTTACAAGTCTTACGAGGATTCGAATTGCAGTCTTTCTAGAAATCAACTTAAATTTGAAAACAAAATATGCGACTATAACATACAATGGTTAAATATACGCATCATTTTAGCAATCGAATTCTAAAATGGCTAACAGTATACTACCGATCATACCTCATTAGTACACTTTTGGTTAAACAAAATAATGTCAAAATGTTCATAACAAGACATCCCTAAAGAAGAATAAACGTAATGATCGCAGGAACATAATTATTCTCAAAGTCAAGGTGACACTAAATGGTAAAATACTACCTGAAATTTAACAAAATTGACCCTGACTTGGCGCAGGTATTTAAAATGGTCGACAAATTAAATCAACAGCGGGAAAAGGCAGAAAAATTAATGACAATAGCATTCCAGACGTTTCACTAAACACAATATACCCGTTTACCTTGCTCTGCAGCATCTAAAGCCGATCCTTTCGGTCCCCCGACCAAATTAGACATCAAAATGGCTTTATGCATCAACTGCTGAGCATTTTCAAGGGTTAACTGTTTTCCCGCCAGGACAATTACATCCTTTAAAGCCTCTCCTGTCAGTTTTTTAAACTCCGCTGACAATTCATCTAAAGAGTAATTTTCTAGGGGATGACCCTTTTTTAATCTTGCTAGGTTCTCCGTAGCCACGTCTGTTTCCAAAGACTTAAATTCTAGGATCAAAGGCAGTAAACCTTTTCCCACCAAAGTGTGTCTCGGTTTTAAGATAAGGTGTGCTTCGGTCATCTACAAGTAAATCAAAATGACATCTACATTTATTTACACACAATTACAAATAACCTTTGTCAGAGATCAACACTGTCTCGAGCGTTTTAAATCAATACTTATTCGAGAACTCCTTAATCAAACAGGTTTTCTTAATTAGGCCACCTTACAGGTAAATCTATTACATAATAAACTATGGACGTAAACGAAACATAGCAACTTCAGAAAAAATATAACAGACGACCATAAAGTTCAGCGGCCATTTCTACCACACGCTAAACTAGTTCCAATTCTTCATTAAACTGCACAATTATACCTCAAACTCTCCTACTAAGAAAATTTAAATAACCAACAGACAACACCGTCCGTAACAACAAATTCAAAACTTTACCGACGGACGGCAACATCCTTACTCCAAAATTAAAATTAAGCAACGAACAGCACAATCCGTATTAAAAAATAAATATAACCGACGGACGACACCATCCGTACTTCAATATAAAAATTAACCAACGGACGACACCATCCGTACTTCAATATAAAAATTAACCAACGGACGACACCATCCGTACTTCAAAATTAAACTTTAACTTACGGACGACACCATCCGTATTCCATTTTTTTTTTTAAATTAACCAAACGGACACCATGCCGTAAACTAAAAGTTTTATCCAAAAGGACGCCACCGTCCAAGCATAAATTGAAATAAAAGTAAAATATACTTACATTAAATAATAGGTGAAGTCGTTAACCATGCAAGAATTGCACGTGGCCGTTCAGTACCGCGAACTGAAGAAGAGGACAGGAGAGCGTCTGTCCTCGCCGACTGCGTTTCGAAGAATGATTTAAATTGGTATATCTCGTGACTTCTCGTGTGATGTCACTTAGGATATTGATAAGAACTGTGATAGGAGTTATGTCCCATGGACTATAGAATGCTAGCCATTGATAAAAACTGTGATAGGAGTTATGTCCCATGGACTATAGAATGCTGGCCATTGATAAGAACTGTGATAGGATTTATGTCCCTTGGATTATTGAAGGCTGGCCATTGATAAAAACTGTGATAGGAGTTATGTCCCATGGACTATAGAATGTTGGCCATTGATAAGAACTGTGATAGGATTTATGTCCCTTGGACATAGTCAAATAATGATAATGCCTTCTTAATTTTCCCCAAAACCAATGAAATAATAAACCTGTGGTAATCCAGTTCTGCTGAATGAAAATGAAGAAATTGAAATTGACTGTATCAATACATTTTGGTGGCAAATCTTTACTGAAACTCTTTACTGTTTATTTGTATCACATTAAATGTCCTAAAGATCTACATGCAATAATTAGTAGAATCTAATCCAATACACCTGTGCCAATATTAATAGATTCAATACCATTGTTGAGTGTAAAATTTGTTCATTACTGTTGTCCATGCTGTTGTCTTGTAATACATATTAAAATTTTGTTTTCTTTTCAACGACATGTCATACGAGTTTTGGAAATGTAGGGAATAGATAAATATTATTAATCAGACATGTTCAGCTGTAATCTTCTGTTTTGTTGCACTTTCTGGATTGTAACATTAAAATGTCATTTTTTTCAATTTACAAATTTAATGCCAAAAGAAAAATTATATCAATAAAAAAAAGCTCAAATGTGCTTCGTGTTAAACATTTTCTTAAAAATAGAGGGCGCTGCTAATGAAATGACTCGCACTGTCAACTATATGTCATGGTTTCCAGAAATAATTTAATTTAATAAATGATCCCCTGGTAAAATATATAAACTTAGATATAAGATAAAAAATAGTTGTTTTGTTATTGAATAATTTGTGCCAGGTTTGTGTATCAATCATGTCAGAATGGTTGTTTATCATTGTCATGGTAATGATTTTAAAATGAACAAAATATTCTGCTAGTCTATAGAGTAAACACAATTTTGTCATTCTCTCTGCAGTTAAACTCTCAGCAGATTAATAAAACAGAGACTGTTTGGAATGAAACTTTATCTTTGAAATGAGAAAAATGTTAGGGAGAACATTGTAATCAAACAGTTCCATAAAGACAGTTGAGAAGAAATCTTCACAGTTGTCATATATTGGTAATGATCCATTACAAGATGTTTTTTACCCTAAGCCAACACATTTGAACATTATAATGATGAAACCATACCAACAGAATGTTGATTTTAGCATTCAAGTCTATTTAGCTTTTCAACAGAAGTTTTAATACAAATTGTCAGGTATTGTTGCCAACTCCACCCAATAGAATTACAAATTTCTCAAGGAATGCAATTTTTTAAAGTTGAAAAATGGTTTTAATTTTTAATACAGAATTTTGAGGTTGATGTCAATTTATCTTGTTCTAATATTATAATTTAAGTATTTATTTAAAATGAAGCTGCAAAACATTGATGAGATTATAATTTTCGCCAAAAGTGTAATTTCTCCTTTAAAGGAATCCAATAATCACATTGCAGTATATTACCTCTTTGGTTTTCGAAAGTTTCTACAGTTGTCATTTTGTCAGATGTTTTTGTTGTTATGAAGTACCTTTTTGAACTGTCAAGGGTTACTAGAATATATTAGAATATATGGTATATCAGACCATTAACTCTTGGGGTCAAGGTCATTTGTTTAGCACTGTTAGAGATGATTTATAAGACTTAATTGGTCAAGCTTCAGATAACTTACAATTCAAATGATATACTAGTGACTCAAATAAACACACTTTTTTTAACATTAGTTTGAAAACCTTTCACTTTTTTATGTTTTTTCTTGAGAAACATGTACAATCTATAAATTCGCTTGTCTTTAAAAAATTTTTACATTTTTTTTTATAGGGAGGCATCATTTAAATCTTCTGTCTGATCTCTGTAGCCTATGAGACTTAAATTTAGCTGTGCTTAGAAGTTACCTAGCCTCAAAATTGGCCTTGCTTTAAAACAGCATAGCCGCAAAATTTGTATTCTTTAAGGGATAGATTCCCAATTTTGTTTTTAGTCCCCTATCTGCAAAGATGAAGGGGACTTGCGGTTTGCAATACGTCTGATAATTCAGGACACACTTGTTTTTCTGAATGGTTCGAGATATTGAGCTGAAATTTGATATTCATGTGATATGCATGTGAACAGTCACAGATCAAGGTGAATGTCTTTTTAGGTCAGATGATTGTTGACAAAATTATTGCCCTTGAAAATTGACCAGTAAGCAACTTAGGATGGCTATCCATGGTTTGACAACTCTGTATAAATTAATTGTACGAGAATGTCGACTTTTGATTAGCTGGAAAATATTTTCTACCAGAGAATGGAAAAAAAAATCATCGTCATGGATACACACACCCTTTGATGTCCTATATTGCTCTGTGTAACTCTTACAGTTTTTGTGTTGATTTTTTATTTTAAAAAATGTCAAATTAAACAAACAAAATTGTCGAATTTATTCTAATGTTTGAATTTTATTTTAAGTATACTACAAACAATATTTTCTCCAACGAGGAATAACAAAATTTCTGGTCTGGACATTTAATATAATCTGCAACGCGGATTATTTAATTTGCAAAACAAATTATTCAATTTGCAAAATGGATTATTCAAATTGCAAAATAGAAATTTAGTTATCCCTTAATAGAGAAATATTTTTTACAGTAAATTTAATTGTGATTCTCATTAATTAAATACCATGTTTCTAGTGAAATTCATGGAAGGTCATTCTGTGGTTTAGTAGCCTGATTAATTATTCTTTTTAGATTTTCTGCAAACTTGGGTCATATTGATAAAACATTAAAGTGTGTTTGATTTTCTGTAGTTCCAAAATTCAAAACTAGTTACTTGTATTTTTCTTTTTTTTGATTTCACAAATTCTTATTTCTGCAAAAATAATCTGGGCTTGGAATACCAAGCTAATATTTAAAATTAAATCTTTCACAAGCTCCCCCTTTTTGTAATTGTTGCTGTGAAGCAATATAATAACAAAAAGGGGGATCTTGTGAAAGATATAATTTTAATTAGATTGTTGGAAAACTAGTTTCTTAAAAAAAATTTTTTTTAATGTTCTGAACTGTAAAATGTACTGACTTCAAAGGGATATGATACATGTAAACACAAACCTTAGAAAATCAAATATATAAAGTTTATCTTTGGAGTCAGTTCTAATTATTTTGTAAATATGTTGTTTCAGAATCCATTCAAACTGATAAAGCTCAAATAATTCCAAAATGATAACTTTGTTCTCCATCAAAGTTTAAATGAGCTATCTATCCTAAGTGACAATTACTGTGTTTTTAAATAAAGAATTATTAGTAGTATTATAAGTCTTCTATGTGATGTTATTTCCTATATAAATAAGAGGCTGATTAATGAGTATTCCAGACCAGTACAATGTGAATAGTAACCTACCACTAGTTTAACTGCTATATTGTATAATGATTGAAACCTTATGGCCCCGCAGTTTGTTTTTTTTTGTTTGTGTTTTATTTTGTTTTATTTTTGTTTTGTTTTGTTTTGTTTTGTTTTGTTTTGTTTTGTTTTGTTTTTTTTTTTTTGTTTTTTTTTGGGGGGGGGGGGGGCGGGGTTATGGACAAAAAGAGGCATCTTCTTGATTGGCTTGGTATTTGCAATGATTCAGTAATTAAAAGCTTTTTAAAGGTTTGGATTTTAGTTCAGACCAGACAGACACATCAATTTCTCAGCTGGATGCATGAAACAAAGACTTTAAAAAGAAAAAGAAGAAGAAAAAATCAGTTCATATCAATATGTTGAATTAAGAAATACTGTAAATAAATACAGTAACAACTTAAATTGTTTCCTTATAATCAAGAAATCAAACAAAAACTCTTTTTTTATTCATTAAGAAAATTGTCATTAAAAACAAAAGAATACAAAGAAAATATAATTAATAAAATTAGTAATCTTTCCACAAATGAGAGTAAAGAATTTTTGGAAATTTAAAAAAAAACCCATAAAACATGAAAATGAAGTAACAGATGAACCAAATATTGATCTGAATCCATTTGCTAACCATTTCAAAGATCAAGGAAATCCAAATAAAATTAATAATGTCTGCTTTAGCAAAATTTTTCAATCTTATACAAGACCTATGTCTATACCCACAAAACTGAAATCATTCCTTCATAGTTTCAATTTTTAAAAGAGGAGATGCGCCTATTTTATCAAATCACAGAGGAGTTTCCCTACGTAAACTTTTTAACTCGATTATAAATGTTAGACTTTTAAACATATTTGAAGCTAAAATAAACCTTTCACAATATGGATTCTGCAAAAATAATCGAACTTCAGACAGTCTTTTTTATCTTAAAACTTTAAAATAAATATGTGAATCATGAAAAAAGAAAGTCTTTGGCTAGTAATAATAATAATAATACTTTATTTTATGAGGGTAAACTCAGTTAGCTATAGATTTATGAAAAGCCTTTGATTCTGTATGGAGAATCTGTCTACTATATAAACTGTTAAAAAATAAAGACTTAGAAAAAAACTATAATACAATCAAAAACATGTACCAATTTTCTACTACCCCTGTCAATCACAACACTTTTTATCAGAATCTGTTCATATAGAAATAGGTGTGAAACAAGGGATAACCTAAGCTCTCTACTTTTTAATATATACATAACTGACATCAAGCAGTAAATATAGCAGCTTGAGGTGAATTAGCTCAATATCCACTGGATACACTCATTACAATGCAATCGGTCAAGTATCTATAGTAAGATTTTCAAGTCACACTAGCGATCCACTATTATATGATGCTTTTATTAAAAAAAAAATTTTTCATACAAATGGGACATATTCATGATATTTATATGTGCATAATATATGCATATCAAATAATATTGACTTAAACAAATTAAAATACTTGAATCAAGTATCTCTTAATAATATAAAACAAAAATTAAAAAATAAGTATGATAACTTACTCTTTAATAAACAAAAATCATCTTCTAATGAAAATAAAATATTCCTATACAGCAGAATTAAAACTGAATACGAAATAGAAAGTTTCATTATCAAAACTAATTTTAAAAATAAAAAAGATATAAATAAAATGTGACCTATTGATCACTTTTTATAAATTGAAAAAGGAAGACAAATAAAAAGAGGAAATATAATATGTCACAATATAAATAAGTATTAGCTCTGGATGGGATGGATATCACATTATATATAAGTATTAGCCCTTGGATGGGATGGATATCACATTATATATAAGTATTAGCCCTGGGATGGGATGGATATCACATTATATATAAGTATTAGCCCTTGGATGGGATGGATATCACACTATATATAAGTATTAGCCCTGGGATGGGATGGATATCACATTATATATAAGTATTAGCCCTTGGATGGGATGGATATCACACTATATATTAGTATTAACCTTGGGATGGGATGGATATCACATTATATATAATTATTAGCCCTGGGATTGGATGGATATCACATTATATATATTGTTTGTTTGTTTGATGGTGTTTAACGCCACTTTCAGCAATTTTTCAGCTATATCATGGCGTCCAGTTTTTATTGGGGGAGGACACATTATATATAAGTATTAGCCCTGGGATGGGGTGGATATCACATTATATATAAGTATTAGCCCTGGGATTGGATGGATATCACATTATATATTACTATTAGCCCTGGGATGGGATGGATATCACATTATATATTAGTATTAGCCTTGGGTTGGGATGGATATCACATTATATATTAGTATTAGCCCTGGGATGGGATGGATATCACATTATATATAAGTATTAGCCCTGGGATTGGATGGATATCACATTATATATATTATTTGTTTGTTTGATGGTGTTTAACGCCACTTTCAGCAATTTTTCAGCTATATCATGGCGTCCAGTTTTTATTGGGGGAGGACACATTATATATAAGTATTAGCCCTGGGATGGGATGGATATCACATTATATATAAGTATTAGCCCTGGGATGGGATGGATATCACATTATATATTACTATTAGCCCTGGGATGGGATGGATATCACATTATATATTAGTATTAGCCCTGGGATGGGATGGATATCACATTATATATTAGTATTAGCCCTGGGATGGGATGGATATCACATTATATATAAGTATTAGCCCTGGGGTGGGATGGATATCACATTATATATTACTATTAGCCCTGGGATGGGATGGATATCACATTATGTATTAGTATTAGCCCTGGGATGGGATGGATATCACATTATATATAAGTATTAGCCCTGGGGTGGGATGGATATCACATTATATATAAGTATTAGCCCTGGGATGGGGTGGATATCACATTATATATTACTATTAGCCCTGGGATGGGATGGATATCACATTATATATAAGTATTAGCCCTGGGATTGGATGGATATCACATTATATATATTGTTTGTTTGTTTGATGGTGTTTAATGCCACTTTCAGCAATTTTTCAGCTATATCATGGCGTCCAGTTTTTATTGGGGGAGGACACATTATATATAAGTATTAGCCCTGGGATGGGGTGGATATCACATTATATATAAGTATTAGCCCTGGGATGGGATGGATATCACACTATATATAAGTATTAGCCTTGGGATGGGATGGATATTTAGCCCTGGGGTGGGATGATTGATTCCATTAAATATTAGTATTAGCCCTGGGATTGGACAGGTTTCACATTATATTGAACAGATATATCATGTCTGGGTGGGGTATTGGTGAAAAATACCAGTCAAGGGAAATTTGATTCTCAAGACTGGTATTTTTCACTAATGCCCCTTCCAGAATGATTTATCTTTTTAATTAGACCATGGGACCAGCTTCCCAGGGAATCAAGTTTGACAAATTTGACCATTATTTATTTTTAATTTTCAATCATTTATTTTATTGAATTGTTGTGACAAATATTTCCACAGTTTCTGTCATCATCTTCTCAACAATGTGACAAAAATGATAGTGACACTGAGTGACACCACTCGGAATCTTTCTAGTTTTACCCCCTGGTGTCTCTATAAAATACCTGCAATAGATACCATTATTACATTGACATGTGGGTTACAGAGAACTCATTACAATACAACTAAAAAGTCTGACATTAAAATAAATGATTGTCATTTATAAGATGAACATTTTCTCTCTCATTTTACTGCTTAAGCTCTTGAGATTCACAATATGCATTCCATCAGTTTGCTTGAAGTTTTTAGTCTTTGTTGTACAACACCTGTTCTCCTTAAAAAATACTAGAACATTTTTTTTATATTTCTTTCTACAATTTTGATTGATTGAATGAATGTTTGCTAAATGTCCAGGGAGCAATATCTCTGCTTTATTCATAGTGAGCTTCTATAGGATTCTTAAGGAATTTAATTGATAGAAGGCATTAAACACCAGTATATTGGTATATAATGGGTAGTTACGGGTCTTTAAACTGCAACATAATGAGTCTGGAATTTTAAAGACATGGTTTCTGAGTCCTTATGGATTTTAGAAAGATATGTCTGTACAGAATTGTTCAGATTGATCATAGTGTCTATTTATTTTAATACTCTGTAATAAATCTGGACCTTCAGTAGGAGAGATAGTTTATAACAGAATGGTTCATTTTTTAAAGAAGTGTTCTTTGAACTACTAAACAATAATTACTTGTAGTAATTCATTTGAGACCAATAGGTTCTTACCTCCATTTGTGGGAAAGTCAAGGTGATCTTCCACAAGTGAAGGAAATTGTATGTTTCTTGTTAGGGGAAGATCACACTGGCTTTCCCAACAAAATGCATGAAAGTACCTATTTCTTCCATATAACAACAACTTTCACATTGTGATATCCTATCACCATAGACAAGAACAATAAACAGGAACGTTACCATATCAACTTTTCTTGTTTCATGTGTTCTGATTGGGTGGCGCAACGAGTAGTGTTGAATGTGCATGAGATATCTCAACTCGGTCATCACAACCTAAAATCCATCATTTACAGTAGAAAAAAAAATAGCCAACAAACAAAAATACTGAGTTTGGTCAACAGTATCACATTTCATCAAATTGGTACATAAATACTGATGACTGTCTCAACTTGATAAATCAAACATGTGTATGTGTCAGTCACTGCAGTAACAGAAATGGAAAAAATATGTAGTTCTATCTTGTTGTATATTGCATTAAATTTTAAAGGAAAGAAATGTAACTTTTATATCTTCAAATGTCACAGTTTTAATTTTGATTAGATTCTAAAGAGGTGAAACTTTTGATTTTAAGAAAATTGTTAAATTTCAGATTCACATTGTTGAACATATTTTACTGGAGTTATGTCCCTTTGTTTTAAGTTGAGTGCATCGCAGCTCTTGTTCCACAGCTTTCAATATATTTTTTGGCAAATTTTCTTGTTGATCTCCATATTGATTGCATTTCTTGTTATGTGATTTTTACTTTTACCATAATTGCCTGTATTAATTTCTTTTTTCTTGTTAAGTAAGTTCAGGAACCTATAAATCAGTTATTTAATAATAAACTAGATATAGTGTTAGTTGAACCTTTACCATTTGTATAAAAGGGCAAGTATAGGTTTGATTGATCATCTAATTAGATTTATAAGAAATTAGGAGACACCAATACTAATGGTGGGAACTTCTACCAGGGGCAGCAGAAACTCTCAGACATAATATTAACATTTTATGTCTCTTACAAACAATTTTCCTCATCAAAATTAATGTCTGGGTGAAGGCCAAAACAAATAAATTGATATTAAAATAGAATAATTACGCTGTAAATAACAAAATGTCTTCCGTGACTTTTAGAACAATAAATACAAGAATTTTATTTTATTTTAAATTAAATGATATATGCATGTGTCTACATGGAAGACATCATTCTAATTTAATAAACCATTAGCAATATTTCTTTGGAGAATTTTAAGGACTATTAGCTTTCTTTTGTACTTACAGTTGTAAGAAAATATAATGGAGATTACTATTATTCGTTAAAATTTATGGAAATTTTAAAGTTAGCTAGGTATTTCATATAGTAACATATGTTAAATATTTACCATCAGTAACTGCAGTTTGTAAAAATTGAAGACATTCGACTTTAAAAGATTTTTTTAATGGACCTTGGACCCATACAGAATTGGGATATTTTTTACAGGACCATGGAACCATACAGAATTGGGATAAATTTGTGACACAATTAATATTGTTAGGTTATATTGCGAGGACAACCAATATATTTAAAATTAATGTTAAAAAATATCTTCAGAGTTCAGAATTAATGTCATGATCAACAAAAACTAATAATAGACATTGGTATTTATGTGTTTTATGTTTATTTCTGTATTTTCTGTATTGTAGTTATATGTTTATTTGTGTATTTTCTATAATTTTTCTATGCCCCGTCTGAGGGCCTCAGGGAAGATTAGTTTGTAGACTAACTGTGTTACCCTCTTAAAATAAAGATTATTATTATTATTATTATTATTATATTTAAATTCTTTAAAAGGAGGCAAATATTGATATATGGATAATTTTTTAGAAATAACTGCATTAAATACTAATTTCCTCTCTTTAATGATTATTCTAAATTCTGTGTTTTAGAAAAAAAAAATTAATCTATTTTAAATGGTACGTTTTTTTATGAAGTTATGCCAATTCTCTACATTTAAAACATTTCTTTTCATATCAGAAGAAATAAAAACTGTAAAGAACATTAGTTAAATAAACAAGTTCCAAAAAGTGAAAAACAGCCTACCTATTTACAACCTAAAAACATTTACCTAAAGTCACAGATTGTAATGATAGCAAATTATTAGAAAAACATGCTAATATGTATATAAATCATGTGTCGCTATTTAACACAAGACTATTACTGTTTTTGTCAGCTTTAGAACCTTTATATGTCCTATTTCCCCGTTGCACTTGGCTAACTTAAAAATCCATTACTACGACTGTCGGCACAAAATGAAAGAAAAATTGTATAAATCATAACAGACTATCTTTTGTTAAATTCATTCTGGAATAATGAAAATTATCAAGAAATTAATATGAAAGACTTAATGTTTACTACAAAGACAAATTTGTCCAACTTATCTTCAGAATACTTTCTCTTGCATTTTCTGTGCCATTTGAAATACAATAGAAGGATGAAAATATGCTAATTAAGCCTTGTTTTGACATTCTTACCAAATCATTAATAGCAGAACATTTTAACTATTTAACATAAATATTGTTGGGTTTTTTTCATATCTTATATCTCATTGGAATAATAATATCTTTATATTTAAAAAAAATAAGATGATACTATTAGTATTAGTCTGTTATGATTAATAGAATAAAAGTAAATAAACATTAGGTCAATTGCTTCTGTGATCCCAGTTTTTATCATGCAGTCATTACTGGTAGGTTTTAAATGAGATCCAATGCTTCTGTGATCCCAGTTTTTATCATGCAGTCATTACTGGTAGGTTTTAAATGAGATCCAATGCTTCTGTGATCCCAGTTTTTATCATGCAGTCATTACTGGTAGGTTTTACATTAGGTCCAATACTTCTGTGATCCCAGTTTGTTATCAGTCATTACTGGTAGGTTTTACATTAGGTCCAATACTTCTCTGATCCCAGTTTTTATCAGTCATTACTGGTAGGTTTTACATTAGGTCCAATGCTTCTGTGATCACAGTTTTTTATCAGTCATTACTGGTAGGTTTTACATTAGGTCCAATACTTCTGTGATCCCAGTTTGTTATCAGTCATTACTGGTAGGTTTTACATGAGGTCCAATCCTTCTGTGATCCCAGTTTTTATCAGTCATTACTGGTAGGTTTTACATTAGGTCCAATCCTTCTGTGATCCCAGTTTGTTATCAGTCATTACTGGTAGGTTTTACATTAGGTCCAATACTTCTGTGATCCCAGTTTTTATCAGTCATTACTGGTAGGTTTTACATTAGGTCCAATCCTTCTGTGATCCCAGTTTTTATCAGTCATTACTGGTAGGATTTACATGAGGTCCAATTCTTCTGTCACAGATCCCAGTTTGTTATCAGTCTCATTACTGGTAGGTTTTACATTAGGTCCAATGCTTCTGTGATCCCAGTTTCTTATCAGTCTCATTACTGGTAGGTTTTACATTAGGTCCAATTCTTCTGTGATCCCAGTTTGTTATCAGTCTCATTACTGGTAGGTTTTACATGAGGTCCAATGCTTCTGTGATCCCAGTTTGTTATCAGTCATTACTGGTAGGTTTTACATGAGGTCCAATCCTTCTGTGATCCCAGTTTTTATCAGTCATTACTGGTAGGTTTTACATTAGGTCCAATCCTTCTGTGATCCCAGTTTTTAGCTCACCTGACCCAAAGGGTCATGTGAGCTATTGTTATCACTTTGCGTCCGTCGGCGTCGTCGTCGGCGGCGGCGGCGTCGTCGTCGGCGTCTGTAAACTTTTTACATTTTAATCTTCTTCTCTGAAACCACTTGGCCAATTGAAACCAAACTTGGCCATAATGTTCATTGGATGGACCTTTACAAAGTTTGTGTTTTTTATTTTGATTGGTAAACCAATATGGCCGCCACCTCAAGACTTAGTTTAACATAGGACCCTATGGGAAAAAAGTTAAAAAGGGCTTCTTCTCTGAAACCGTTTAACCAATCAAAACAAAACTTACTAGCAATATTGTTTAGATGGTCCTCTATAAAGTTTGTGTTTTAGATGGGAATTGGAAATTCAAAATGGCCGCTACTGCAGGACTTAGTTTAACATAGAACCTTATGGGAAAAAGTTTTAAAAGGCTTCTTCTCTGAAACCGGTTAATCAATGGAAACAAAAACTTACTAGCAATATTGTTTGGATGGTCCTCTATAAAGTTAGTGTTTTTTATGGCAATTGGAAATTCAAAATGGCTGCCACCGCAGGACTTAATTTAACATAGGACCCTATGGGAAAAAGTTTGAAAGGCTTCTTTTCTGAAACCGGCCAACCAATGGAAACAAAACTTACTAGCAATATTGTTTGGATGGTCCTCTATAAAGTTAATGTTTTTTATCCCAATCTGATATTCAAAATGGCCGCCACCGCAGGACTTAGTTTAACATTGGACCCTATGGGAAAAATGTTAAAAAGGGCTTCTTCTCTGAAACCGGTTAACCAATCAAAACAAAACTTACTAGCAATATTGTTTGGATGGTCCTCTATAAAGTTTGTGTTTTTTATGGCAATTGGAAATTCAAAATGGCTGCCACCGCAGGACTTAATTTAACATAGGACCCTATGGGAAAAAGTTTGAAAGGCTTCTTTTCTGAAACCGGCCAACCAATGGAAACAAAACTTACTAGCAATATTGTTTGGATGGTCCTCTATAAAGTTAATGTTTTTTTATCCCAATCTGATATTCAAAATGGCCACCACCGCAGGACTTAGTTTAACATTGGACCCTATGGGAAAAATGTTAAAAAGGGCTTCTTCTCTGAAACCGGTTAACCAATCAAAACAAAACTTACTAGCAATATTGTTTGGGTGGTCCTTTATAAAGTTTATGATTTTTATGCCAACTGGAAATTCAAAATGGCCACTACCGCAGGACTTAGTTTAACATAGGACCCTATGGGAAAAAGTTTTTAAAGGCTTCTTCTCTGAAACCGGTTAATCAATGGAAACAAAAACTTACTAGCAATATTGTTTGGATGGTCCTCTATAAAGTTTATGTTTTTTATGGCAATTGGAAATTCAAAATGGCCGCTACCGCAGGACTTTTTTAACATACGACCCTATGGGAAAAAGTTTTTAAAGGCTTCTTCTCCGAAACCGGTTAATCAATGGAAACAAAAACTTACTAGCAATATTGTTTGGATGGTCCTTTATAAAGTTTATGTTTTTTATGGCAATTGGAAATTCAAAATGGCCAACTCCCCCGCAGGACTTAGTTTAACATAGGACCCTATGGGCAAATAAAAAAAATCTCTATACAACTGGTTAACCAATGAAACAAAGCTTTCTAGTAATATTGTTTGGATGGTCCTATTTAAAGTTTATTGAAAATTACAGGACTTACTTTAACATCAGGGAAATGCCATCTTCATTGCCTATAAAATCAGGTGAGCGATACAGGCTCTTAAGAGCCTCTGGTTATCAGTCATTACTGGTAGGATTTACATGAGGTCCAATTCTTCTGTGATCCCAGTTTGTTATCAGTCTCATTACTGGTCGGTTTTACATTAGGTCCAATGCTTCTGTGATCCCAGTTTCTTATCAGTCTCATTACTGGTAGGTTTTACATGAGGTCCAATGCTTCTGTGATCCCAGTTTGTTATCAGTCTCATTACTGGTAGGTTTTACATGAGGTCCAATGCTTCTGTGATCCCAGTTTTTTATCAGTCTCATTACTGGTAGGTTTTACATGAGGTCCAATGCTTCTGTGATCCCAGTTTTTATCAGTCATTACTGGTAGGTTTTACATTAGGTTCAATCCTTCTGTAATCCCAGTTTTTATCATGAAGTCATTACTGGTAGGTTTTACATTAGGTCCAATCCTTCTGTGATACCAGTTTTTTATCAGTCTCATTACTGGTAGGTTTTACATGAGGTCCAATGCTTCTGTGATCCCAGTTTGTTATCAGTCTCATTACTGGTAGGTTTTACATCAGGTCCAATACTTCTGTGATCCCAGTTTGTTATCAGTCTTTACTGGTAGGTTTTACATTAGGTCCAATCCTTCTGTGATCCCAGTTTTTATCAGTCTTTACTGGTAGGTTTTACATGAGGTCCAATGCTTCTGTGATCCCAGTTTGTTATCAGTCATTACTGGTAGGTTTTACATGAGGTCCAATGCTTCTGTGATCCCAGTTTGTTATCAGTCATTACTGGTAGGTTTTACATTAGGTCCAATACTTCTGTGATCCCAGTTTGTTATCAGTCATTACTGGTAGGTTTTACATGAGGTCCAATGCTTCTGTGATCACAGTTTGTTATCAGTCATTACTGGTAGGTTTTATATTAGGTCCAATCCTTCTGTGATCCCAGTTTGTTATCAGTCATTACTGGTAGGTTTTACATTAGGTCCAATCCTTCTGTGATCCCAGTTTGTTATCAGTCATTACTGGTAGGTTTTACATTAGGTCCAATCCTTCTGTGATCCCAGTTTGTTATCAGTCATTACTGGTAGGTTTTACATTAGGTCCAATCCTTCTGTGATCCCAGTTTGTTATCAGTCTCATTACTGGTAGGTTTTACATTAGGTCCAATCCTTCTGTGATCCCAGTTTTTATCAGTCATTACTGGTAGGATTTACATTAGGTCCAATGCTTCTGTGATCCCAGTTTTTATCAGTCATTACTGGTAGGTTTTACATTAGGTCCAATGCTTCTGTGATCCCAGTTTTTATCATGAAGTCATTACTGGTAGGTTTTACATTAGGTCCAATTCTTCTGTGATCCCAGTTTGTTATCAGTCTCATTACTGGTAGGTTTTACATCAGGTCCAATGCTTCTGTGAGCCCAGTTTGTTATCAGTCATTACTGGTAGGTTTTACATTAGGTCCAATGCTTCTGTGATCCCAGTTTTTATCAGTCATTACTGGTAGGTTTTATATTAGGTCCAATCCTTCTGTGATCCCAGTTTGTTATCAGTCATTACTGGTAGGTTTTACATGAGGTCCAATGCTTCTGTGATCCCAGTTTCTTATCAGTCATTACTGGTAGGTTTTACATGAGGTCCAATGCTTCTGTGATCACAGTTTGTTATCAGTCATTACTGGTAGGTTTTATATTAGGTCCAATCCTTCTGTGATCCCAGTTTGTTATCAGTCATTACTGGTAGGTTTTACATGAGGTCCAATGCTTCTGTGATCACAGTTTGTTATCAGTCATTACTGGTAGGTTTTATATTAGGTCCAATCCTTCTGTGATCCCAGTTTGTTATCGGTCATTACTGGTAGGTTTTACATCAGGTCCAATGCTTCTGTGATCCCAGTTTGTTATCAGTCATTACTGGTAGGTTTTACATTAGGTCCAATACTTCTGTGATCACAGTTTGTTATCAGTCATTACTGGTAGGTTTTACATTAGGTCCAATACTTCTGTGATCCCAGTTTTTATCAGTCATTACTGGTAGGTTTTACATTAGGTCCAATACTTCTGTGATCCCAGTTTTTGATCAGTCTCATTACTGGTAGGTTTTACATGAGGTCCAATGCTTCTGTGATCACAGTTTGTTATCAGTCTCAGTACTGATAGGTTTTACATGAGGTCCAATGCTTCTGGGAGTTTGTTATCAGTATCATTACTGATAGGTTTTACATTACGTCCAATGCTTCTGGGAGTTTGTTATCAGTCTCATTACTGGTAGGTTTTACATGAGGTCCAATGCTTCTGTGATCCCAGTTTGTTATCAGTCATTAGGTCCAATGCTTCTGGGAGTTTGTTATCAGTCTCATTACTGGTAGGTTTTACATTACGTCCAATGCTTCTTTGATCCTAGTTAGAAACGCTGTGTTTTAACCTTACTGTGGACAGGCCTCTAAGTTCAACCTTTACTGTGTTTGACTGACATTGCCAGTTTGACCTACAAAGGTCAAGATATTGGTGCTAGGGCTTCCTCTACAAACTGGACACCATGACTACCAACAGGTCACGGTACTGGTGCTAGGGCTTCCTCTATACAAACTGGACCCCATGAATACCAAAGGTCAAGGTACTGGTACTAGGGCTTCCTCTATACAAACTGGACAACATGATATAGCTAAAGGTTATTGAAGACGAAACTCTGACCATTTATGTAAGTCACTGAATGTCCAATTTTGAATTGTTTTTTAAAGAAATGTGAGGAAACAAATCTTATTATATTATGATTGCAGTAACTTTAAAAAAAAAGAATATTTCAAATATCTAAACAGGTTATACCATATACCATGGTTTTGGTCTGGTTACACCTAATGAACTGTGAAGTGGTTTATGAATGGTGTAAACAGAACCAAGCCAGGTTATAGAGTATAACCTGTTTAGAAATTTGACATATTCCTTATAATTTAATTTTAGCTATAAATCTTTACAATTTTAATGGTAAAAACATCAATTAAGTCATGAGACTATTTGAATTTTTAACAGCATAAGAATAGGTCATGTGATCAACGAAAGTTATATGGAATAATACTGGTTACTCCATTTGAATTAGCCAATCAGATTTCAGCTTACAAAACAAATTAAATTATTGTTATTTAGAACAAAAAGGTAAAAAAAAGTTGAATAAAACAATAACATTATTAAATGACGCTTGTC
This sequence comes from Limnoperna fortunei, assembly GCA_944474755.1. Lineage (NCBI taxonomy): Eukaryota > Metazoa > Mollusca > Bivalvia > Mytilida > Modiolidae > Limnoperna > Limnoperna fortunei. The sequence goes on along the minus strand of OX104112.1, from coordinate 109,663,663 downwards.
TATACTGTTATAGCATAATTGTTTTCATGTAAAACATGGAGGAATATACCAGTTGTATCTTTGCACAAACATAACAAGCATTATTTAATGTACACCCCCTGTATGCCTGGGGTTCCCGGTCAAGTTATATCCTTATTGTTTCCTGCCATTTTATGTACTTTACTTTTCTTGGTCCATTTGTAGTCCCTTTGGGGTTTCCATATTACCTTAACTTCATTTTATGTACTTTACTTTTCTGGGTCTATTTGTAGACCCCCTTTGGGGTTTCCATTATAATTGCCCTAATTTCATTTTTATGTACTTTACTTTTCTCTGTCCTTTTGTGCCCCCCCCCCCCCCCCCTTTTGGGGTTTCCATATTATTTCCATATTTCCTTGTATGCTCATTAAACTGGGTTATTTGTCTGAATGTTAATTGGCTGTGTTATTTTTTCTGGTTTTCAATTGGTCATTTCTCATTAATGCTAATAATGGCCATAGATAATTCTCCTGTCTTACTCTATAACATCTCCTGCTAAATGGAACGAAGATTTATGTATAGTAGGTGTACTTATGTCATCACATTTTTGGAAAGGGTTAAATTTTCATTTGAAGGGACAACACAATTAAAATAAATGTTTGCATAAAAGAAGAGGAAAATGAAGCTTGTAATCTGCTTAAAGAATGCACATTTCCCTCCCCCCTTTTTTTGCCAGGCACAATATCAATTTAATAGCTGTAAAATATATGATTTGTGTTTAAGGAAAAATTTAATTTTTCATAAAAAATTTAAACATGGAAGAGACTAAAAGTCAGTTAGTTATACGTTCTTCAAAATGTAAATTTAACAAAATCTAATGGTTGAAAATGACAGCTAACTTAACAAGATGGATGAAGAGGTGTTCCAAACAGCATTTATTACAATTATGTGTCTAGAATTAATTATTCATTTTCTCCAAACTCAAACATTAAGAAATGTCCTCCCATCTTCAAATAATTTCTTCCTTTAACCCAGCATGTGAAAAATGAAACGCTAAAAAACGCATTAGTACAAGGATGCGGCCATATTTGGGTCTTGTCTAATTAAATTAATAAATTTCTCATTTTTCATCATCTGAATGTCAACACTTATTTAAATATAATAAATTATATTTTTGATTGAACAATTGGCGTGGTTGGTTGAACGACTATAGCAGTAGAGTATAGAGTCATTTTTCTCTGTCATAATGTTACGGTACGCCCCAGTGGGCAGATCGCAGTCTTATACTCTAGCCATACAAAATGGATAGCTGTAGTGTGTGATAGCATGTTATACATGAGATCTGCAAGCATTTATTGTCAAATTTTATGACTTTTAGTGGATTTTGTGACTTTTAAAGCCTTTTTGTGGATAAATCTTAATTTTTGCTTGATTAAGGTAAGTAGTTTGTCAGTTGTTATTTACCTAGTCAACACGTTCTTAATTTACCTGGAATTTACATACAATTGAAAAAGTGACAAAAACATAATCTGTCTCTGACTATAAACATCCAGTAGTTTTATGTTTGGGAAGCATGCAGTATTTCTGACAAAAATTCTCTACACATACATGTAGCGATAAATTATATATCTTTTTTTAAAGTATAATCTATTTATTTCACATGTAATATAGTATAATTTGGATATTAAATGTTACCTATTTTATTTGTCAGGTTTACAAAAAACCTTCTCAAATTTGGATTTTAATAGCACTTAAAATGTTATAAAACCTGCATTTTCTAACAGTAGAACTATGTATACAGACTTGTATGAATGATTAGTTCCCAGCTTAGTGGTATAACAAAATATCGTTATGTAAAAACTTATCAATAAATACTCTTGGTTTGTAGCATTTTGGGTCATAAAACAAATTTTATGTGTTTTTTATCATCCACATGTGGAGTGAGTGTGAAGTTATTTGAATTTGTGTGTGTAAACAATTAAAGAAGCAAGAACAGTGAAGAAGAAAATTGTTTAACAATTCAGTTCTGTTCAAAGGATTTTAAAATTATGTATCTAGGAAATCATTTTAATTTTTCTGAAGATTATATTAAATTATGTCTGATGTTTAATGTCTATGTTTATTTAAATCAAAACATGTTAACAGTTCAGCATTGTATTAAAGTATCTATCAAACATGTTGTTTACATGCTAATTGATATCTAACAAGATTTTCTTTCAATTGTTACTTATATATAAAGAATCCTATAAAATAATTGATGAATCGTTCCGATGACATGTGAAAAAAAATTCACATAAAAATATATGTAAATTTTAAATGTCTAAAAATGTTAAACAGACAATAAATAATTTAAATTTAACATGAAATGAATTATTTAATATTAATTAATGTTTTAATGTCATGGCAAGAAATTTGATGACTGAAAAGTTCACGATTAGATGTAAAGATAGGCAACTTCATTTTTAAACGACTTTAAAAATTATGTATACATTATTTTGGTGTAACCTATTTTTATTAAATAGTGGATTTACAGGAATTCTTTATGTAATGGAAGTTTTGAAGTTGTGATAAAAGTGTCATGCTTTGGGCAATACACATTACTTACAGCCAATACACATAATATGTCACTTTCTGAGTAGTTTAATTAAGATAATTTGACCTGTAAAATTTATGTACCTTCTTATTCATGGGAATCATATCCTGTTTTTTCTTTGGAATATTCCAGTTAATTTTATTTTTACAATTGTGTAAATGTTATGAATACAGGTATTGTACCAGTAATTTTATATCTCAGAAAAATGTGAACTTAAAAGAAAAGATATAAAATCTGGATATAACAGCTTACATATGAAGGTTCAAAGGTTTCTAATTCTGTTTCTCTCATCAAGAAAGTGCAGAAAACTTAAATCTTTACAAGTGTGATGAAAAGCATGAAAAATTGTATTAAAAGAAACGATGTCATGGCTTTTAAATTTTTGTTTATGGGTGTATAAGATCAAAGAGAGAATTTAAAATTCTGTTTTTATGAATGGCTATTAAACATGTTTTTGTACACAAAGGCTGTTTATATCACATGGACAATTCACTTCCTACCTAGCACAACTTGGTCACAATAAATCTATTTTTTCTGAGTTAGGTTTTTGTAGGTTTCTCATCCATCATGCCTTGTCTATTGAAGTTTTATGAGAAGACCCGTGGAGCTAGCGTCATTTGTCTAAAATTAAGAATATATTTGGTAGATTTGATGACTGGGTTGTTAACAGATCAAACAACAAATATATCAATTCAATGCAATTTTAGACTTGTATTCTGTCTAAAGGAATTGGGCCATAAAACTTATATTAGATAGAAAAACAGTCATTTTATAGCAATAATGGTACAACATTAACAACTGGAATTCAAATATTTGGAGCCAACATTTATTAATAGAACAAAATACTGGAACAGAAATAGAAAATATAATAAAATAAATTCTCTTTAATATTACACTACTTTCCTTGTCAAGTCTTTACTTGGTCCATGAACATACTAAAAATAAATTGCATTGATAGACTGTAAATTATGAATATTTGGTATCTAAGTATATGCATATTTTGTTGTGATTGTATTTATTTATTTGTGCTTAACCTGAAAATATAGAGCAATAGTACCATAAAATATTCTGCTTTAAAAACAACTTCTGAACATGTAGATGTGTAAAAAGCATTAATAATACATAAAGTTTCCTCTTACAAGTTATGATAAATTCCAACATATTTACTTAAATCGGATCATTAGGTTGGGAAAACTTCTCCTTAATGTGAACATTCTTTAAAGTTGTCAAAGTTTGGTATGCAGAGAGATTCAATTAAATCAAGCTGTCATATAGTGCTTCTGGTGACTCTAGGATCAAATTTGATCCTAGATTTATAGAATGGGTTTTTAGCTCACCTGACCCAAAGGGTCAGTGTGAGCTATTCTCATCACTTTGCGTCCGTCGTCGTCGTCGTCGTCTTCGTCGTCGTCGGCCGTAAACTTTTTACATTTTAATCTTCTTCTCCACAACCACTTGGCCAATTGGAACCAAACTTGGCAGGAATGTTTATTGGGTGGTTCTTAACAAAGTTTGAGTTTTTGGTGCTGATCAAATATGAAACATGGCTGCCAGGGCCATTAATGCGTTCTGATTGGCTGAAATTCAAAAATCTTCTTCTCATAAACTGCTTGGCAGATTGATTTGAAATATTGCAGAAATGTACCTTAGATGGTCCTCTACAAAGTTTGAGTTTTTTGTGCCGATCCAAAATTCAAGATGGCCGCCATCGCAGGACATAGTTTAACATAGGACCCTATAGGAAAAACATATAAACAACCATTCTATGAAACTGTTCCACACAATGAAGTCAAATTAATAAGGAAATGAAGGTTGCATAATTATCTTATTGTTTTGGGTTTTTCGAGCCAATTGCAAATTCAACATGGCTTCCAGGGCCATTAATGTGTTCTGATTGGCTGAAATTCAAAAATCTTCTTCTCATAAACTGCTTGGCAGATTGATTTGAAATATTGCAGAAATGTACCTTAGATGGTCCTCTACAAAGTTTGAGTTTTTTGTGCCGATCCAAAATCCAAGATGGCCGCCATCGCAGGACATAGTTTAACATAGGACCCTATGGGAAAAACATATAAACAACTTCTTCTATGAAACTGTTCGACACAATGAAGCCAAATTAATAAGGAAATGAAGCTTGCATAATTATCTTATTGTTTTGGGTTTTTCGAGCCAATTGCAAATTGAACATGGCTTCCAGGGCCGTTAATGTGTTCTGATTGGCTGAAATTCAAAAATCTTCTTCTCATAAACTGCTTGGCAGATTGATTTGAAATATTGCAGAAATGTACCTTTGATAGTCCTCTGCAAAGTTTGAGTTTTTTGTGCCGATCCAAAATCCAAGATGGCCGCCATCGCAGGACATAGTTTAACATAGGACCCTATGGGAAAAACATATAAACAACTTCTTCTCTGAAACTGTTCCACACAATGAAGCCAAATTAATAAGGAAATGAAGGTTGCATAAAAATCTTATTATTTTGGGTTTTTCCAGCTAATTGCAAATTCAACATGGCTTCCAGGGCCATTAATGCGTTCTGATTGGCTGAAATTCAAAAATCTTCTTCTCATAAACTGCTTGGCAGATTGATTTAAAATATAGCAGAAATGTACCTTATGTGGTCCTCTACAAGGTTTGAGTTTTTTGTTCCGATCCAAAATCCAAGATGGCCGCCATCACAGGACATAGTTTAACATAGGACCCTATGGGAAAAACATACAAACAACGTCTTCTCTGAAACTGTTCCACAAAAATGAAGCCAAATTATGAAGAAATGATTAATGGATATTTATCTTATTATTTTGAGTTTTTTGAGCCAATTGCAAATTGAACATGGCTTCCAGGGCAACTAATGGGTTCTAATTGGCTGAAATTTCAAAAATCTTCTTTTTACAAACCGCTTAGCAGATTGATTTGAAATATTGCAGAAATGTACCTTAGATGGTCCTCTACACAATTTTAGTTTTTTGTGGGGATCTAAATTCCAAGAGGCCACCACGGTGGAACACAGCTTCACATAGGACTTTATGGGAAAACCATACAAACAGCTTCTTCTCTGAAACTCAGTTCCACACAATTTAACCAAATAATGCAGAAGTGATAGTAATCTTATTATTTTAAGTATGTTTCGAGCCGATAGGAAATTCAACATGGCTGCCAGAGCTGCAAATGCGTTCTGACTGGCTGAGATTTTAAAATTCGTTTTCTCACAAACAGCTTGGCAGATTTTAGGATATGTGATATTGTATGGTTCTCTACCAATTTTGAGTTGTTTGTTTCGATCCAAAATACAAGATTGCTGCCACTATGGAACATCACTTAACATACTAACCTATGAAAAAACAAAAACTGCTTCTTCTCAGAAACACTCCTTCTGCTGATTGTAAATTCAACATGGCAACATTCATAGAAACAGCATCTTCACATAAACTCTTTAGCATTTAATATCAAAATTTGCAAGAAAAGTATTGTCTTAAAAAGTTTTTTTGTAAGTCAGGTGAGCGATACAGGCTCTTAAGAGCCTCTAGTTTTAATTTTGTCATCTAACTTTTTATTTAATTTTTAGGTTTCAGGTGAGCTATTGTTATCACAATGCGTCCATCGTCGTAGTCGTTGTCGGCGTCTGCATCTGTACACTTTTTAGCTCACCTGACCCAAAGGGTCAGTGTGAGCTATTCTCATCACTTTGCGTCCGTCGTCGTCGTCGTCGTCGTCTTCGTCGTCGTCGGCCGTAAACTTTTTACATTTTAATCTTCTTCTCCACAACCACTTGGCCAATTGGAACCAAACTTGGCAGGAATGTTTATTGGGTGGTTCTTAACAAAGTTTGAGTTTTTGGTGCTGATCAAATATGAAACATGGCTGCCAGGGCCATTAATGCGTTCTGATTGGCTGAAATTAAAAAATCTTCTTCTCATAAACTGCTTGGCAGATTGATTTGAAATATTGCAGAAATGTACCTTAGATGGTCCTCTACAAAGTTTGAGTTTTTTGTGCCGATCCAAAATCCAAGATGGCCGCCATCGCAGGACATAGTTTAACATAGGACCCTATAGGAAAAACATATAAACAACTTCTTCTATGAAACTGTTCCACACAATGAAGCCAAATTAATAAGGAAATGAAGGTTGCATAATTATCTTATTGTTTTGGGTTTTTCGAGCCAATTGCAAATTCAACATGGCTTCCAGGGCCATTAATGCGTTCTGATTGGCTGAAATTCAAAAATCTTCTTCTCATAAACTGCTTGGCAGATTGATTTGAAATATTGCAGAAATGTACCTTAGATGGTCCTCTACAAAGTTTGAGTTTTTTGTGCCGATCCAAAATCCAAGATGGCCGCCATCGCAGGACATAGTTTAACATAGGACCCTATGGGAAAAACATATAAACAACTTCTTCTATGAAACTGTTCGACACAATGAAGCCAAATTAATAAGGAAATGAAGGTTGCATAATTATCTTATTGTTTTGGGTTTTTCGAGCCAATTGCAAATTTAACATGGCTTTCAGGGCCGTTAATGTGTTCTGATTGGCTGAAATTCAAAAATCTTCTTCTCATAAACTGCTTGGCAGATTGATTTGAAATATTGCAGAAATGTACCTTTGATAGTCCTCTACAAAGTTTGAGTTTTTTGTGCCGATTCAAAATCCAAGATGGCCGCCATCGCAGGACATAGTTTAACATAGGACCCTATGGGAAAAACATATAAACAACTTCTTCTCTGAAACTGTTCCACACAATGAAGCCAAATTAATAAGGAAATGAAGGTTGCATAATTATCTTATTATTTTGGGTTTTTCCAGCCAATTGCAAATTCAACATGGCTTCCAGGGCCATTAATGCGTTCTGATTGGCTGAAATTCAAAAATCTTCTTCTCATAAACTGCTTGGCAGATTGATTTAAAATATAGCAGAAATGTACCTTATGTGGTCCTCTACAAGGTTTGAGTTTTTTGTTCCGATCCAAAATCCAAGATGGCCGCCATCACAGGACATAGTTTAACATAGGACCCTATGGGAAAAACATACAAACAACGTCTTCTCTAAAACTGTTCCACACAAATGAAGCCAAATTATGAAGAAATGATTAATGGATATTTATCTTATTATTTTGAGTTTTTTGAGCCAATTGCAAATTGAACATGGCTTCCAGGGCAACTAATGGATTCTGATTGGCTGAAATTTCAAAAATCTTCTTTTTACAAACCGCTTAGCATATTGATTTGAAATATTGCACAAATGTACCTTAGATGGTTCTCTACAAAATTTTAGTTTTTTGTGGCGATCTAAATTCCAAGAGGCCGCCACGGTGGAACACAGCTTAACATAGGACCCTATGGGAAAACCATACAAACAGCTTCTTCTCTGAAACTCAGTTCCACACAATTTAAAATTGGTAGAGAACCATACAATATCACATATCCTAAAATCTGCCAAGCTGTTTGTGAGAAAACGAATTTTAAAATCTCAGCCAGTCAGAACGCATTTGCAGCTCTGGCAGCCATGTTGAATTTCCTATCGGCTCGAAACATGGCTGCCAGAGCTGCAAATGCGTTCTGACTGGCTGAGATTTTAAAAATCGTTTTCTCACAAACAGCTTGGCAGATTTTAGGATATGTGATATTGTATGGTTCTCTACCAATTTTGAGTTGTTTGTTTCGATCCAAAATACAAGATTGCTGCCACTATGGAACATCACTTAACATACTAACCTATGAAAAAACAAAAACTGCTTCTTCTCAGAAACACTCCTACTGCTGATTGTAAATTCAACATGGCAACATTCATAGAAACAGCATCTTCACATAAACTCTTTAGCATTTAATATCAAAATTTGCAAGAAAAGTATTGTCTTAAAAAGTTTTTTTGTAAGTCAGGTGAGCGATACAGGCTCTTAAGAGCCTCTAGTGTTATTCTACTGACAGGTTTGAATGGTCAGCTGGTGTTAACTGTACTGGTCAGACAGATAACTACAGTATAATGTATCGTGCATAAACATGGTCACTTTAATGTCAGTCATATTTTATTTTAAAAAAATTTCAGAATATATCTGGAAACAGAAATTGTCTTAAAAAGTATGTTCTAAAATATGAACCAAAATCAATCATTTATTTCATTTTAAAGTCTCAAAACCCATCATAATTTTATTTTCTCAATTTCTTTCTCCAAACTAAAAGGTTCATGATTAATTTTTTTTTAATTTTGCACCACTTGACACATTTGTTTTCCAAATTACAAGAGTGATCTCCCTTTAACAATTAAAATATAATAGTTTTTAGCTTTTTTTGGTTTATTTTTGCTTTTGTTTGTTTTTGTTTTATTTTCTTGCATAATGGTTTTTTTTTGCTTAATGGAGCCTATCAAGTATCCCAGAGTTTCTCCATCAACATAGTGTTGGGGTATTTTTTTAAACTAGGATACATGAAGTCTTCTGTAGTCAGTGGGTGACATATGACCAATTTCAATCTTGTTGTATATGATCTCATGATGAGAGTATACTATAAATATCTCATGCAGGCATTTATTATTGGTTTGTTTTTATATGACCAGTTTGACCATTAACTTTGGTCCAGTTGACCGAGCCTGGTGAAAGGGAAAGTGATCCAGTTTCTCCAGTGACATGGACTGCTATTATTCTAAATATTACCGGTCACTCCCATCCAGGAATTAATTACCATCTTGCTGGTCAGCACAATGTGTATTGTTGTACTAGAAAATGTTGAGTTTGATTAAAGAATTGACATAGAGATTAAAATCCCTGGTATTACCCAATTTCTGCCACAATACAAGATTATTGCACTTCAGAATGTTGACATATTGTGGAGGATTTGATGACCGAGTGAGACAAGCTTGTGAGTGTCTGAGTGGCCATTGAATGATGGTCATTACCGGAGACAATCTTGTTAGTGTCACTAAGATATTGACTACATCTGTGGTGTCAGACAGAATGGAAACACGACTAAGTCAGTATTGCTGTCTTAAAGTACTAGAAAAAGTTTGAATTTTGATCTATTTCCTTTAAAAGGGGGGATTTCACTCTGGACACATTTTTTTACCCCTGCCAGGATTCCACAGCTATTCAAATAATTTTTGATAAACTTTGTAAACTTTTTAAAATTAACTTTAGTCCAGGAAATAATTAGACCAGCAGGTCTTTAGGGCAGAAAAGTATATTTATTCAATGATTAGAGTGATAAGTCTTCACTCATCTTCTCAATTGGGCATGCTTAGCAAATAAACTGTATGTATTTTAAAGGGATTTTATATAATTGTTTATGACAAAAGAGAACAGGTTACACTGTAAATGATTAAAAGTACTTGAAGAGTATTTAATGGTATAAGGTTACAACATTGTTTTATGAGGAGCAGTATTAACTGCTTGATCTTGAACACTTTGACAAAATACCCAATAAAATTCACTATTAAAATATCAGTATGTATATACTACATGCCTAAAGGTAAAGTGATAAAATAAATAGTAACACATAAACTGGCAATAAATTGACACTCTGAAGGCCATGAAAAACTACTGAAATTATTTTATTAAATAAATTATTATTTGTAGTAATTTGATGGGATATATTTTTTATTTTTTGTTTTATTTTGGTTTTTTTGCAATTTTTTTCTATAGTTTTAAAAATCAAAAATTTTTATTTTACAGGTAAATATGCAAATTAAGCATAATGAATTGCATTTTTATGCAGACAACTTGAATTCGGTTGTGTTCTAATTATCATATATCATAATTAAATGATGTGAGAATTAGATATTTAAGTTAATAGTAGGGTATATATGGCTTTGTTTACTTGCGGCGCCACCTGTGAAATCAAGGAGAAAACTACATATTACTTGAACACAATACATGCTACATCTTTATAAATATCTCCAACCTTTGAACCTGAATGTGTATATCATTTAACAAATTTAGTATTGTATGGAGGTACAAAATGAGATCTCATCACAGACTTTGTCATCACTTGGAATTATAATGCCATTTTATTTATCATGAAGGAGTCATCCATATTGATTTGGCTATTGTTTATTGTTTCTGCGGAGGGCAGATATTACATAAAGTTATTATTATTAAAGATATTATTATCATTTCTTTCTGGATTATTAGGTTTTGCAGAAAAATGATGACAATAGAATTATTGTCCTGGAATCTTGTTATTTTACAGTAAAACCATTTGATTTTCTGGAACACCATTTTTTATCTCTTTATTTTACAGTAAGACCATTTGATTTCAATTTTTGTTCTGGTGACTAGGTCAGAAAAAAGCATAACAAATGGATTTTTCTTTAGTCAGACAATCTATTCAGTGAAATAATAACAAATTTACATTGTAAAGGAACCAGATTAAATGAACACTGCCATCAAATCAAATGTTTTCTATCAGACAAATGATGGCCACCCACATTTCTCTTGTTGACCAGTACAACAAAATCTAATTTCTAAAATGTCACTCCAGTTGTCATAGTGATTTTGTTTTGTTGTAGAGGTCCTTTACAACAATGACAGAGTTCATGTTTTGTCATTGAAATTGAAAGCTTTCAATAAGTTTAATGTTAACTGTCCAGTTTAACTAATTCTCTTCAGAGACAAATTCATGGCAAGAGCTGTAGACATTTCTAACCACAAATCTGAGTAACTGGCAACTTGTTTAGTTTTATAGATGCAGATTTATTTGTTTTATAAACATTGGTATCTTCTGATACAATATTATGATAATATATAATGGATGCTGATTAAGGGGACATAACTCTCACTAAGGTACAGACATGTAATTGTGTTTTATTCCTATCCATATGTCTAATATGAATGGGCCTTTGCATATCAATATTAAAACTTGAAAGTCAGTTTAGTTAAAGTATCTGATAAATTATTTTTCTTGATTCATATCACAGACTCCTATTTTTGGGGGTTTCTTGATTTATATCACAGACTCCTATTTTTGGGGGTTTCTTGATTTATATCAGAGACTCCTATTTTTGGGGGTTTCTTGATTTATATCACAGACTGCTATTTTGGGGGGTTTCTTGATTTATATCACAGACTCCTATTTTGGGGGGTTTCTTGATTTATATCACAGACTCCTATTTTTGGGGGTTTCTTGATTTATATCACAGACTCTTATTTTGGGGGGTTTCTTGATTTATATCACAGACTCCTATTTTTGGGAGTTTCTTGATTTATATCACAGACTCCTATTTTTGGGAGTTTCTTGATTTATATAACAGACTCCTATTTTTGGGGGTTTCTTGATTTATATAACAGACTCCTATTTTTGGGGGTTTCTTGATTTATATCACAGACTGCTATTTTGGGGGCTTTCTTGATTTATATCACAGACTCCTATTTTGGGGGGTTTCTTGATTTATATCACAGACTCCTATTTTTGGGGGTTTCTTGATTTATATCACAGACTCTTATTTTGGGGGGTTTCTTGATTTATATCACAGACTCCTATTTTGGGGGGTTTCTTGATTTATATCACAGACTCCTATTTTTGGGGGTTTCTTGATTTATATAACAGACTCCTATTTTTGGGGGTTTCTTGATTTATATCACAGACTCCTATTTTGGGGGTTTCTTGATTTATATCACAGACTCCTATTTTTGGGTTTTTTTTTGATTTATATCACAGACTCCTATTTTTGGGGGTTTCTTGATTTATATCGCAGACACCTATTTTTGGGGGTTTCTTGATTTATATCACAGACTCCTATTTTTGGGGGTTTCTTGATTTATGTCACAGACTCCTATTTTTGGGGGGTTTCTTGATTTATATCACAGACTCCTATTTTTGGGGGTTTCTTGATTCATATCACAGACTCCTATTTTTGGGGGGTTTCTTGATTTATATCACAGACTCCTATTTTTGGGGGTTTCTTGATTTATGTCACAGACTCCTATTTTTGGGGGTTTCTTGATTTATATCACAGACTCCTATTTTTGGGGGTTTCTTGATTTATATAACAGACTCCTATTTTTGGGAGTTTCTTGATTTATATAACAGACTCCTATTTTTGGGGGTTTCTTGATTTATGTCACAGACTCCTATTTTTGGGGGTTTTTTTTATTCATATCACAGACTCCTATTTTTGGGGGTTTCTTGATTTATATCACAGACTCTTATTTTGGGGGGTTTCTTGATTTATATCACAGACTCCTATTTTGGGGGGTTTCTTGATTTATATCACAGACTCCTATTTTTGGGGGTTTCTTGATTTATATAACAGACTCCTATTTTTGGGGGTTTCTTGATTTATATCACAGACTCCTATTTTGGGGGTTTCTTGATTTATATCACAGACTCCTATTTTTGGGTTTTTTTTTTATTTATATCACAGACTCCTATTTTTGGGGGTTTCTTGATTTATGTCACAGACTCCTATTTTTGGGAGTTTCTTGATTCATATCACAGACTCCTATTTTTGGGGGTTTCTTGATTTATGTCACAGACTCCTATTTTTGGGAGTTTCTTGATTCATATCACAGACTCCTATTTTTGGGGGTTTCTTGATTTATGTCACAGACTCCTATTTTTGGGGGTTTCTTGATTTATATAACAGACTCCTATTTTTGGGGGTTTCTTGATTTATATAACAGACTCCTATTTTTGGGAGTTTCTTGATTTATATAACAGACTCCTATTTTTGGGGGTTTCTTGATTTATGTCACAGACTCCTATTTTTGGGGTTTTTAGCTCACCTGACCCGAAGGGTCATGTGAGCTATTGCCATCACTTGGCGTCCGTCGTCGTCCGTCGTCGTCGTCGTCGTCGTCGTCGTCGTCGTCGTCGTCGTCGTCGTCGTTAACTTTTCTTAAAAAATCTTCTCCTCCAAAACCACTGAAGGGATTGCTTTGAAACTTTGCATACATCATCAGTAAAATGCCCTCTACCAAGTTTGCCCAAATCATGGCCTCAGACCAACCAACATGGCCGCCATGGCTAAAAATAGAACAGAGGGGTCAAAATACAGTTTTTTGCTTATAGTTCAAAAAGTATAACAGATACAGGAAAACCGAAGAGACCTTCCTTCTTCAGCATCTAAAGCTCTACAACACACTCCATTGGGTTAAAGTTGTATGATGACTCCTTATAGGAGTTATTGCCCTTTAATTGTCAAAATTGATGATTTTTGCCATTTTTGCCTCAAAATCTTGAAAATTATTAGAACTAGAGAAAAAGTTAGCATTGCTTAATTGTTCTGCTCTATGAGGGCTACAAAAATGACTTAAGGGTCAAGATTGTCTGATTAACCGTTTAAGAGTTATTCCCCTTGAACTGTTTTATTTAATCGGTTTTAATTGATTTTTTAAAATCTTCTCCTCTGAAACAACTGAAAGTACTGCTTTGAAACTTTGTACACATCATCTGTTAAATGTCCTCAACCAAGTTTGCACCTACCATGGCTGCAGATTAACCAACATGGCCACCATGGCTAAAAATAGGATGGGGGGGGGGGGGGGGCGGTAAAATACAGTTTTTGGCTTATATTTAAATAAGTGTAACAGATACAGGAAAACCGAAGAGACATGCCTTCATCTGCATCAAAAGCTCTACGAAACACTCCATTGGGTTGAAGTTGTATGATGACTCCTTATAGGAGTTATTGCCCTTTAATTGTCGAAATTGATTATTTTTGACATTTTTGCCTCAAAATCTTGAAAATTATTAGAACTAGAGAAAAAGTTAGCATTGCTTAATTGTTCTGCTCTATGAGGGCTACAAAAATGACTTAAGGGTCAAGATTGTCTGATTAACCGTTTAAGAGTTATTCCCCTTGAACTGTTTTTTTTTAATCGGTTTAAATTGATTTTTTAAAATCTTCTCCTCTGAAACAACTGAAAGTGCTGCTTTGAAACTTTGTACACATCATCTGTCAAATGTCCTCAACCAAGTTTGCACCTACCATGGCTGCAGATTAACCAACATGGCCCCCATGGCTAAAAATAGGATGGGGGGTGGCGGTAAAATACAGTTTTTGGGGGGTCGAGAGAGTTTTCGATTGATAGTTAAAAAAGTATAACAGGTACAGCAAATTTGAAGTGAACCTCCCTTCTCCCTCTAAGCATCAAAAGCTCCTCCTTATAGGAGTTATTTCCCTTAAAAGGTCAAAATTAATGATTTTCTCAGAAGTGTTGGGCAATTCCTGATAGCAAAGAAAAGCTGGATGAAAAAGGGTTGTTTGGTTTCAGGTTCAGGTGAGCGACACAGGCTCCTGGGAGCCTCTAGTTTTTATTCATATCACAGACTCCTATTTTTGGGGGTTTCTTGATTTATATCACAGACTCTTATTTTGGGGGGTTTCTTGATTTATATCACAGACTCCTATTTTGGGGGGTTTCTTGATTTATATCACAGACTCCTATTTTTGGGGGTTTCTTGATTTATATAACAGACTCCTATTTTTGGGGGTTTCTTGATTTATATCACAGACTCCTATTTTGGGGGTTTCTTGATTTATATCACAGACTCCTATTTTTGGGGGTTTTTTTTATTTATATCACAGACTCCTATTTTTGGGAGTTTCTTGATTCATATCACAGACTCCTATTTTTGGGAGTTTCTTGATTTATATAACAGACTCCTATTTTTGGGGGTTTCTTGATTTATATCACAGACTCCTATTTTTGGGAGTTTCTTGATTTATGTCACAGACTCCTATTTTTGGGGGTTTCTTGATTCATATCACAGACTCCTATTTTTGGGGGTTTCTTGATTTATATAACAGACTCCTATTTTTGGGAGTTTCTTGATTTATATAACAGACTCCTATTTTGGGGGGTTTCTTGATTTATATCACAGACTCCTATTTTTGGGGGTTTCTTGATTTATGTCACAGACTCCTATTTTTGGGAGTTTCTTGATTCATATCACAGACTCCTATTTTTGGGGGTTTCTTGATTTATATAACAGACTCCTATTTTTGGGAGTTTCTTGATTTATATAACAGACTCCTATTTTTGGGGGTTTCTTGATTTATGTCACAGACTCCTATTTTTGGGGGCTTTCTTGATTTATATAACAGACTCCTATTTTTGGGGGTTTCTTGATTTATATAACAGACTCCTATTTTTGGGAGTTTCTTGATTTATATAACAGACTCCTATTTTTGGGGGTTTCTTGATTTATATCACAGACTCCTATTTTTGGGGGTTTCTTGATTTATATAACAGACTCCTATTTTTGGGGGTTTCTTGATTTATATAACAGACTCCTATTTTTGGGAGTTTCTTGATTTATATAACAGACTCCTATTTTTGGGGGTTTCTTGATTTATATAACAGACTCCTATTTTTGGGGGTTTCTTGATTTATATAACAGACTCCTATTTTTGGGGGTTTCTTGATTTATGTCACAGACTCCTATTTTTGGGGGTTTTTTTTATTCATATCACAGACTCCTATTTTTGGGGGTTTCTTGATTTATGTCACAGACTCCTATTTTTGGGAGTTTCTTGATTTATATAACAGACTCCTATTTTGGGGGGTTTCTTGATTTATATCACAGACTCCTATTTTTGGGGGTTTCTTGATTTATATCACAGACTCCTATTTTTGGGTTTTCTGTTAACAATATTCCATACAGCCTCCATTGATCTAATTATGTCTGCTCTTAATGACCTGACAAAATGTCTTCTATCAAGACTTTAATAATTGTATATATATATGTATACTTAGATATCCTATAGCTTTGATTGATTTCTACAGATTATGTACTTGATTACACTTAGATTGTGCAACTTTTCACACATGTAATTAGTTCAGAAGGAGTTAAGGGGGCCTTGGTGGCAGAGTGGTTAAAGGTAGTTTGTCTACTGTTGATCACATGGTCTGTCAACACTGAGATTGCGGGTTCCAGTATCACTTCAGGCAGGGTGCGCTTGACCTCAATCTAAATTGACAAGAATTGCCAGTTTTCCCACTGAAGGTCGGGTTTTCTCTTGGGGACACCATGATATAGCTTGTTTACTCTACTCATGTAGGGAGACATTATTTGTTTACACCACAGTGTTAGGGAGAAATTATTTGTCTACACTGCAATGGTTAGGAGACATAAGTTGTCCAATTCTTCAAAACTGGACACCATGATATAGCTGAAAAATTGCAGAAAATGGCCTTAAACACCATTCAAACAGAAGGAGTAAGTAGAGTTTTACTATACACTAGTCTTTAAGGAGATGGTCAGTTGTACACTAGGCTAGGCTAGAAATTTAAGGCCTTGGTAGAGTTTTACACCAGGGTAGTCTTGAGGGATTTTAAGGTATTTGGTCTCAATAGTGTAAAGATCTGCAACTTAGCAATTATGTATTTGAGTTTTGGTACTGTTTTGTGATTTGAGTCTGGATCCTGTTTTTTGTATTTTAATTTGGACCCTGCTTTGTGTTTTTGAGTTTGTGTCCTGTTTTGTTAAATACAATGTAACAGTATGTAAACAACATATCCTCAGTCCATCATTATATCTCCTACTGTAAGCCAAAGCTAGTGGACCCAAACAACATATCCTCAGTCCATCACATTATATCTCCTACTGTAAGCCAAAGCTAGTGGACTCAAACAACAAATCCTCAGTCCATCACATTATATCTCCTACTGTAAGCCAAAACTAGTGGACCCAAACAACATATCCTCAGTCCATCACATTATATCTCCTACTGTAAGCCAAAGCTAGTGGACCCAAACAACATATCCTCAGTCCATCACATTATATCACCTACTGTAAGCCAAAGCTAGTGGACCCAAACAACATATCCTCAGTCCATCACATTATATCTCCTACTGTAAGCCAAAACTAGTGGACCCAAACAACATATCCTCAGTCCATCACATTATATCTCCTACTGTAAGCCAAAGCTAGTGGACCCAAACAACATATCCTCAGTCCATCACATTATATCACCTACTGTAAGCCAAAGCTAGTGGACCCAAACAACATATCCTCAGTCCATCACATTATATCTCCTACTGTAAGCCAAAACTAGTGGACCCAAACAACATATCCTCAGTCCATCACATTATATCTCCTACTGTAAGCCAAAACTAGTGGACCCAAACAACATATCCTCAGTCCATCACATTATATCTCCTACTGTAAGCCAAAGCTAGTGGACTCAAACAACATATCCTCAGTCCATCACATTATATCTCCTACTGTAAGCCAAAGCTAGTGGACCCAAACAACATATCCTCAGTCCATCACATTATATCTCCTACTGTAAGCCAAAGCTAGTGGACCCAAACAACATATCCTCAGTCCATCACATTATATCTCCTACTGTAAGCCAAAACTAGTGGACCCAAACAACATATCCTCAGTCCATCACATTATATCTCCTACTGTAAGCCAAAGCTAGTGGACTCAAACAACATATCCTCAGTCCATCACATTATATCTCCTACTGTAAGCCAAAGCTAGTGGACCCAAACAACATATCCTCAGTCCATCACATTATATCTCCTACTGTAAGCCAAAGCTAGTGGACCCAAACAACATATCCTCAGTCCATCACATTATATCTCCTACTGTAAGCCAAAGCTAGTGGACCCAAACAACATATCCTCAGTCCATCACATTATATCTCCTACTGTAAGCCAAAGCTAGTGGACCCAAACAACATATCCTCAGTCCATCACATTATATCTCCTACTGTAAGCCAAAACTAGTGGACCCAAACAACATATCCTCAGTCCATCACATTATATCTCCTACTGTAAGCCAAAACTAGTGGACCCAAACAACATATCCTCAGTCCATCACATTATATCTCCTACTGTAAGCCAAAGCTAGTGGACCCAAACAACATATCCTCAGTCCATCACATTATATCTCCTACTGTAAGCCAAAACTAGTGGACCCAAACAACATATCCTCAGTCCATCACATTATATCTCCTACTGTAAGCCAAAACTAGTGGACCCAAACAACATATCCTCAGTCCATCACATTATATCTCCTACTGTAAGCCAAAGCTAGTGGACCCAAACAACATATCCTCAGTCCATCACATTATATCTCCTACTGTAAGCCAAAGCTAGTGGACCCAAACAACATATCCTCAGTCCATCACATTATATCTCCTACTGTAAGCCAAAGCTAGTGGACCCAAACAACAAATCCTCAGTCCATCACATTATATCTCCTACTGTAAGCCAAAGCTAGTGGACCCAAACAACAAATCCTCAGTCCATCACATTATATCTCCTACTGTAAGCCAAAACTAGTGGACCCAAACAACAAATCCTCAGTCCATCACATTATATCTCCTACTGTAAGCCAAAGCTAGTGGACTCAAACAACATATCCTCAGTCCATCACATTATATCTCCTACTGTAAGCCAAAACTAGTGGACCCAAACAACATATCCTCAGTCCATCACATTATATCTCCTACTGTAAGCCAAAGCTAGTGGACCCAAACAACATATCCTCAGTCCATCACATTATATCTCCTACTGTAAGCCAAAGCTAGTGGACCCAAACAACATATCCTCAGTCCATCACATTATATCTCCTACTGTAAGCCAAAGCTAGTGGACCCAAACAACAAATCCTCAGTCCATCACATTATATCTCCTACTGTAAGCCAAAGCTAGTGGACCCAAACAACATATCCTCAGTCCATCACATTATATCTCCTACTGTAAGCCAAAGCTAGTGGACCCAAACAACATATCCTCAGTCCATCACATTATATCTCCTACTGTAAGCCAAAGCTAGTGGACCCAAACAACATATCCTCAGTCCATCACATTATATCTCCTACTGTAAGCCAAAGCTAGTGGACCCAAACAACATATCCTCAGTCCATCACATTATATCTCCTACTGTAAGCCAAAGCTAGTGGACCCAAACAACAAATCCTCAGTCCATCACATTATATCTCCTACTGTAAGCCAAAGCTAGTGGACCCAAACAACATATCCTCAGTCCATCACATTATATCTCCTACTGTAAGCCAAAGCTAGTGGACCCAAACAACATATCCTCAGTCCATCACATTATATCTCCTACTGTAAGCCAAAGCTAGTGGACCCAAACAACATATCCTCAGTCCATCACATTATATCTCCTACTGTAAGCCAAAACTAGTGGACCCAAACAACATATCCTCAGTCCATCACATTATATCTCCTACTGTAAGCCAAAGCTAGTGGACCCAAACAACATATCCTCAGTCCATCACATTATATCTCCTACTGTAAGCCAAAACTAGTGGACCCAAACAACATATCCTCAGTCCATCACATTATATCTCCTACTGTAAGCCAAAGCTAGTGGACCCAAACAACATATCCTCAGTCCATCACATTATATCTCCTACTGTAAGCCAAAGCTAGTGGACCCAAACAACATATCCTCAGTCCATCACATTATATCTCCTACTGTAAGCCAAAGCTAGTGGACCCAAACAACATATCCTCAGTCCATCACATTATATCTCCTACTGTAAGCCAAAGCTAGTGGACCCAAACAACATATCCTCAGTCCATCACATTATATCTCCTACTGTAAGCCAAAGCTAGTGGACCCAAACAACATATCCTCAGTCCATCACATTATATCTCCTACTGTAAGCCAAAGCTAGTGGACCCAAACAACATATCCTCAGTCCATCACATTATATCTCCTACTGTAAGCCAAAGCTAGTGGACCCAAACAACATATCCTCAGTCCATCACATTATATCACCTACTGTAAGCCAAAGCTAGTGGACCCAAACAACATATCCTCAGTCCATCACATTATATCTCCTACTGTAAGCCAAAACTAGTGGACCCAAACAACATATCCTCAGTCCATCACATTATATCTCCTACTGTAAGCCAAAACTAGTGGACCCAAACAACATATCCTCAGTCCATCACATTATATCTCCTACTGTAAGCCAAAACTAGTGGACCCAAACAACATATCCTCAGTCCATCACATTATATCTCCTACTGTAAGCCAAAGCTAGTGGACCCAAACAACATATCCTCAGTCCATCACATTATATCTCCTACTGTAAGCCAAAGCTAGTGGACCCAAACAACATATCCTCAGTCCATCACATTATATCTCCTACTGTAAGCCAAAGCTAGTGGACCCAAACAACAAATCCTCAGTCCATCACATTATATCTCCTACTGTAAGCCAAAGCTAGTGGACCCAAACAACAAATCCTCAGTCCATCACATTATATCTCCTACTGTAAGCCAAAACTAGTGGACCCAAACAACATATCCTCAGTCCATCACATTATATCTCCTACTGTAAGCCAAAGCTAGTGGACCCAAACAACAAATCCTCAGTCCATCATTATATCTCCTACTGTAAGCCAAAGCTAGTGGACTCAAACAACATATCCTCAGTCCATCACATTATATCTCCTACTGTAAGCCAAAACTAGTGGACCCAAACAACATATTCTCAGTCCATCACATTATATCTCCTACTGTAAGCCAAAGCTAGTGGACTCAAACAACATATCCTCAGTCCATCACATTATATCTCCTACTGTAAGCCAAAACTAGTGGACCCAAACAACATATCCTCAGTCCATCACATTATATCTCCTACTGTAAGCCAAAGCTAGTGGACCCAAACAACATATCCTCAGTCCATCACATTATATCTCCTACTGTAAGCCAAATCTAGTGGACCCAAACAACATATCCTCAGTCCATCACATTATATCTCCTACTGTAAGCCAAAGCTAGTGGACCCAAACAACAAATCCTCAGTCCATCACATTATATCTCCTACTGTAAGCCAAAGCTAGTGGACCCAAACAACATATCCTCAGTCCATCACATTATATCTCCTACTGTAAGCCAAAGCTAGTGGACCCAAACAACATATCCTCAGTC
The DNA here is from genome assembly GCA_944474755.1 of Limnoperna fortunei. Taxonomy (NCBI): domain Eukaryota; kingdom Metazoa; phylum Mollusca; class Bivalvia; order Mytilida; family Modiolidae; genus Limnoperna; species Limnoperna fortunei. Next base: position 109,642,254 of record OX104112.1, on the reverse strand, counting down.
CATCACATTATATCTCCTACTGTAAGCCAAAGCTAGTGGACCCAAACAACATATCCTCAGTCCATCACATTATATCTCCTACTGTAAGCCAAAGCTAGTGGACCCAAACAACATATCCTCAGTCCATCACATTATATCTCCTACTGTAAGCCAAAGCTAGTGGACCCAAACAACATATCCTCAGTCCATCACATTATATCTCCTACTGTAAGCCAAAACTAGTGGACCCAAACAACATATCCTCAGTCCATCACATTATATCTCCTACTGTAAGCCAAAGCTAGTGGACCCAAACAACATATCCTCAGTCCATCACATTATATCTCCTACTGTAAGCCAAAGCTAGTGGACCCAAACAACATATCCTCAGTCCATCACATTATATCTCCTACTGTAAGCCAAAGCTAGTGGACCCAAACAACATATCCTCAGTCCATCACATTATATCTCCTACTGTAAGCCAAAGCTAGTGGACCCAAACAACATATCCTCAGTCCATCACATTATATCTCCTACTGTCATATTGGTCCACATGTTTCTCTGCTAATTTAAGGCATTGACATAAGAACTTTTCTGATAATTGAATCCCATGGTCATAAACCTAATTACTTTTTGTGCAAGTTTTCACTGCTTATAACAAGTGTTGGATCAGGCTAACAAACATGACTTTAATAGCTTACAAAAATACTCTTAATTTGTCATTTATATCTTATAGTCTTTTTCTAATAACTATGACTTGCTTTTACAAGTCTGCTTAAAAGGGAGATAATTATGTTTGTTTTTTGTTTGTTTGAATGGTGTTTTATGCAACTCAAACAAATTTTGGCTACATCATGGTGTACAGTTTTTATTGGGGAGGAATCCGGAAACCCTCGACCTGTGGTAAGAAAACGGGCAAGCCTTGTAAATTAAAAGATTGCAGTCAGCAGTACACCATGCCTTCATGATGAAATACCTTAACCACTCGGCCAATTATATTGTAAACTGGTCAAATATATTTTAGTTTTATTGTGGAACAGAACAATTATGTGGTAAAATATTGTGTTTAAAAACAACCAAAAAAAAATAAAAAAAATAATCCCTCACATGTCAGTATTTCCAAAGACATGCATAGAAACCACATATCATGTAGGGCCTTAGGTACAGAAATAAGTTTTTTAATACAGTTTTAGATAGCAGAAAATTTCAAAAATGCAATTAGTTAAGTTATATAATGGAGTTTCTGTTATAGCTGTACAAGTTAGTTTTTGTGTACTTTTGCAGCAATTATTTAAGTAACTATTTAATCTTGTTCATCTTGTATATAATATTTCATGTGTTATTTTCATAGTCTTACTTCAATGTCAGATTTTGACTTCTGTAAGGATTTTACAGTCTTTTTACTGACATTTATGTGTTTTTTATTAAAATTGGGCTATAGTCTGTTTCACAAATGTTTCTCATGCATCACACGTTTTTAGGGAAGTGATCAGTGACAAGATACTATAATTTATTTTTTGTAATATTGTGGTTCAAAGACAATGAACTAAATTAATTATGATTTTTGCAGCCCCTTAAAAGAAATTTTTTTTAATACTTTGATGTTTCCAGAGGAGCGAAAGGCATGGAAAAAATAAAAATTATAAAATAGCTTTTTTTCCTTTAATCATTTTCACCACAGCCAATAAATTGTATTATTTAAATTTAAAATTTTGTTTTAAAATTGAGTAACTATGTGAATCTTGAGTTCAACAAAACGTCACCTGATTGAAACATCATATAAAATAGCATGGTTACACAAACATGTTTTCCCAATATTTGGTATGTTACCCTGCCGATTTATAGACCATTAATTTTGGGGTAATATTTAGAAACTTTTACAACATAGATGGATATAAGTTTCATTATTATGTAATGTTTGAATGGGCGGCTTTATGAAAAACGCTATGATCAAAATCGACAGCTTCTGTAATTTTCGCAACAGAATATATGAGATCATGGCTTCTTTAATAAATAGAAGCAATTTACAAGTGAATGTGTTTCATGGCACATTTTTTGCATTATATGATAATATGATAAATATTTATTTTCTTGCACTTATCAAGTAGATTTTTTGGCACATGATCCAATCCCTGAATATTACAAGATGAAAGCTATCAAAAGTTAGGAGAAATTGGAAGTCATCCGTGCATCCTTCAGATGGTTGTAATGCACGGTACAAATCTTGCATGTCCGTGTTGTATCTGTGAACGTGTAAAGTAATATGCGAGGTTACAACATGTTGTTGACATATGTGTTTAACCATTTTTGATTGATGGTTACGTAATCTGTATGATATTTTGATAAAGGGATACAAAAACAGGATTCTTAATACAAATTGTTGGTAATTTAACTGAGCGTCAATGCTTTTTTTATGTTCCTGGAATTAATATAGACAGGTATTATTCTGTCTAAAATAAAACAAGTACAAATTTATAGAAAATCTCCCAAAATTAATTTAAAGTTTATTTTTAAATTTGTGTTTTGTTGAATTTATGTTATAAATATTCATGACAAGTTACCATAATTCCTGAAAATATAAACTCAAATTTATGCCAAACAGAATTTTTGAAGTTATTGCAAATAAATCTTAGTTGGAATTTTTTTAAGTGTTTATGTACGTTAGAGAGTATTTAAAATTTAAAGAGATTTTTCGCCTTGTTTGTTCTTTCATCTGTTGCTGATGATTTTTTCCATATCATAAGGATGGCTGCATTCTCTTTATATATAGTTAATTCCAATCCATTACATTCTCCATATTAAGACTCAGAACAGCGGTATATACTGCACCTAACAACCTTCAAACTTTGTCAGATTTCACAGAATGATGGCTATAAAGCCAATGTATTGAACCATTTTTCCACATATTTATTGAATTGTATAAAAGTTTTACAACTGAAAACATGTTAAAAAATTGAATTTAATTACTCTTGCCATGACGAGTGTTGGATCAATATAATATCATGCTGTTCTAGGACAAAGGGGAAGACGATAGAAAAACAGGACTGAAAAGGTGCACAAAGATATTGCACCCTTGTTTAAGAGACAGAACGCTTGTTTTATTATTCGCTAAGTTGGAATAGGTGTCCAATTTGTCAATAAGGTTAGAATTAAAGCGATGTTTTTTATGTAAGGTGACGGGGGTATAACTTAAAAATATTAAAATTTAAACTATTCCAGTATGAACTAAAGATTACAAATATAGTTGGTGTTTTCCTTTGTCCGATAATATTGATAGTCATAATTAAAAATTCTATAGCATTGTGGGGATTTTATTTGTAAAACTTCTTAAACTTTTGGATTATATTTAATTTGATGGGGAGATGATAATGTAAGTACAGTTTAGGCTTTGGTAATTTTTCATTCAGTTTAGTTATTATTACAATTATTATCTTGACCATATAACAAACATTATGTTTACCCCTCCAGTATATCACCAGATGTATAAACATGGTCATTACTTTTATATAGGGTATATTTTCTTACATTCATTCCACTTCTTATGATAGGGGACATTACTTGTTTACACCACAGTGGTAGGGAGAAATTATTTATCTACACTGCAATTGTAGGGAGGCAATTTGTTTACACCACAATGGTAAGGAGACATTACTTATTTACAATGCAATGGAAGGAGGACTATTGGTTCACAATGGTAGAGGGACATTATTTTTGTACACTGCAGATGTAGGGAGGCATTATTTATTTCCACTACAATGGTAGGGGGATATTATTTGTTTACACTGCAGATGCAGGGAGATATAAGTTGTCTACTCTTCAATGGTAGAGGAATGTCATTTATTTAAACCACAATGGCAGGGAGACATTACCGTAAATACTTGCACAACAGTTGGTTTGCTTTCGGTAGGTGAGTTTGGGGCTGGAAAATGTCGGTTTTGCTGTTGACCCCCATATAAGTCGGTCGTGTTTTAAGGAAAATGTGAGCATGCTATTTATGGTATTTGTCTACACTACCATGGTAGGGAGACATCAATTGTGTACAAGACAGTGGTAGGGAGACTTTATTTGTTTACACGGCAATGGTAGGGAGACATTATTTGTTTACACCACAATGGTAAGGAAACTTTATTTGTTTACACTGCAATTTTAGGGGGACATTATTTGTCTACATTGGTATGGAGACAATAGTTGTTTACACCACAATGGTAGAGGTACATTATTTTCTTTACACCACAATGGTAGAGGTACATTATTTGTTTACACCACAATCGTTGGGAGACATTATTTGTTTACACCACAATGGTTGGGAGACATTAATTGTTTACACTGCAATGGTAGGGAGACATTATTGGTTTATACTTAATGGTAAAGGGGGATATTGTTTGTCTTCACTACAATGTGTTGGGGAACATTATTTATTTCATGTATTATAGTATAGGGTCTAATCATTGTCATATCTAGACTCCTGGAATTTAAATTTGAACACAATTTCTATTATTGCGCATTCTTTTTTTCTGAATATTTTTATAGGATGTATAGAGGGAAAGCATGATATAAGCATTTGAAAATGTTTTCTGTCAGACAAGGTAAAAATCTATTTTATATAAAGTCCCAGGACCCATAACCTTTGAGCTAAATTTTAGTTTGGTAGCTGTCAAATACCTGGCATAACCAGTCCTGAAAAATGACTTTATTGTGTACATTGTCGACTAATAACTAAATGACACTCATTATCTAAAATTAGAAGAAATTTTTTTTAATTTAAGGTTCAGAATTCATGTTTGGACTTTTAATTTTTTTAAGAGATATTATTTCATTGAGATATTATTTCATTTTTGGTCTAAGTTCTCTCAATTGAAATAACAGACAACATATTAAATTTTTCTATTCAAAAAATATAATTATATGCAATTTTTAAAACCCTGCAATTAAATATTTTACAATATTTCAGCCTTGAAAATGAACAAAATCTGCAGTAATCCAAGCTGCCATTTTTTAATTAGAAGAAGACACAAACATTTACTCTTTAACTGACATATTGTCACTTTGTGACCTGACAACACTTTAAATTATTTATATCTTCTGTCATTCGGTCATTTATTTTTTTTCATCCCAGGGGATTTTAAAGCATAAATGTTGGTACCTTTACTGATGCTATACATTGTGATACAGAAATTAGATTGCAATTTACAAATATACTTGTATCAGTTTTCAATGAAAATTTATCTGTTGTCATGTATTCAAATTTAATGATATTTTATTTTTTATTATAATTATTGTTTGTCGATTCATGCTTATTGTGAATTATTTTAGTTTTGAGTTTTTCTCCCTTTGAGTGTGGTTTTTCCCTTTTGTGGCCGTAATCTTTCATGTCGTGGTTCAGTCCGATATCAATACCTGACTGTTAACAATGTTATATCAGTAACTAAAATCTTCAGGCCATTGTGTAACACAGTGTCTCAATTACATTCCGAGTCGATAAATGAGCATTTAGTCTGTTTTTATGGCTGTATCGACACCCGACCAGAAATAGTTTAGCACGATATGCATAAAGGATTTCAATAGGGCAGTCTAGATAAGTTTTAAAAAAATGAAGACACTTTGAAATATTAAAGTGACGTTTTTTATAACAAATGAAATATTATCCTGGTCACAAACAATAGGAGAGAAGTAAAAAATGTATCAAATTGAAAAGGCGGGTGTGCTTTCAACGTAATTAGGTATGTTGAGCTGTCTACGGTCACTTAACATGAATCGTACATCCCAATACATAGGCTAGGTATCTTTTTGTTGGATTATTAAATATTTGATAATATGTTAAATTTCCAGGGTCAGTATTTTTATAATTGTTAGATATTTAAACGTGTTTCGTTTGTGCTGATTTTTCATTTTGTTTTATACAATAAAAGTCAGTAATTGAAACAAGAAAGTCAGAAAAATATAATTTAATAATATTTATTAAAAAAAAAATAGGAACCAGACATCTGTCCATTAAAGACCAACATCAAAGGTAGATTTTTTCTCCAGATGTGGACATTGTCTGTGGTCAAATCATTTAATGGTACATGGCAAAGTAGTGAATATTGGTCAAATAAAATTATAAAAAATCAGCTAAAAAATTAAATTTGAAGGAGTTGATCCTGTAAAAGAAAAATGTTTTTCTCACAACTGTGTTATACAGATTTTAAGTACCATTCAATAACATCAGCCATAATTTATGGCAGCCATTTTATGAATTGAATTTGGTTAAGAAAAGCTGTTTTCACAATTTGAATGATAGATTGAAAATTAAACTGAATGGCCCTGGATACTTTAATGTTGGTCCAAAGCTTGCTTCATTTCCGTCAATTTCTTCACAATATAGGGAGTATTATTTTGATAATATGATTTATTCCAGGTGCCAAATCTGATCCTAAAGAGATTTCCCATCAATTCATATTTTCACCTTGTCACAAACAAAATAAAAATTTGTCAATTTCAATCGCCTTTATTTCACAGTTAGAAAGCAATTATACAAAGGTAATGTGTTTGAGTGCACTTGACTCTATTCTTGTATGGAAGCATTACTGTAGCGTTTATTGTGGAAAATGTCCACACCGAACAAAAGATTTAGTTTTGTCAATATTACCTAATGTTTCTTTGTCACCTGTTACATTGTCATCAGAACAGTATCATGAATCATTTCACATACACACTTAGATGTGTATTCATCAACCCAAAATAACTTCTGACATTATTGTCAACTACTATTACTATCTACAGAAAAGATGGTTGGCAAAAAATATCTAAAAAAAATGACCTGGAAAAGAACTTGTGGCCGACGTCAACCGAGTGCAATATTACCTATACATTTGCCAACTCTAATCGGGAAGAAAATCCTTTTTCTACCACACTAACTTTACTGTATATATTTAGAACAAGGGGGAGGGAGTACAAAATGTCATTCTATTTGAAGTTATTTATTTATTTGGAAATATTACATAATGGAAGTTTGGACTGGTTTTTTAAGTGACTTTATAAATGTCACCAAGGGAGATAATTGTCTGGAAATGTAATGTTAAGGTAGTATATTCTTCAATGTATTTTGATACAATACATAAATTTATCTCTACTTTTATAATGTTATATAGAACTAAAGATTGATATAATTGAGACCTAAAATTATCATTTATTCTCTTGAGTAATGTTTATCTCTGCCCATATTGCTGTGCCTTATACATGTATTAGGAATTATTGCCCTTTCTGACTTAGAATATTGCATTAAAAGTATATGTGATAAATTATTGCCCTTTCTGACTTAGAATATTGCATTAAAATTATATGTGATAAATTATTGCCCTTTCTGACTTAGAATATTGCATTAAAAGTATATGTGAGGAATTATTGCCCTTTCTGAGTTAAAATATTGCATTAAAAAGTATATTTGAGAAATTATTACCCTATCTGACATAGAATATTGCATTAAAAAGTATATGTGAGGAAGTATTGCCCTTTCTGAGTTAAAATATTGCATTAAAAAGTATATGTGAGAAATTATTGTCCTTTTTGAGTTAAAATATTGCATTAAAAATTATATGTGAGAAATTATTGCCCTTTCTGAGTAAGATAAGATAAGATATGTTTATTGATAATTAAATCGCCCTTTCAGGCTGAACAATTAACATTAATTTCATACAATGATTATAGGTGATTGTACAATGATTGAATAATATTGAAAATAAAATAAAATAAACTTAAACAAAATAAAGTCAAGTATAATTGAGTGTTAGTAAAGGTTCAAGTAAGAATATTGCATTAAAAAGTATATGTACCAAATGATCAAAAGTAGACTAACTACCTTAACCACTCGGCCACCAAGGCCCATGGTGTTGATGTAAATTAGCTGAAAAGTTAAAAAACAAACGTGTACAATATTTATCTGTTATAAACTGAAGATTGACTTAAATTATTATTTCATCAATTTTTTTTCAGATTGATAATACAGTCCACACAAGGTCGAAGTCTCCAGTAAGTACCATACATGGAGTAAATCTGTTAATGTGTCACTACATGTACCCTAAAAAATGAATGTTAGAACTAAATCATCATAAGTTATCATTGTGGACACTATTTCCAGTACTAAGAACTTGTTAAATTATTTAGATCCAACAGAAATATTAATTTAAATTTCATCTTAAAAACATCCATAAACATTTAAATAGGTATTTGAAAATCTTTAAAGTATATTTTATTAATGGAGACAGACATCTATTTATATTACAAGCTGTGGGAATATTATTTTGTCTCCGAAAAATGTTTTACAAGTGACCAAAATTGTTTTGAGTGCTGTATTTATATTTGTCGGACATTAGTGATCGTCTTGTTTGTACTTGTTTGACACTACGAGTTTCCTGAACAGAACATGAAAAAACCATCTTTGATTTTCTATATGACAACACTTATATGCTAAATAAACATGATCACATGACATTACACTCATATGCTGCCCCTCTACATTTGTCAACTGTCATTCTAATCTATGGCCATTAAAAAATGTGTCCATGCTCCTTACTCTTACGTGGGACATGATGTGGAAGTTACAGAGATGGGAGACAACTCTTGGTTGTTAGGCTATTTGTTTGACCAATAAATTTGGAAGTTTTCTATTTTTGCTATTTGTTTGACCAATAAATTTTGGAATATTTTTTTTACATAATTTTTTCAATGGTCTTTTCAAAGATTTTTAAACATCAAATGTTTTTTTGCAAATAGATCAAATGGTCCAGTAAGAACTTCCTGTACCTCATCAACATGTTTTGATTGTTTCAAAATGTTTAGTTTATGTAGATGTTGTTGAAATTTTTCAAAGTATACATCATTTATGAAGATAAATTTCTTCAATGTATTTTGTTGCCATGGAAACATAAATTATGAGGGACAGGTGGTAATTTTATCAATTGAAGTTAATTTTATTTTATAAATCATATAATTGCTTTAGACTAATGTTTGTTCCTTAGTAATGGAAAAGTATGAATATATTAAATTAGTCAATATCACTTTAAGTATGCATACAAACCTACGTCAATTTATAAAATTACGAATCTTTGAAATACAATGGTCCTAATAAATTTTAAAATATTTTTTAGATCAAATGTAAATTTTTTCTGAAGTTTTTGTGTAAATAAAGATATTCATTAACACCAAATACTAATGTGTTTGATGATGTAAGCTTATATTGCTGTAATGGAGAGCTCTCCCTGCTGAGTCTGTTGTAACTTGATATAAAGATGGATGAGAAAACTGTCAGAAAATAGTTCATATCAAAAATAGGCCATTTATGTTGTGATTGAAGGTTAAATGTTTTGTATAAGGTATATAGAATATTGACCTTTGACATGAAAGATATTAATAAAAGCTTGTAGAGTTTAATGGAAAAAACTGGGGAGATTCTGTTTCATCATCTGATGCATGATTCTGTCTATTAAGTATGTTGGGTTTATAAGGATTGCTGGACTTACGAGTAGGGCTGTCTATGAACAACGTTGGATATGGACTTATGACAAGTTGGCCATGGGCTGGCTATGAACTGTTGGATTCTGGACTTACAACAAGTTGGCCATGTGCTGTCTATGAACTATGTTGGATTCTGGACTTATGATAAGTTGGCCATGGGCTGTCTATGAACTGTGTTGGATTCTGGACTTATGACAAGTTGGTCACAGGCTGTCTATGAACTGTTGGATTCTGGACTTATGACAAGTTGGGCTGTCTATGAACTATGTTGGATTCTGGACTTCTGACAAGTTAGGCTGTCTATATTTTTTTACTGGACTTATGACAAGTACTCATTTGTGCCTCATTTTAATTCTGATGGTCTAGATATTCTTAGATTTATTTTTAAATTTTGGTTCAGATCTGTATGTGTTCAGTCCACCCTTTTTAATATTGATTTCACGGGTACATATGGTAGCTTATTAGGGCCACTTCTTATTGCATTTAAACGGCAAAATATTCTGATTAAATGCAAAACTTAGGGAGATTAGAATACTTTGCAATTAAACTTAAAACCTATTGGGATTAATTCTGTAGGTACCAGTTGTACTGACATAGATTTACTGTCTAATTAGTGGCTGTGTAGCATATATTTAGATCTGAGCCATTTATACAAAAATCTGGTATTTTACAAAAATTTCAGATGTATCAAAGACAAAAAAAAACCAACATGGTTATGGATAATGTTTGCCTCAGTCATAAATCTCATGTCAAAAGTTTCTGTAGGATGAAAAAAGTTACAATCAAAACGTGATTATTTATTTGCTGGATCTGTTAGTTTATTTAAAATGTCAGGTACCCTCTGTTGGTAATCAATCATTCTTTGGGTTCATACCATTCTGATGTAGTGTCAGTCCATAATAAATCTTGTTGATTGAATCGCTTTTTAAACCAGAAAAATCTACATTCTGGTATTAGGGTAATTGTTATAAAATATGTTGAGAATTGTAACCATGCTAACATCTCTGGCCATATTTCCCCAAACCAGAATTTTTGTGGGTTCCAGTTGTTCAGTCTCATTATTTTTTGGTTATGTTTTTTTCTCATTAATTTGGTTGTTTTGTTTGCTCTTTGATATTTATTTATAATTGTTTTTTATATATTTTTTTGTCATTATCAAAAATGTTGTTTCTCAAATATGGTGTTTTTAAAAAAGTGTTGTTTCCACCAATGTTTTAATAGAGTTAGGACTGAATTGTTCAAAATGTTGTCCTACTTTTGAACAACTCAGCAAGTAGACATGTGTAACATTAAAAAACAGATCACATATACATATTTATCTCCCCTGAGCAGTACAGTTTTTAAAAAACATTTTTAACAAATAAAATTGTATAAATGTTATCAAAAGTCATCTATTTTAAAACTCATTTAAATCTAGAAAATTTTGTATAAATTGTTAACCAAAAAAAGTTAACTACCAGAAAATCAAGGTGGAGTTAAGTTCTTACTTTTCACATTTTTCAAAAATTATCTGACATTCAGCTAAGATTCTGGCTTAAATCAGCCTGGTTAACAGTGACACATCTTCTTATAAAATCTGTTTACAACTAAATCACAAAACTTACTGAAAACAAACAATATTACCAGGTTTGTTGGTTTGTTTCATAACATTTTCAAACATTGTTTTTAAGATTGAGAAGGAATATTTGTTTACTTGTATGAATTATTGATAATATTTATCATGAAGTAAGAATAGTCAGTTGTTTGTACTGGGGAGTAAAATTGTTTACAGTTTGATGAAAGTTCATTTGATCTTTGATTATAAATATATTATTTTTGTTTATTTAATGGAAGTTAGAAATCTGAACATTTGATCCTATTTCTGTTCTCAATTTCCCTGTAATGTCCAAGGTTCTTTGGAGTCTTGTACATAATTCTTTTCTACTAGTACTGCTTCAGATCAAGGTTCTTTGGAGTCTTGTACATAATTCTTTTCTACTAGTACTGCTTCAGATCAAGGTTCTTTGGAGTCTTGTACATAATTCTTGTCTACTAGTACTGCTTCAGATCAAGGTTCTTTGGAGTCTTGTACATAATTCTTTTCTACTAGTACTGCTTCAGATCAAGGTTCTTTGGAGTCTTGTACATAATTCTTTTCTACTGGTACTGCTTCAAATGCTGCATTGTATAAACTTAATTATTTGATAAGAAATTAATTAATACTGTGGCATAGAATTGTCATGTGGATCATTGTGATTTCATGGTTCCTCTTTTCAATCTTACTCTGTTGTTAGTGAGCTATTTGTATCATTTGTTTCCCCTTATGGTTACGGTATCCCTTTGTTTCCCCTTATGGTTACGGTATCCCTTTGTTTCCCGCGTTTTAGTCACTGTATCCCTTTGTTTCCCCCCTTTTAGTCACTGTATCCCTTTATTTCCGCCCTTTTAGTCACTGTATCCCTTTGTTTCCCCCTCTTAGTCACTGTATCCCTTTGTTTCCCCCCTTTTAGTCACTGTATCCCTTTGTTTCCGCCCTTTTAGTCACTGTATCCCTTTGTTTCCCCCCTTTTAGTCACTGTATCCCTTTGTTTCCCCCCTTTTAGTCACTGTATCCCTTTGTTTCCCCCCTTTTAGTTACTGTATCCCTTTGTTTCCCCCCTTTTAGTTACTGTATCCCTTTGTTTTCCCCCTTTTAGTCACTGTATCCCTTTGTTTCCCCCCTTTTAGTTACTGTATCCCTTTGTTTCCCCCCTTTTAGTCACTGTATCCCTTTGTTTCCCCCCTTTTAGTCACTGTATCCCTTTGTTTCCCCCCTTTTAGTCACTGTATCCCTTTGTTTCCCCCCTTTTAGTCACTGTATCCCTTTGTTTCCCCCCTTTTAGTTACTGTATCCCTTTGTTTCCCCCCTTTTAGTTACTGTATCCCTTTGTTTTCCCCCTTTTAGTCACTGTATCCCTTTGTTTCCCCCCTTTTAGTTACTGTATCCCTTTGTTTCCCCCCTTTTAGTCACTGTATCCCTTTGTTTCCCCCCTTTTAGTCACTGTATCCCTTTGTTTCCCCCCTTTTAGTTACTGTATCCCTTTGTTTTCCCCCTTTTAGTCACTGTATCCCTTTGTTTCCCCCCTTTTAGTCACTGTATCCCTTTGTTTCCCCCCTTTTAGTCACTGTATCCCTTTGTTTCCCCCTTTTAGTCACTGTATCCCTTTGTTTCCCCCCTTTTAGTCACTGTATCCCTTTGTTTTCCCCCTTTTAGTCACTGTATCCCTTTGTTTCCGCCCTTTTAGTCACTGTATCCCTTTGTTTCCCCCCTTTTAGTCACTGTATCCCTTTGTTTCCCCCCTTTTAGTCACTGTATCCCTTTATTTCCGCCCTTTTAGTCACTGTATCCCTTTGTTTCCCCCTCTTAGTCACTGTATCCCTTTGTTTCCCCCCTTTTAGTCACTGTATCCCTTTGTTTCCGCCCTTTTAGTCACTGTATCCCTTTGTTTCCCCCCTTTTAGTCACTGTATCCCTTTGTTTCCCCCCTTTTAGTCACTGTATCCCTTTGTTTCCCCCCTTTTAGTTACTGTATCCCTTTGTTTCCCCCCTTTTAGTTACTGTATCCCTTTGTTTTCCCCCTTTTAGTCACTGTATCCCTTTGTTTCCCCCCTTTTAGTTACTGTATCCCTTTGTTTCCCCCCTTTTAGTCACTGTATCCCTTTGTTTCCCCCCTTTTAGTCACTGTATCCCTTTGTTTCCCCCCTTTTAGTTACTGTATCCCTTTGTTTTCCCCCTTTTAGTCACTGTATCCCTTTGTTTCCCCCCTTTTAGTCACTGTATCCCTTTGTTTCCCCCCTTTTAGTCACTGTATCCCTTTGTTTCCCCCTTTTAGTTACTGTATCCCTTTGTTTCCCCCCTTTTAGTCACTGTATCCCTTTGTTTCTCCTTTTAGTTACTGTATCCCTTTGTTTCCCCCCTTTTAGTCACTGTATCCCTTTGTTTCCCCCCTTTTAGTTACTGTATCCCTTTGTTTCCCCCCTTTTAGTCACTGTATCCCTTTGTTTCCCCCCTTTTAGTCACTGTATCCCTTTGTTTCCCCCTTTTAGTTACTGTATCCTGTTGTTTCCCCCCTTTTAGTCACTGTATCCCTTTGTTTCCCCCCTTTTAGTTACTGTATCCCTTTGTTTCCCCCCTTTTAGTCACTGTATCCCTTTGTTTCCCCACTTTTAGTTACTGTATCCCTTTGTTTCCCCCCTTTTAGTCACTGTATCCCTTTGTTTCCCCCCTTTTAGTTACTGTATCCCTTTGTTTCCCCCCTTTTAGTCACTGTATCCCTTTGTTTCCCCCCTTTTAGTCACTGTATCCCTTTATTTCCGCCCTTTTAGTCACTGTATCCCTTTGTTTCCCCCTCTTAGTCACTGTATCCCTTTGTTTCCCCCCTTTTAGTCACTGTATCCCTTTGTTTCCCCCCTTTTAGTCACTGTATCCCTTTGTTTCCCCCTCTTAGTCACTGTATCCCTTTGTTTCCCCCCTTTTAGTCACTGTATCCCTTTGTTTCCGCCCTTTTAGTCACTGTATCCCTTTGTTTCCCCCCTTTTAGTCACTGTATCCCTTTGTTTCCCCCCTTTTAGTCACTGTATCCCTTTGTTTCCCGCGTTTTAGTTACTGTATCCCTTTGTTTTCCCCTTTTAGTCACTGTATCCCTTTGTTTTCCCCCTTTTAGTTACTGTATCCCGTTGTTTCCCCCCTTTTAGTTACTGTATCCTGTTGTTTCCCCCCTTTTAGTCACTGTATCCCTTTGTTTCCCCCCTTTTAGTCACTGTATCCCTTTGTTTCCCCCCTTTTAGTCACTGTATCCCTTTGTTTCCCCCCTTTTAGTCACTGTATCCCTTTGTTTCCCCCTTTTAGTTACTGTATCCCTTTGTTTCCCCCCTTTTAGTCACTGTATCCCTTTGTTTCCCCCCTTTTAGTTACTGTATCCCTTTGTTTCCCCCCTTTTAGTCACTGTATCCCTTTGTTTCCCCCCTTTTAGTCACTGTATCCCTTTGTTTCCCCCCTTTTAGTCACTGTATCCCTTTGTTTCCCCCTTTTAGTTACTGTATCCCTTTGTTTCCCCCCTTTTAGTCACTGTATCCCTTTGTTTCCCCCCTTTTAGTTACTGTATCCCTTTGTTTCCCCCCTTTTAGTCACTGTATCCCTTTGTTTCCCCCCTTTTAGTCACTGTATCCCTTTGTTTCCCCCCTTTTAGTCACTGTATCCCTTTGTTTTCCCCCTTTTAGTTACTGTATCCCTTTGTTTCCCCCCTTTTAGTCACTGTATCCCTTTGTTTCCCCCCTTTTAGTTACTGTATCCCTTTGTTTCCCCCCTTTTAGTCACTGTATCCCTTTGTTTCCCCCCTTTTAGTTACTGTATCCCTTTGTTTCCCCCCTTTTAGTTACTGTATCCCTTTGTTTCCCCCCTTTTAGTCACTGTATCCCTTTGTTTCCCCCCTTTTAGTCACTGTATCCCTTTGTTTCCCCCCTTTTAGTCACTGTATCCCTTTGTCTCCCCCTTATAGTTACTGTTGATTTACAACTATATGGTTTAATGTGTTATAATTAGGTAGATCCTCAGGTAAAAAGTTACACCTGATATATCATAATGTCACACTTCAACTATGACTCCAGGCTGCAATACACAGATAAACATCTCGTATCAGGGAAAGGGAGGCTACTCTTACAGATATAGGACATGCAATGGATCTGCAATACAATGTAATTTTATGATGTACTAATTTTTTTATTCAGAGATGAATTAATGCACCCACATGCTTCAGACTAACATCATAAAAAACCATAATGAATCACTCAATATAGTAATTAATCTTACTGTTCTTCACCTGGACTAAATAAAATGTCATTTGGGAAAAAAACTAATGAAGAGGACAATACTAATGATCTGGACAGAAAGTAATTTAACTGAGAGAAACTATAGTATAGTGTGATTCTCTGTATATAACAGTTAAAGTTCAGAATGTAATCAGTTTGTGACATAACTCTTACTTTCAAATAATTGAAAAATCAGAAATGTGTAACATGAAATGGAATTAAATACCTTGTTGTTATGATAATGCAGGTTACATAACATTACTTTCTTCGACTTATCAGCTACGTAATTATTCTTATCGCTTACTCCCCTTACATGTCTTTGTTTAATTCAATGAAAATAAATCTGCAAACTGCATTTTAATTACAAATTTGACTGGTTACTTTTGTATATACTTATTGTATTTACAAATGTTTTTTGTGATTAGATCTTCGGCGTGGTATCGTTATGCCGTATTGTTCCTGTAATCTTGATTGTTTCTCCCCGAGTGATTTTGAATTTGTTACCTATCATCCGTGGAGAAATATTTGCACTACCAATACCAGTCTCTTGTCAGAAATATGACCCGTTCAAGTTGACAAAAACTTGTGAACAATACCCAAAATTGCATTTAAAGAGGTGCGGGATGGGTTTACTTTAATTACAAAGGGAAATAACTTAGGGATTCGACAGAGAAATTTTTTTTTAATTGCTCTGAAAATATAAACTCAATCTGGAAAGAACTGTAATGTTGAGTATATTACATGACGAAGACCATTTTTGTATAATGGGACACACTAATTTTAGAGGCTGATACAGTCTTAATTGGATACTATGGACAGATATATAGCTGTCCATAGTATCCAATATATAATTATATATATATTATTGTCACCTGAAGAGCTGCAGGAAGCACTGAAAGTACAATATACAGAATGTTTCATGTGATGTTCTTTATTTATGTATGTATATAAAAATATACTTGATGTTAAAAAAATTCTAAGATTTACTGATTGCAGATATCTATATAAATTGCTAAACTGCAAATCAAAGCAAATTTTGATCGGTTGGGTTATCTTGATATCTGCTTGCTTACCATTGAATAAGTTGATAAACTATCTGGATAATGAAAATTACAAATTTGCTCTCTCAAACTGGGGTAGGTTGGTTATGTAAATACCTGGAATTACGAATCTGGTCTCTTTAACTTTCATAAGTTGGGTATCTGGATAACAAGAGTTTCAAATATGGTCTCTTTAACTTGCATAAGTTGGGTATCTGGATAACAAGAGTTTCAAATCTGGTCTCTTTAACTTGCATAAGTTGGGTATCTAGAAAACAAGAGTTTCAAATCTGGTCTCTTTAACTTGCATAAGTTGGGTATCTGGATAACAAGAGTTTCAAATATGGTCTCTTTAACTTGCATAAGTTGGGTATCTGGATAACAAGAGTTTCAAATCTGGTATCTTGAACTTGGATATGTCATTTATCTTGATAACTATAAATTCAGATCTGGTATCCTAAACTTACAAATTCGGTCATTAAAACTAGAAAAAGTCGATCATTATGGAATAAGTCATTTATCTGGATCTAAATACAAATCTGGTATCTAAATTCCGATCTGATAACTGGAATAACAAACCTAACTTTAGGCAACCAACATGGTCACTTAGATAAGTAATTAATCTTGAATATTGGTATAAAATATCTGAATTAGATCAGTCATGACTACTTCTTCCTTTAAATTTTACAATTTCAAGAACTTACGAAATACAAACTAGGAAATATTTTATTAATAGAAAACTCAAAACGAACACAACACAAAAAGATACAAAGAACATAAATTTGAAAGAAACACATACATTTCTATTTTTCATATCATTGAATCAGTTAAATAAAACAAAAACCTGCCTGAATAATTCTCAGAACGTTTGTGTTTAATGTAAGTTTGTCTAACTACTGCTAATGACCTGGTACATATATAATCTTAAGATGGTGAAATGGTAGCACTCACTTTCCCATTAAGATTTCCCTGTTTTCTGGCCTCACAGTTGTCACTCATCATACCAAAGGTAAAGGAAGGGAGGTTAAAACACGTGGTTGGATGAATGGATTGTATTCGGTATAAACTTAACCAACCATGAAAACCAAATGTGTCGGTTGTGTGTAAATGTTTTGAATACATTTTGAGAGAATGACCATGGACAAGGATTAAAATGTAAAACATTAGTGAAACAAAACATGTACTTATCTATCAGAGGAGGTTAAAACAGATTTGTTTACACAATGTAGGGATATACACCTGTAGAACACTAAGTTGTTTATGGATATTTAATGGTGGACAATTTACCTGTTTTTTACCTGGCCATGAAAGGTGAGTTTTGTGTACAAATTGTTTTATCTGTTGATGTCCTTACAGACGGACCTATCACTTGGCAATACACAATGTGTCCATGTCTTGAAATGCAGCACATTATAGTACACCAATGTTTGTCTGTTTAGCCGGGATCAAGGAGATTAAAGTTTGTTGACATTTAACTAAAGTTTCAGTTATATCAATAAATCTGTTATAAATCTACTGTATAGAATAACTGCAAATATGATGTAAAAAATTTTGAAAACAACACACAGAACTTTTTATTGTAATATCTAAAGAAAATTTTGTTCAGCATCTAAAATTTACAAAAAAAACTTGACAATAGATATGACTTCAAACCGTAAAAAAAAGAAATGAAGTAGAAGAAGTGATAGAAAACATCTGGTGTAACTACACACTTCACGTTATTTGTTTTAAAACAAACATTTGAATTTAATTTAAAATATTTGAACCATCACGAAACAATATATTTATTCATTTGCATAAAAGTTATTTATATATTTAATTTGCAAATATACCACAAGATTTCTTTCTTATTAAATTAATTTTTACAAATTTAAAGTATAATTTATTTAACAGCAGAATAATATTGATTATTTTTTTACCCACATTGGTAATGTACATAATAGTTTCTGCTTATTGTCAAAAAAATTTATATTAAAACATGTTTAAAAATTATGAGTAGCCAT
Organism: Limnoperna fortunei; assembly: GCA_944474755.1. Taxonomy (NCBI): domain Eukaryota; kingdom Metazoa; phylum Mollusca; class Bivalvia; order Mytilida; family Modiolidae; genus Limnoperna; species Limnoperna fortunei. The sequence goes on along the minus strand of OX104112.1, from coordinate 109,623,915 downwards.
AAACCATGGGATATTAGAAGTAAAGAATTGTGTCCCACAATAATATCTCCATAAATTATATTCTGTCCCTGGGCCATTACAACCTGTCATAGTTCTCTTAGGTCATAGGCTATACTGAAATATTTTACAAGAATGAATTAAGAAATGTTTCAGGAAAATGTCAAATCTCAAAAAGTATGGAGTGTAAGAAACATGCAAGTTATATATGATGTTCATTGAGCAATAGATTTGATATTTATGACTGAAAGTTGTTGTGAATGTACAGTTTATAAAATATAAGATATATATTTGAATTTGAATATGATTTCTAAGTACTGAGTCATCTTCTGTTCTGGATCATTAAGGAATAATTAGTTGTACAACTGAGAACTGAATATGAAATAATGTATCAAATTAAAACAGAATTAACACCTTTATATTTTTATTGCAACTAAAAACAGAATTAACACATTTTTAATTTTTTGTAACTTAAAAGAGGTATATCTCTTTGTTTAAGGTACTGGGTCTAATTTTTTTGGGAAAAATCTCCCTCCGATTTATGAATCTAACACCTTGTATATGATAAAGTACAAAAAATGTTAATTGTGATTTGATATCTGACCACTTATAAACACTTAATAGCCTTAAATATTTTCAATGTCACGAATATATTGATGAGTTGACACAGAATCTCATTTTCTTCCCATCTAGACATTATTCTCTTCTACCCTCCAAACCATATATCTTTCTTTTGTTAACATGCCAAAATGAAAAATTTCACCTAACTTCTGAAAGGTTTCAAATTTCTTAAGCGAATTGAGGGTTGAGATCTGAAAACATCAATTATAGTATTATTCAGCTGTACCTGGGTAAACATGGCCGTTTAACTCATTAATTTCTCCCCATTGTCAGAGGTCCTCACTAAAATTTCAATAGTAAGCATGCAGTTTTTGATGTGAAAAATACGATACTATTTTTCTTTGTTTGGCAAACTTTTGAACAATTTTCTGAAAAAAGTCCGTAACTTCCTGTATTTAAATTGGTCTCAATTTTTAAATTTTGAATACTGTGGATATATACTAAACAAAGTGGTAGTTTCCCCTTATTTGCTGAAATTTTTCTGATGTTCAAAACCGAGCACATTTTGACCATTTCTCATAAAAGGATGGATTATACGAAGGACCTGGACATAATGGCAGTGTAAACCGTGCCTGGGGCTGTGGATTTTAATACTTCTTTATGTTGTTGTAACCCATAATATCATCTCCTTAAGGTCCAAATTCTCCTTCAATTCGGTTATGAAATATTTTCTTTTCAGATATTTTATCTGCTATTGTTCAATGTTCTGGGTCATTTAGAAAAATTTTTAATCTCAGTATTGTCATATCTCAATGTGAAATAAGCAGAAATAATTTTGTTTTGAAATATTTTGTTGGGATTTAATATGTACAGTGTGAAGAAAAATAGCCAGAAACCTGTCTTATCATAAATCTACTCATTTGATCAGTATTTCTGATTGGAATACTTTTCATACAGACTACTGGTGTGTGTACTCAAGGTTTGTTCTCAATTTTTTGGTTTCAATTCTTTCTAACCTCTACTCTGTATATAATTTTAATGGAACATACCGAATGTCCTGTTCTGTGCTTGAAGCTGTACCTTGCACCACATGATATGTGTCCAAAACATGTAGACAAATTATACCGTTTTATAAAATAGTTATGTCCGAAACTAAACTTTTAATAGAATGATATAATATTAAATAGAATAAAACAAAAAGCAAAGTGACTGTTAAATTAAGATCAGCAATCAACAGGTTTTTCTAATAGAATACAGTCACACCATATCATACAGCTTTTTCTTTAAGGCATAGCGATCATGTGCTGACTGTAATTCCTGATTTCTTAGCAAATTAATATATTTTCGGCAGGATGTTAAACATCTTGACAATGCCAGCCAATTTCTGGAGAAATGGTGCACAGTTGTTTATAATCCTTAAAAAATCCCAGAAACCTCTTGTTTCTTTGTAAATGTGAGAAACTTACATGGTTTAGGTCAAGCTTATAAATAGTTTGTTTATCTGTTGCAAAAGTAATTATAGAGAGTGATCTATACTAATCTAATAGTAACAGTAACATATAGGGTCACCAAAGGGCAAAACTTATCTTAATCAAAATGTGAGAACATTACAGGGAAAGTTGTCAGAGTATTGGCTGTTTTGTAAATGCTAGGTTACCATTAATATACATTTAAATACTAATTTATTAACAAAAGCTTAAAGCTCTTTCTTTCTGTCACTTTAAAAGAAGAACTAAAACAAGAAATAATTAGAATCATCATGTGTTACAAAGGAACAATTGTCCATTATTGTCACCCCAAAGGCCATCCATTTTTTACACCAAGTAACATCCTAAAGCCTTGTCCACTTCCTGGTAAGGATTAAATGTTCTCCTGTTTCTTCATTTTCCAGTTAAAATCTCAGAATTGGTCACCAGATCCATTAATAACCTGTTATTGACTTTGATTGAGTGTTACTACTTTATCAGTGTTTGTCTATGACTTAATTCACACTTCTATGTCAATATTAAAACCTTCAAACCATACGACTGATCACAAAAGTCAATTTATTATTCTTAAACTTAAAAAAATTCTGTATTGAAGTACTTGTAAATCTCCTATACAGTGATATATGAATCTTTTATTCTGCTGGAGTGTGAAAACAAAATTCTATTTGAATTAAGAATTTTCTCTTAAAAGATTTATCACCAGATGCATTCATTGTATGGTTTGTTTGTTTTTTGTTTGAATGGTGTTTAATGCCATTTTCAGCAATTTTTCAGCTTTATTATGGTTATTATAAGTTTTTATTGGGAAGGAAGCAGGAGTGTCAAAGAAAACCCTCCACCTTCGGTAGGAAAAATGGCAATCCTCGTCCATGCCCTGTCCTTCAGTAGGAAAAATAGCAATCCTGGTCCATTAAGATTGGGCAACTGAGGGCCCTGGATGGTTTGTAGAGCTCCGAGCATTGATGACATACATATCAATCAATAATTGTTTTACTAGCTTTTGTTTACTAAAAAAAATGTATTTATTTAGTTTGTATGGCACTTTCTACACTTTTATCAAAATCATTATGATCATTTTATGAGCCATCCGAAAAGGGCATTAAGTTGTCGACCAAGGGAATTAAGTTGTCGGTGTAGGACGTAAAAAACTCCCCAAGTTATGAGCCGGAGGACCTTGAAGAGATATAACTCAGTACTTAAACTTTATAAGCTTTAGAAAACTGTATAAGGAGATATGACCAACTGACTGGTCCACTTTTTACACGGGTCTGTTACAATAAATATGTATTGGTAGATTAGACTAACTGGTCCACTTTGTTGCCGAGGTCCGTCTCTATATAAAGTCTGATATCATGAATAAGTTAAGTAAAAATTAAAGAAAGTTGTAAGTACCATTTGTGATACAATTTAAAAAAGAGAGAAAAACCATGACAAAAGCAAAGTTCCCATGTATAATTGGTTGTTATGGTAACCAATAAGGCTACTAGTGAATGTTTGGATGACAATCGATTAAAGACTTAGTATTGACATACATTTTTTAAAATGATTTAAACCATAACAAAGAATAGTATTGTCTTGTCCCCGTTATATTATACATGCATTGAGTCAAAAAATATCTGAAAACGTTCCTCTGTACTTCTATTATCTGAAGTGTTTACTCTCTAGTAATGGGTTTTATTCAACAAAACCATACATAGTTTGACACAAAAAACATATTTATTGAAGTCGGCAGAGAAAACAACCTAGTTTCACATCGGGTATATTTAACATATAATTTAATGTAATTTTAAAATGATGAATATGGCGACACTGAAGTAAATGGTTAGCTGAATGACACAGGGCCCTTTGTAGTGTTAGGAAAGCTATTTTACTTTGCACTCGGTGAAACCTTGATTTAAATTGTTCTCAGCTTTAAACCAGTGTAAAGGGCATTCAAAAAATTAAATTGTCAATCTTTAATGTAATATAGTTTTGGCTTGTTCATTTGTTGAATTGAACACCTTCAAATAAATGGTCTTATAATTTTACTATAAATGTCCCAGATGTAAAAATGAAAAATTAAATGGTATACGTGATATGTGAGCCTAATTTACATCTTTTAATTGAATAACTTTGTTTCCTTAGAAAATCTTTGGTAAAAGTCAACGGCATAAACCTTTGGTATAAATTGTAAACGATGTGGGAAAAATGAGTGTAACACAGTAAAAGGCCTAAATAGGAATAAAATGTCAGAAATTTCTATGCCATCTCAACTAATGTTACTTAAATTTTATTTTTATTGATTGATTGATTTGATATTAGTGTTTTGCATCCAATCAATCAATCAATCAATCAATCAAAGTCCAATTTAAGTAACATAAGATTAGATTCATGGAATTTCCTGATGACATTTGATTCCTATTAAGGCCTTTTACTGAGAAAATTCACAATTTGATCTATTGTTACTATTTTATTTGGAGATTGACAAAGGCCTAGGGACCCATTTTATTTGGAGATTGACAAAGGCCTAGGGACCCATTTTATTTGGAGATTGACAAAGGCAGAGGGACCCATTTTATTTGGAGATTGACAAAGGCCGAGGGACCCATTTTATTTGGAGATTGACAAAGGCCTAGGGACCCATTTTATTCAAGTTGAACAAGACAGAAGGTCAACTGTTAAGTTTTTGATTTAGTGCTGACAGAGTTACAGACCCTGTTTTTAGTGCTGACAGAGTTATAGACCCGGTTTTAAGTGCTGACGGGGTTTTAGAAACTGTTTTTAGTGCTGACAGGGTTATGGATCTTGTATTCATTGTTGACATGAACTTTATTAATTTGTTTGTTTCTGGTACCAATAATAAGAACAGATCTTGAAGCAAATAAATGATGGCATCCTTGTTCTGCTTCATCAATCAATCCAAAGGCACTGCTATAATAGTTGTTTTGAAGGAGAAAATTATTTGTAAATAAGTATCAAAGGAAGAATTGTTTCTCTGTTCCCATCCATCATCTAAGGTCTTTTGTTATCAAAATCAGATTCTGAAATAGAGGCAACCAGTCTGGGAATGTCTCTATGGCAGAATCTGTGTGGATGAGAAATGGTTCCAGAACAAATTACAGGCAGGTGACGGAGATGTAATGTTAGCAGTACAATTTGAAAACCATTCCAAAATATGCTCAGAAATTGTTGAAAATGTCAGCGGGGAAGGAAAGCAATCCTGAAGCCATGAAAAATGAGATAATGACTTTAACAGATTCAGGGTGAATAAGTTCTGTAGGAATAATCTGTTAGGAGATTAAGTAGAAATAAGATATAGTGGAATTAACTGAATTTGTGATGATGTAAGAAATTTTCTATAAACCCAAAGGGAGATTTTCTGTCTAGAGTTTTGATGCCTAATTTTAACTGTTTCTTTGGCTTTGTGTTATGATTCTTTACCTCCTTATGGCATAGTACAGGGGCATAATCTATTTATACTTGTTTAGTAGTAAACAAATCAGTTCTTGCTTACAACTAGAGAGTTACTTCCCTTATATTTGACACTTGTTTTTAATTTGTTATTTTTCGTTTTAAAGACTTGAGCCTATTGTACAGAGATGTCGAGTTTTTGTAGTTCAGAATTTTTGGATAAATACATATTTTTTTACAAAGAATTAGTTAACTTCCAGAAGGGGATTTTAATCCGATTTTTTTTAAAACAAATTTCTTTAAGGTTATAACTTATTTGGTTAATAGATCTTTGAAATTTCCACATTTTTAGGTTTTAGTTTACATCCAGAACATTGTTAAAATTTTTGCTTAGTTGACATTGATTCAGAAAATAAATTTAATAAGAGAAAAAAACTAAAAAGATAAAATATGTTACCAATTTATTTCCTTCACAGCTCCATTTTCTAGACATTAATTAGAAGCCTTATCATAACAGCTGGATAGTGAATGTAAGAATCACTTTGCTAAATTCTAATTTTCTTCAATGTTCTAAAACTCTTAACTACCTTCATAACAGAAACGGCATAAAACGTTCAAACGGTGTAATCAGAAAAGTGTTTCTTTATCAGCATTCTTCTCTCTTCTGATGAAGTATCAAGTGAACGAACATGTGGAGAAATTTATATTTTGACAAGAAAAACACAGAAATCTTGGCCTTGTAACACGATACTATGAAACAGTTAATTCACCTCTACCTCTGTGTACACACATCAGAGAAAATGGAGGCCACAACAGAAAAACTCAAACGAATGTTTCCTTGCATCATGGAGTTATAAATATTGTTACTTTGGATCATTTCTTGATAGTTTAAAAGTTGTGAATGATTTTATGTGGAAATCATGAGCTAAAAATAGCTTTATTTTGTTGTTCAGAAGTTGTATGTGTTAACAAACAATGGATGTTACACCGAGTGGATGAATGTTCTGTTTAAAATATGTGGACATTATTTGTGCATTGAGGAATATGTTATTATTTTGGGGGATATAAATAAACGTAAGTATTATAAGATGGTAGATGTGTATGTTTGTGTAACACCTAGAGTTACATACAATATATTGAGTTTCTTGTGAGAATTAGATAATTACTTATCATGCTTTTGTTACATGTTTTACCTTGTTGTTTGTGTTTGCAAGATTTTTTGTAAAGTAGAAAGTAAAAAGTCTAAGAACAAAACAGAATTTTAATGAAAAGATCAAACATTGTAAAGAAATTCAAAAGTAGTATTTTGCAATTTTCATTTGTTGTTTGTTTTTGGAAATCATCATGTTCTATTATTGTGCTTTGTAATGCGAAAGTTTCTTTGTTGTTGAGGGGGACACGTGTTGAGTAGTATTTTTTGTACATAAATAAAAAACCATTTACATGGATTACAGTTGTTTTAAATTTTTTGTTTCATTTAATTGAACACATAATTGTAAACTAAAATACTACAGACTTTGGAAACAAAAATACTCCAGATTTAGGAAAAAAAACTCCAGACTTAGGAAACAAAAATACTCCAGATTTAGGAAAAAAAACTCCAGACTTAGGAAACAAAAAAACTCCAGACTTAGGAAACAAAAAAACTCCAGACTTAGGAAACAAAAAAACTCCAGACTTACTTGAAATATCAAAACACTCCAGACTTATGGTCATAATGTACTGTTATCAGTGCTGGTTGGGTTAGGGGTGGGGGGGGTGGGGGGGAGGGGTGTTATGTCCAAACAATAAACAAAAGACATTTGAAATTCTAAGACAGATCAAGTTTAATTCACTGTAGATATGAAAGCTTCAATTAGGCCATGTTTTTACATAGTCCCTTTTTCTTTTATCTGGACTATAATTATAAAATATCTATATAAACACAAAACAATGCACATATAATTTATGTCCTTTCGAAAAAGTTTTATGATTTAGTAATATTTACAAAAATTACTGAGTTTGTCTTTTTATGGACTATCATAAACTCAATGAAAGGTTCACAATAATTCAATATTTCTACTATTATAAAACTTTTGCATTCATATTGTGCAAAACAGATTTTCATTGACTGGCCTGTTTGGTAATATTTTAATGGATTTTTTTTTATCTTTTATTGTTTTTGAGATTTAAGAGGTTACAAAGGACACATTTTTTGTTGCACTATTTTTGCAAATAATTTATTATTATTTCTATTATTTTTTTATTCTTTTTTTTAATTTTTTTTTAATTAAATTTTTCATTGAATGAGCTGTCAATAGTATGTCAACATATTTTTACCTCAAAAACTGTCAACAGTTTTAAAATAAGGGTGAAAGCAAATAATATTATTTTTGTTGACCATTTTATTCAGTTTTTATCAATAATCCAATGTTGATATGATTCGTCAAAAGAAGAATCATAGTTTGGTTTTACATTCATTGCTATAATATATATGCCACTTCCTGAGGTCGTATGTAGAGATGTCTACTCACATGATATCTGTGTCAAAGTAAGGTCTAGGGTGCCTGAGGTGGTATGTAGAGATGTCTACTCACATGATATCTGTGTCAAAGTAAGGTCTAGGGTGCCTGAGGTCGTATGTAGAGATGTCTACTCATATGATATCTGTGTCAAAGTATGGTCTAGGGTGCCTGAGGTCGTATGTAGAGATGTCTACTCACATGATATCTGTGTCAAAGTATGGTCTAGGGTGCCTGAGGTTGTATGTAGAGATGTCTACTCACATGATATCTGTGTCAAAGTATGGTCTTGGGTGCATTGAAAACTATAATTGTTGTGGAGGTGTTCATCTAAAAATGATTTATCAGTCTCGCTCGCTTGGCACTTGAATTGAAAGGAAATTCAGTTGGAATCGAGCATCTTGATGATAGTGATTCGGGGAAGGGTAGGAGGGGGTCTCATCCCGTACTCCCATAAAAATAAATACAAAATCCTGTTTTTCCGGTGAAATAATGGATCAATCCCATTTTCCTGTTCAAAAATCAGATGACTTACCACAGATCTTTAGTTGAACAAGGATGATGCTGTAAATTGCAACGTATTGTGACTTTATAGCATGTATATCGCATTTAGGATAATTTACATGTTTACATGTTGATTGCCTTTGTGTTAACTGTTTTTTTTTTATGTTTGTCATGATCTGTTATTGATTTTAGACTTACCCGAAGACTTAACAAAGTGAAAGTTTGTAGATACGTGAGTTTCCCGATTTCCAGATAAATTAAAATGAATATCCGTATCCAGCTAAGTAGAAATCCCGCATTCCCGTTGAAAATAAAACGATCATTCACGTATCCTGATATGTAAAAATCCAGAATTCCCGCAGTTTTATTTGTTAAATCCCAAATTCCCGTGGAATAAATCAGCCTTTCCGCTGTCCTGTAAAAGGTCCTACCGATCCTCATTCTGGTTGCTGGGAGTTTGGAATATTGTTTAATACAAATAAGGTGAACTATTAAGATCAGAATTGTGAGCTTCTGGCCTTAATGAACAATCAACATTTTTTTGCAATTCGCATTATTACAATGACAGAGAAAATGGAAATTACTTGTTTATCTGTATACATTGTGTTAACAATTGTATTTCTATATTTCCTTATATTTTACAAATGCCGAAGTAAGCGTAATAGTATTTGTTTGAATAATTATCATACAGATACAACATTTCGTGTGACATACCGACATGATGTAATTTTTATTAAAACTAACATACATAACATAACATAACATAACATATCAGGAGCCCACTGGGAGCAATGAGAGTTGTACAAAAAAGAGGGAAAGAATAATTGATAACACATGCCAATGCTCAGGATTTTGCCTGAAATTTTGACCCGTGTCCGTGCTACCTGGAAGGTCGTTGGAATCTTTGAGATTCTTTTTTTTTTCAAGAAAAAACTAAAAAAGACTAAATTATTTTTTAAATTATGTTAAAACAGCCTTTTAAATCAAAAATTAACACAATAAATGGGTATGTCATCTAAAAAATCTTAATTCGTAAATATTTGCGGTCTGGAGACCCTCAAACACCCTAGAACTATTCTAAAATCATTACGGAAGGGACACTGGGCTCCTACCAGTGATATGCCCTGGACTGATTAGGGACATTAAGCAGCCCCCAGACCCCTTGCCGAAATTATCAGGAATTCTTCCAAAAAAATGTTGGCAAGTATAATGAACTAACAACTATTGTCACTGTAACATTTTAAGAAAACCATCCCATAATGTTTTGTTATTCCCCCTTGTCAGTTCATTGACATATTTTTGATATTTGTAAGTTAATGCACATGAGGAGCAGTAATTTATTCCTAAACCTACAGATTTCTATGTTATCCTAAATGAAATAACAGTACTTACTCCCCAATCATTGTTACTTTGCCAGAAATAAAATATCATTAATTTTTGTAGTGTGAAATATCTTCTCAGGTTTATTGAATATACAATATTATATCTAACAGAATCTTTATCTGTAAGGTTTGAAATGCTGCAATGTAAGTTGTTTGAGGTAAAAAACATTCAGGGGTCAACTACTTCTACAGCTGTGTAAACAGTAATGCATGCTTCTTTGGATCAGCTTTGTAATGTTTAACAAAATGGAGGGAATTTAATGGTGGACTCCATAGAATGTGCTTGGTCATATCAGACATCATTAATCTGTCATTTTTATTAATAGCAAAATTGACCTTAAACAGAATGAAAACTTGAATGAATTTCTTCACCTTAAATACAAAAGTCATGTTCATCTTCCATCAACTTTGTCAATACTACCTACTTCCTGGTAAAAGGTACTACTGACTTTTGCCTGGTAGCAAGTACAACCTATTTGTACTGAAAAAACAGATCCTATCGACTTCTGACTTCTACCTGATACTGCTGACTTTTGCCTAGTAACAGATACTGCCAACATTTGCCTAGTAACTGGCACTAATGACCTTTGCCTGGTAACAGATACTACTGACTTTTGACTAGTAACGGGCACTAATGACCTTTGCCTGGTAACAGATACTACTGACTTTTTGCCTAGTAACAGATACTAATGACCTTTGCCTGGTAACAGATACTACTGACTTTTTGCCTAGTAACAGATACTAATGACCTTTGCCTGGTAACAGATACTGCCAACGTTTGCCTAGTAACAGGCACTAATGACTTTTGCCTGGTAACAGATACTACTGACTTTTGCCTAGAAATGGGCACTAATGACCTTTGCCTGGTAACAGATACTACTGACTTTTTTGCCTAGTAACAGATACTAATGACCTTTGCCTGGTAACAGATACTACTGACTTTTTGCCTAGTAACAGATACTAATGACCTTTGCCTGGTAACAGATACTACTGACTTTTTGCCTAGAAACAGAAACTAATGACTTTTGCCTGGTAACAGATACCACTGACTTTGGCTGGTAACAGATGTTACAGACTTTTGCCTAGTAACAGATATTGCTGACTTTTGCCTGGCAACATGCAGTTCTGACTGCCTGGTTACAGGTACTTCTGACTGCCTGGTAACAGATAATAACAACTTATGACTGGTAACAGGTACTTCTGACTGCCTGGTAACAGGTACTTCTGACTGCCTGGTAACAGGTACTTCTGACTGCCTGGTAACAGGTTCTTCTGACTAACAGGTAACAGGTTCTTCTGACTGCCTGGTAACAGGTACTTATGACTGCCTGGTAACAGGTTCTTCTGACTGCCTGGTAACAGGTACTTCTGACTGCCTGGTAACAGGTACTTCTGACTAACAGGTAACAGGTACTTCTGACTGTCTGGTAACAGGTACTTCTGACTGCCTGGTAACAGGTATTTCTGACTGTCTGGAAACAGGTTCTTCTGACTGCCTGGTAACAGGTACTTCTGACTGCCTGGTAACAGGTACTTCTGACTGCCTGGTAACAGGTACTTCTGACTGTCTGGAAACAGGTTCTTCTGACTGCCTGGTAACAGGTACTTCTGACTGCCTGGTAACAGGTACTTCTGACTGTCTGGTAACAGGTTCTTCTGACTGCCTGGTAACAGGTACTTCTGACTGTCTGGTAACAGGTTCTTCTGACTGCCTGGTAACAGGTACTTCTGACTGTCTGGTAACAGGTACTTCTGACTGCCTGGTAACAGGTATTTCTGACTGTCTGGAAACAGGTTCTTCTGACTGAGTGGTAACAGGTACTTCTGACTGACTGGTAACAGTATTTATTAAAAACCAGATAGTAAATAAAATGGTTCTAAAATTTGACAAGAAAACTACAGGGTATATTAGGAAGATGAGTCACCCTGAACTAGAAGTGCTATAAACATACTGTTGCATGCTAACCACACATAATTAAACGTATATGACTAAATTGACCACAAGGTATGATGGCCTTGAAATGTTAAACATGTAATTAGAGAATTATTATAAACATTAAAATACTGTAAAGTTCATGGGTCTTTGACCGATAAGTGTAATTGTTAGGGAGTACTTGTAATTGTTAGGTAGTATTAACAAAACTGTAGCTACTGATTCATAATAATATTGACAGCGTTGGGGGCCAGAAGATTTCTACCACCGCATTCATAATAATAGTGACAACATTGGGCGTCAGAAGATTTCTACACCGCATTCTAATAATATTGACAAAGTTTGGAGACAGAATGTTTTTACAACTTGTATTTTATTTAGTTTGTGTGTGTGACTGTTTTAGAATTCTTTGATGTGAGTTATCAAAAATTAAAGTTCAATTGATGATATTTTGATTGTAATCAGATTAATTTCTCATGTTTGTACATTTTATCATTTAAAAATGAAAAATAGTAAATAATGCCACTCTGAAAATTCCCCTGTAAAATTAAAAATGTCAGTAAAGGCGAGAACTGTGTGATCTTTGTCACTCAGTACAAGTGAACAAATGCAGGTAGTTCTTGGACATATAACCAACCATAAGTTGATCAGGTGACAGTTGACGTCTACTGCCTTCAGTTACTGACCAAGCTAAAATGACATACTAAAGATGTTATTTACAGAACACAGTACTAAAGGACCAGCCAGCCATTAAATGTTTTTAGAATTTCTTCTTAAAAAGTGCATTGATCCTCTGTAAGAACAATAGACTATTAACTGTTCCTAGTGATAAGTTATCTACTGAACTATTGATCTAATATGATTGTAAATAACTAAACAAATAAATAGATTATTTAATCAAAAAATCAAATATAAACAGAGTTACAAGGGGGATATTAATCTGTTGAAGTGTTTACAGTGAACAGTTCCGATGTCAATATTAGCAGCCCTTTGATAACATTTATGATAGTTGTAATATGTAAATAATATATTACGTGGGTACTTTGGTTCAACATATTTAGCTATTAATTTGACCAGAGTGTGGTTTATAGTCCTGTTTGACACCACGGAAAGTTTACAAGTTGTAGATAAGGCAGCAGAGAATAATATTGTTTGTTTTTAGTCATAATTAGCATTAGCAGACATAAAATTTAATTGGTTATATTGTAGTAGTAAAACGTTTAATATTAAATAACAAGCAGACTAGGAAATAAGCAGAGTGGCACACATAACAATATACAGCAGGAAATATAACTTGGAAGTCAGCAGGGTGCCACACATAACAAAATACAGCAGAAATCAGCAGGATGGCACACATAACACAATACAGCAGGGTGGCACACATAAAAAATACAGCAGAAATTCTAACTTTGAAGTCAAAATACAGAAACAACATTTAATTATCAATCTGATTAAAATCAAATCTTTCACTTTCTCCCCACTTTTTTTTTATTGTTGCACCATGACTTTATAAAAAGGGTGGAGCAAGTGATAGATATAATTTTAAATAGAATCAAAAGTGTACTACTTATTGTACAATGAAGCCAAGCTGAATTCTGGGTAATTATTTTGTTAACAAAACACCTGTCTATTTACAGTCTTCCCGAAATGTGCCGGTCCGCAAGACCCGACAGGCAAAAAACAGGCAAATTTAACTCTGGTCCGGCAAATTTGTTAAATTTACAACAGAAATGTTAAATTGGTCCGTCAGTTAATTTGTGTTCAGGTCCAACAAGCCAAGAACTAATTTCGCGAAGACTGTATTTAGAAATAAATGTTCAACATTATACAAAGTGTAAAAGAAGACAGAGAAATATGGTTGGTTAAGGTCTCACTGACAGTCGGTAGAGGTCTCACTGATAGTTGGTGAAGGTCTGACTGACAGGCGGTAGAGGTCTGACTGACAGTCGGTAGAGGTCTCACTGACGGTTGGTAGAGGTCTCACTGACAGTCGGTAGAGGTCTGACTGATGTTTTCAGTACTCTGGACTACAACTAGTGGAACATTAGACTGTGAAATAAAACTCTTATAAAGATTTATAGATGTATATAATTGATGGATATTTGTTAAATAAGTATCAATCTACTGTGTTACACTTCCTTTGATTCTACTCAGCGCCTACAAATGCCTAAAGGGATCTTTTATTTTTTACATGGAGTTCAAGGTGATTTGATTGTCACAATAAAAGTTGAGAATTCCTGTTATATCTGTCAGGAAAGGTGTTATGTATTGTTAATTGGGAGAAATAGTGTTATGTTTGACATTTGTAGCTTACTTTTACATGCATGTATGTAAAACGAAGGCATACAACTTGGAATACCTCAGTGTATGTAAAACGAAGGCATACAACTTGGAATTTAGTTGTATACCTCATGTATGTAAAACGAAGGCATACAACTTAGAATTTAGTGGTATACCTCATGTATGTAAAACGAAGGCATACAACTTAGAATTTAGTGGTATACCTCATGTATGTAAAACGAAGGTATACAACTTGGAATTTAGTTGTATACCTCATGTATGTAATACGAAGGAACATAACTTTGAATTTAGTTTGTATACCTCTATAGATCAATGCATGAATGTAAGACAAAGGCACACAGCTTGGAATTTAGTTTTATACCTCATGTATGTAAAACGAAGGAACAAAACTTTGAATTTAGTTTGTATACCTCTATAGATCAATGCATGAATAGAAGACAAAGGCACACAGCTTGGAATTTAGTTGTATACCTCATGTATGTAAAACGAAGGCATACAATTTGAAGTTTGTTTCTATACCTCTATAGATCAATGCATGAATAGAAGACAAAGGCACACAGCTTGGAATTTAGTTTGTATATCTCTACATCATAATATGAAAACCAAATAAGATAAACAAATTCTCTAATACATCTTAGTTCAAGTTTGTTTGTCAAAACTGAGGTCAAGTATGTGTCATCCAGACCTTTCTCTGCTTAATCTCAACAATCAGCCTAGATTAATGAAGAAATCAGTTACTGAGAAGCTTATCTGACAAATGGCCACAGGTGGTCATCTCTGACCAAATAGCTGACCATCCATCATTCTGTATACAGATAATAATACAATTTGAATTCCTATGAATAATGAAAATTCCAGGCTACAGGAAATATTGTGAAATTAAATCTTTCTGAAAAAAATCTTTTTACCAATGGATAAGTAATGTTTAAAGAGTTTAAATGCATTTTTTAGAAGTGAGATGGGGGAGGAGGAGGACTAATTCAGAGCTTCTTTAATTTAAACACACAAATTTAAAACTAGTAATATCTAAGGCAGTAGCCTACAAATTGGCACAGAACATTTGGCATTGGACATCATTTGCATACACCGTAGGGTTAGATTGTAAGCATTCTTACTTCCTACCTTCTAGATAAAAAGATTCACCTGTTTAAGTGAATGATAAGTGTCTGTTGATAAACAATAAAAGTGACCAATCAACATACATATATTATATCACTCTTGGTCACCGATTATCAATATAACTGACCAATCACTAGAGGTAGATATAATCACCCACTACCACTAAGAGGTGTATATATTGTATAATATTAAGTGAAGCCCAGCAGAGTCTACATTAAACTATCAAGGTATGTTGTTTTTGGACTCTGCAGCATATACTTTACTTATTAGTAAACTTATTTTGCATGGATGTAATATAACTAGTTTGGATGCATTAACAAAAAGATTCTGATGTTTTAGGGAGCATGCACGTATATTTTAAATCTCCGTTAATTTAAACCTTCTGTTAGTAAAACCAGTTCATTTTAAACCATTTTGCATTTGAAAAAAAATGGGTAAAATGTTTTGTATGTCAGTGATATAGTGTATTAGTAACGTGTAGACAGTTATCGGAATCTGTTAGAAGAAGGTCATAAAAGTTGTTTAGATTTAGTTTCTGCCTAAGATTTATGACTTTCCTACCAGTCTAACAGTATACAAATTCACTTCTGTTGCCGATTTTATGACCAATTTATCTTACATCATGGAATGTAGAGAGTTTTTTTATATAAACAAACTAATTTTACTGAGCGTTTTTAAAGTCAGTAAATAACAACAATGTCTGCAGTACCACAAGTATTGGAAATTAGTTCTGTTGTAAAACAATGCTGTAAATCATTCTTTGACAGATATGTTACAGTATTAGAGAGAACAAACAATGACTGCACTGAAAATTGTCACCCAATTTTAAATAAAAATCTTTAAAATCATTACAGTCCTTTATTAAAATAAAGCAATACATTTTTATTTTTTTATGAAAGAATTCAGTTACATTGTCTTATAAGTTATATTTGTTTCTTATAAGGTGTTTAATTTTTTGAAAATTCTAAGGAAAACTGTAAAATTGTATGGGAATGACCTTGGATGTAATGATTTGATGTCTATTTCAGGTCTGTCCAGTAGATTGTGATGAGTGTCTATGAGTCTACATGACAGAATATGAAGTGGGCAGGCATCAACAGGATGCTGCTAGAGGGTCTGTTAATATGGATCCTTGTAGTCATGGCAACTACTTCTGAAGGTAAGATACAAAGATCTATCATTTCATCTTTAATACAGAATAGTAGATTTCATTAACAGTTAAATTGGACCATGGGCATTAGGTTGCCTGTATAGGACGTTAAAAACTACCCCAGGCTAGTTACACTACCTTATCCCTGATTAGCCAAGTATTCATAAGACTTAAAAGTACAAGATACTTTACCAATCACAGGCCAATGATGGGCATGAACATACTATACAAATAAGTTTACTTAATAATATACTGTAGTCTGGATGCTTATGATTGCTTAACTCATTCACTCTGTGAACAACTTGGTTCCAAGACTAACGGTATTAAAATTGTTAACATGCTTAATTGGGGATAATACACAAGTTTATGACATATGACTCTAAGAAATAAATGTAACATTGAATATAAAAAAATAAATATCAAATACTCCTATCATAGATGACTTTTTTCAATCATAAATTATATAATTATATTTGTATCAAGTCCATATTTTTGAGCTAAATTTATTATACTATTGTATGAAGAGTTTTGTTTCATTCAGGCTTCCATTAGAAATGTTTTTAGTGTAGTGCTTAATAAATTCCACAGCTAATTGAGAACAGTTATTATTGGGTTGAAACATGTCCTTAAGAAACATGTCACATTAATGACTGCCTGGTGACAATTCAAGGGTAAATAACTCTTCACTCAATATTTCTTCTATAAACCTTAAAAAGCAGAATTTTTGTTATAACAGCATTTTTATGACAAATTTCCACCCTTGAGTAGCCTTTCTTAAAGCATAAATAAATCAATAGAGTGCGGTACAATTACAGTACCAATGGAAGGCTTTGATCAGTTTTCAATGTACCCATTAAAGTAAAATTTCTGTTTTCCATGATTTATTTGATAGAATATTGACTATATATTAGGTCTATCTGATGGTGTAGAGTTTCACTGGGCCATTAAAGGAAACATTATGATTCTTTAATAGCTATTTAGGCTGAGTATAAAAATAGATGTGTGTTGAAACACAAGCCTTTTACTTTTAATATGAAATAAATGTGATATGGGTGATGAGTTAGCTAAAAAATTAAGTAAAGTTGAGAAATATTTAATGAAATTTAGAGGGAAAATATTTTAAATGACATCTTATAATTTTTTATTCTAGCATAATTTCAATATAACTTTTTATTTGTGAAAATTTTATATACAGTAAAATTTTACATATTATTTTAATTACTAAAAACAATTTATCTATAGAAAAAAATTGTTAGACTGAGAAATCTTTGCACATTAACTTGTTAAAAGTCACAAATATGTCCCAAGTAGTTTTCAGTGACCAGTAAATATGGCTTAACCAGTAGACATTGTATTGGCTACATCTGTATTCTTCTCCAAAGTAGAAAATATGGTGCAAAGGCTAAATACCTTTAAAATTTAATAAAAATGTGAAGATTGTGAAAAAATGTAAAAAGAAGTCAACAATTTAAAGCATGCCCCAGATTTATGGAGAGATACAGCAGTAATTTATGAGATTTTTATTCTAGAGAGTGGCAATGACTATAGGTAATCTACTGTCACGCTTCACTGCATACACACAATTTCCAAAATTAGAACAGAATTTTTTTTGTGCTAAAAATGTAGGAAAAATTGAAACTTTAATATATTTTGCTTCATTTTTTAAATGTCTTTAAATTATATCCTCAAATTTTTTATTGTCAGTATT
Organism: Limnoperna fortunei; assembly: GCA_944474755.1. Taxonomy (NCBI): domain Eukaryota; kingdom Metazoa; phylum Mollusca; class Bivalvia; order Mytilida; family Modiolidae; genus Limnoperna; species Limnoperna fortunei. The sequence goes on along the minus strand of OX104112.1, from coordinate 109,605,882 downwards.
ATTATGGCTTCTAAGATGATGATATTGATCTAACAAAAGATTATTAGAGTTTGTAAGTCCTCTACAAACCATTAAGGACTGGTCCTTACAAGTATAAGAATGGGGTTAAAGGTCATTGTGTTATGTACAATGTCTTCTGGTAATTATTCTATACAGGGAACAAGTTTTGAATATCTACTGGTGACAGATAAAGTATTGTTACATATTAACTCCTACATGACTTTCCTTTCCTTTTATGTGGTAATTTTTTAATTGGTAGTACATGTTTGAATACAAAATAAATTATAATGATTTCTTTCAAAATTGAAGCCTCTAAATCATGTTTAAGAGTGAATAATTGTTGTTTTCATTGACAGAAAACATTAATAAAAACAACATTTCCTATGATCTGCTAGCCTATCCTGACACTTTTCTTAATTTATAGACTGACCAATCACATTAAAGATATGATTTACTGCACACTACTGGGACTCTTTTGTAATAAAGTTAAAAAAATATGTAATATACATGATTGATTACTTGTTTTGTTCTTAATACACTTCTAGTAAAACTGAAAGGTTCTAAATGACAAGATTTCTCTCTAAATGTGACAAAACAATATGTTAATTGCCATCAGTCATGACTTTGATTGTGTATTCACTAATGCATTTAACCACTAATTGAAAACAAATATACATGACTAGAGGAACAGACAAATCCTTGAAATCCAAATGAAATAGGGAAATTTTACACAGAAGGACAAAGGAAAATACACATTTTAACAGCCATTATGTTGGTACCCTTACTTTTCCTTAATACACATCATTAGATTTGATTAAATTCAGTTTATTTCTTCCCAAATTTCTCTATGTATTTACAAGATAATACTGGAAAGTTTATATCTACTGTATTTGGAATTAATTGCTGTAAAGCAGCCCATTATGCCGATTATCGGTCCTTCAAAAACACTTGCAGCATATAATGCCAAATTTTGTATTATCTTTGGACATAACAACATTTCTTTAAAACTGATTAAGAAAATAATTTATATAATATTATTATTACAATTCAAATATTTTGTCAAATATAAGATTTCTATTTAATTGGCAGTGCTTAATAGATTCAGTATATATAATTTGGTTTAACATGTAAGGTGTACAATTCTTGATATTCACTATTTTTCACTAATTTGTATTTTATTTATTATTTATTAAATAAATAAAACTATAAACATAAATTATATTTCAATAGAGAATAAATTACAGATTACAGTAAAAAGTTTAAAAGCACGGCTAAGTCAGACTCTGATGTCTTCATCTTGAGACTTTTTTGTGAAACTTTTACGAGCGGATTGTATATGCATACAAGAATTCTTCCACTATTTTCTGGTCCAAGAAAGGGGTGCGGATAATATGTAAATGTGTACTATACACATCTTTTTATTGTATATATTGGTATATTATTTGGACTATAAAATTGTAATCCTGTATTTTGTAACATTATCACAAACCAGTTATATAAAATTAAAGATTTTATTTGCATGCATTCATCTGTTTTTATTTTTATTAACATGACAGTTTTGTCCCTGCTCATTTGTCTTGTATAAATTTGAACTTTGTTGTCTTGCCGACTACTGAAAGCCTCTGCTTTATGGAACATTCTTGTAGTATCTGGGTTATGATATATTTGTGTCAAATTGTTTGATGTATTTCTAAACTATTTTGTCATAATGCAATGTCTCTACAAACACACGGAACCCACAGAGCTATATCTAGAGATACATCACTTCAATCTGATGGAAACATAATGAACAATCTGATACAAATTACCCTCTCTTCTGAGTGAGGAGTTAAGAGAGCCCTGCTTTAAAAAGGTGATAAAAGCATATTCCAACATGTATAGTAATGAATTAAATACAGAATGCATAAGAAATTTTCAATGATTTTTTTATCCACAAAATTTCCTCCTCAATATTGCTGATATACCACTGACAAGTTGTTCAGCATTTAATTGACTAGAGTGGAATGAAGTACGAAACCATGATGAAAAAGAATCATGAAAATAGCTACCTTTTTCCTGTTTTATAAATATCAGAAAGGTATGTTTGTTATGTTTTTTAAATTACTATAAATTACATAACAGGAAGCTAGTACTTAATAATGATTTGTAATTAAATTTGAAATAATTTTGGTTGCGCAGTCCTTTGTATTAGTTATAGGTTCCAAATGTGAAGTAGTGGAAGAGATTTGTTGTATACAAACACATTCTGGTAGAAAACTAGTAACCCTGTCAGTGGAATGTCTAAATCTGTGTTGTAAAACATAAGTCACATGTCCGCAATGCTATAAGTATGCCATTAACATTGTAGGTCTGCCAGATATAATTACCAGCTCAAAAACAGTGACAGCAATGTTCAACAATGGCCCAGTTAAAACATTACCCAATAATTAACAAGAAAAAGCTTGTATGCAGATATTAAGATTACCAGATTTAAGCGTAAAACTAAATGGATATTACTTAATTAGAAGTTTTTCATAAAATTTTTATTTTAAAATTGGAATGTCACAAGTTCAATATAGTAACAACTTCACAACAGAACTTCTCATCCATAGTCAAACAAGCATAAAACAAAACATTGTTGGGAACAAGAATTTTCAAGCAGAAGATCAATCTTGAATTAGATTTTCTACATGTGTACCCATGAATTGTTACCGACCATAACTAATCGGTATTACTGAGTACAAAGTCATCTAGCAGGACAGGAATACCCATACACTGAACATTTATAAACATTTCTAAAACACCTCCTTTAATTCATGTCTGCCATTGTATGGTGATTTATGTGTTTAAGTGAATTTCAAAATGCATTCATCCAAAATCAGAGTATAATACCTTAAAGGCCCATTTGCATAACATTCTCTCCACACCTTTTGAAATTTTTAGATCCAAATCTTGTTAAATGGATATTTAATGCTGAAGGGGACATTAGCTTTAAGCCAAAGTCCAAGCTGAATTTTAACATTTCATTTTGATATTTTCCTCATTAATCTTTTAGAAGTGGAAGCTTTGATGTGATATTTTAAACCTGTTCTCATAAATTAAAAACATAAACTGGATCAAAAAGGATCCTGGGTACCAGAACTGCATAGAAATGTTTTAAGATATCCAAGGTTTAATTTCAAATCAAAAATATGGAATTTGGGATTTTTTTCCCAGTTTTTAGCAAATGTGTATTTTACTGGTTCTCTAGCCTTGTGGTATAGTCTAGTATAAGACCTGTTATTCAGTGATGTACAAATATTCACTCTATGTCTTTCAGTCCTGCATCTAAACCCAAAAATCCACATCAAAATGATGTTGGGGCTTATCAGTATCATTTGGTTACACGAGCTGTATGACCAATTAAACTGTCAGTCCAATTATAATTTTTGCTGGTGATAAATACCAGATTTAAAAAAAGGTATGAGATTATCTAATGCTCCTGTTAAATGTGCAAGATATCACAGGTACTTGTGGACAGAACCCCCTCTTTTTGAATTCTGTTGTAAGAAATCCTGAAATTATATTCTGCTCTTTGTTGTATTAATTTCTTACAAAATAATTTAATAAATAAAATAATGGATTTGTTCAAGATGATTTTCCCTTAAAAAATTAAAACAATGAAAATTGGACATTGTCTAATTATAAGCTATCATTTACAAACAATAATAACCAAGTGAAACCAAACAATTCAAGTTTAAAATGTTTGACAATTTGAAACTACTGTTTTACAGTCATCTGGTATTTATCACCTGCAAAAATTATAATTGGACTGACAGTTTAATTGGTCATACAGCTCATGTGATCAAATGATACTGATAAGCCCCAACATCATTTTGATGCGAATTTTTGGGTTTAGATGCAGGACTGTCTTTGTTAAATCTCTCACATTACTGCAGACTGCCATGCTCAAGATCACACATAGCATGCAAGGACAAAATTATTTGGTCCATCACATTTACCTATTTTTCAAATATTTTTCAAACGTAATGACCCCATTTCACTTTTGGGAATACAGTTTACTGTTTTAACTGTTTCAAGTTTTTTATTAATTGTGGTATCTTTGATGGTGATAAGGAACCAATCAAATTATTTATTATTTTTGCATATCACAACATTTGATTTTCAGTTTTATGAAGCTGCACAGCTTTGAATGTTATACAGTAATGATACTCAGTAATAAAACATTTAGTATGATATAATGACCTTGACCTTGGCAGCTAAGATTGTGTAGGGTACACAATGTAATTTTATGGGGTAGTTGATAGTGTTTTTATGGGTGTTAATATAGACAAGTTATTGTAATCCTGGTGAGAAAAGAAGCCATAAAACTTAAAACAGACCACACTAGTTCTGTCTAAACCTTACTCCTATCATAGACGTCATAAAGCTATAACTTGTATTTTATGGATATTGTTTAAGAAATATTTTGGCTGTGCATACTTAAAGTTCTGTATTATTATAATACCTACATCATTGAGGTTTAAATTTAGACTGACAAAAAGGGGGAGTGCTTGTTGACTAAAGTTATTAGCATCAGGGATATGAAATAACATTAAAAAACATGTTGACAATTTTACTGAATCAGGTAAGGAAATATAAACTAGCAAGTTGTCTGCTAGTGGCCACCTAGTAAGGTTCTTGGCTAAAGGCCACGTAGTAAAGGTTGCAGCCAGAGGCCACTTATTAATGCTCTCTGTGATAGGCCACTTAGTAAAGTTCTCTGCTATATACCACTCAGGTTCTTATCTAGATGCCACTCATGTTCTCTGCTAGAAGCCACTCAGTAATGTTCTTTGCTAGAGGCCACTTAGTTAGGTCCTCTGTATCTTTAGTTGTTGCAGTTTCTGCCAAGTCATACTTTTGTTGCAAATCATTGTTCTAAATTGCTACATATGCTGGGCACCTGAAATGACAAAATATCTTTGTTGAAAAACCTTTACATTTCTTTACTTTTATGAAAAAGATATTATTTGCTTATGAAATAGGTTTTTTATTGGAAGTTTTGTAGAGGCCATTTTACTTGGCAGAACTTCTCCCATTAGAAATATTAAACAGATGTGAGAGATACCATAATCGTTGAGGAAACAAATCTTTCTTCTTTACTTTCTCATTTACTTGGTGCATATATCTCAACCATTTATCAAACTCTTACAACAAATATGTTATTATATTATCTAAATGTGTATCCATAAAGACTTTCTAAGTGTGTAGGGCTGTTGAAGTATTATGTTTTTTCTGACTTGAGAGTCATTTGATATTCCAGTTTCTTGTAGTAGCTAAAACAAAAATTGTTTTCCTTTGAAAATGATAAAAGTAATGAAAAATTTACAAGAAACATTCTGAAGAATTAAGTAAATAAAGATACTATCCATTGGTAATGTTTACACCTAAGTGTAGATCTGATTCAATAACATGCTAACACAGAAATAACAGTTATAAATAATCATGTTTATTACTTAAAATAAATTAATGGTAACCAGAACTGACCATTTACTGCAGAACCACTCTTAAAAAGAGTTTGTTTAAAATGAGAATTGCAGACTGTTTAAGTTGACTCTTTATATCAGGGAGCTTTCATTGTATCCTTTCAAATGATTTATACCTAAAAAAACATTATGAAAATGATATTAATATATATATATAAATATATTGTCCTCTTGGGGTCATTTACAGTTTGTTGTTCCATTTATTAAAAAGTCTTTAATACTGAGGAAAGTGGACTTGAAGATTGCATGAGTCTACTACATGTATATGATTTATCTTTAGTTAATTTTTTGTGTGTTTATGTATGCCTTCAACCCCTCACGGAGTATAAATGTGCTTTATATAAATAAATTAAATTAAATACATATGTTCTCAACAGCATTGTGTATGAATTTGAAATTTCTTGTTCCATAAAACTCTAGTGAGGACCCCAGTTGACTGATCTGTCTATTTATTTGGTTTTTTTTTCTTGCAGATTTGCTACCTGTCTTCCTAGAAGAGCCAGAATCTGCAGTTATCTCCCTTCAAACATCAGTGACGTTACCATGCAAGGTGTTGCCATCTAGTGCTGTTGTTCGGTGGAAGTTTAATGGAGACTTTGTAGAGGAGGGGGGATTAAGGGGATTTAGTTTTATTGGAACTAATTTACACATAGAAAGTTTTAAACATAAACGAAAACATGAGAGTAACGAAGGGATATACCAGTGTATTGCAGAGACCTCTCTTGGTTCTGTAGCAAGTCGTCCAGCTCGAATTTCTAAAACAGGTAGGACAAAAAATGTGTAAACAATTCATAAATCTGTCGATTACATGGTTATATACTTGATGTACATGTAGTTGCAATTTATTTCCCAAATATTGTAAGTTTGTGATCCTAATAAATCTTTGTTCTTTTAATTTTATACCAAACTGTTGATACTTTTTGTTTAAATTATTTGAGCATCAAAATCATCGGTCAATACTGATGAAGTTAATATCCCATATCGTACTGGAGCTGATCAGTGGTTTTTCTCCTTTATATCCCATATGGTACTGGAACTTACGGAAAATCAGTGTTTTTTTTCTCATGGACAAATTGGGTCTAAACTTGTTTATTACTGTTGTAGGTCTACACTTGTTTCAATAGACTTATTTGTGTTTTCAGTATTAAAAAGATTCCAGAGTAGAGAAGATTTACGATTAAATGGAACACTAGGCCACAGCATAGTGTTGCCATGCCAACCTCCTATCAGCAGTCCCGAAGCTAATATTCTGTTTGAATTCAATGGAACAATTATATCAACTTCATCAGGTGAGTAAAAAGGAGAAAATAAGTAACATGTACATTTTAAAGTTTCAAATAATCAATGTTGGAGTTACTTTAAAAAGGGGGGGGGGGGTTCAGAACACTTACACCCTGAAAATAATTTGTCACTGAATTTTCTTCAAACTTGCCATATAGTTAGTTTGAAAGTAATTATACTTTAAATTAAAAAATTGTGGTTTCAAAGCTTATTATCGAGGGGTTGAGCACCGAAATTTTCTAATAGATAGTACAGAAAGAGAATAAAAACTCATTAAAATAATTGACTAACAAGAATTACAATGAAATTATCTGAATTTTTTTCCTGACAAGCAATTAGTATAAATTTCAGTGATGGAAAGAAAAATAGAAGTCTCTGAGTTACTTTGTTTTTATTGATAACAAAAATTAGGGGGTGGGGTGGTCATTTTCTTTATTTTTACATCAATATCTGGAAAATATCCCAAATAACGTACAATAAAAGAGAATTCAACAGTTCATGCTGAGGTAAAATAGAAGGTTCTGTTTAAAATAATATGAAATTAAAATTTAGCTTACTTTTCTGAAAAAGAAAAAGCATACAATGCATATAGTCTTATGAAATACAATTCTGGTCAAACACAGGGAGATAATCTGAGTTTACCCTCTACCTGTAACCTATTGGGAACTGTTGAGTTTACCCTCTACCTATACCTGATTGGGAACTTTTGAGTCTACCCTATTCCTGTAGCCTATTGGGAACTTTTGAGTCTACCCTCTACCTGTACCCTATTGGGAACTTTTGAGTCTACCCTATTCCTGTACCCTATTGGGAACTTTTGAGTCTACCCTATTCCTGTACCCTATTGGGAACTTTTGAGTCTACCCTGTTCCTGTACCCTATTGGGAACTTTTGAGTGTACCCTATTCCTGTACCCTATTGGGAACTTTTGAGTCTACCCTGTTCCTGTACCCTATTGGGAACTTTTGAGTCTACCCTCTACCTGCACCCTATTGGGAACTTTTGAGTCTACCCTGTTCCTGTACCCTATTGGGAACTTTTGAGTCTACCCTATTCCTGTACCCTATTGGGAACTTTTGAGTCTACCCTATTCCTGTACCCTATTGGGAACTTTTGAGTGTACCATATTCCTGTACCCTATTGGGAACTTTTGAGTCTACCCTGTTCCTGTACCCTATTGGGAACTTTTGAGTCTACCCTATTCCTGTACCCTATTGGGAACTTTTGAGTCTACCCTCTACCTGTACCCTATTGGGAACTTTTGAGTCTACCCTATTCCTGTACCCTATTGGGAACTTTTAAGTCTACCCTCTTCCTGTACCCTATTGGGAACTTTTGAGTCTACCCTGTTCCTGTACCCTATTGGGAACTTTTGAGTCTACCCTATTCCTGTACCCTATTGGGAACTTTTGAGTCTACCCTCTTCCTGTACCCTATTGGGAACTTTTGAGTCTACCCTATTCCTGTACCCTATTGGGAACTTTTGAGTCTACCCTCTACCTATACCCTACTGGGAACTTTCGAGTCTACCCTCTACCTGTACCCTATTGGGAACTTTTGAGTCTACCCTCTACCTGTACCCTATTGGGAACTTTTGAGTCTACCCTCTACCTGTACCCTATTGGGAACTTTTAAATGAGTCTACCCTATTCCTGTACCTTATAGGGAACTTTTGAGTCTACCCTTTTCCTGTACCCTATTGGGAACTTTTGAGTCTACCCTTTTCCTGTACCCTATTGGGAACTTTTGAGTCTACCCTCTTCCTGTACCCTATTGGGAACTTTTGAGTCTACCCTCTTCATGTACCCTATTGGGAACTTTTGAGTCTACCCTATTCCTGTACCCTATTGGGAACTTTTGAGTCTACCCTATTCCTGTACCCTATTGGGAACTTTTGAGTCTACCCTATTCCTGTACCCTATTGGGAACTTTTGAGTCTACCCTCTTCCTGTACCCTATTGGGAACTTTTGAGTCTACCCTCTTCATGTACCCTATTGGGAACTTTTGAGTCTACCCTATTCCTGTACCCTATTGGGAACTTTTGAGTCTACCCTATTCCTGTACCCTATTGGGAACTTTTGAGTCTACCCTCTTCCTGTACCCTATTGGGAACTTTTGAGTCTACCCTATTCCTGTACCCTATTGGGAACTTTTGAGTCTACCCTCTTCCTGTACCCTATTGGGAACTTTTGAGTCTACCCTATTCCTGTACCCTATTGGGAACTTTTGAGTCTACCCTCTACCTATACCCTACTGGGAACTTTCGAGTCTACCCTCTACCTGTACCCTATTGGGAACTTTTGAGTCTACCCTCTACCTGTACCCTATTGGGAACTTTTGAGTCTACCCTCTACCTGTACCCTATTGGGAACTTTTAAATGAGTCTACCCTATTCCTGTACCTTATAGGGAACTTTTGAGTCTACCCTTTTCCTGTACCCTATTGGGAACTTTTGAGTCTACCCTTTTCCTGTACCCTATTGGGAACTTTTGAGTCTACCCTCTTCCTGTACCCTATTGGGAACTTTTGAGTCTACCCTCTTCATGTACCCTATTGGGAACTTTTGAGTCTACCCTATTCCTGTACCCTATTGGGAACTTTTGAGTCTACCCTATTCCTGTACCCTATTGGGAACTTTTGAGTCTACCCTATTCCTGTACCCTATTGGGAACTTTTGAGTCTACCCTCTTCCTGTACCCTATTGTCTTTATCCAAAGGTTTTGTGATGTGGGTGAAGATCAGGCACTTCTTACTTCTATTACTTTTATTACTTTGTGTTTGAAATATACAAATGAGGTATGTTGATTGTTCTGTAATAAATGTAAGAAAAAAGAAAGAAAATGGATGATTCAAGGATGTTAATATCATTACAAATGCCTTCTTTCAAAAAACAATCAGGTGACTTTGACAGTTATAAATGAGTGTTATGTTTTTTTGGTTCCCTGCTTCAGAGAGAACATTATGTTGATATCTGTAGGAAGGATCGATTACTTCAAAGTGCCAAGTGGAAAACCCCATCTAATATATCTTAATTTTAATAATCTTTGGCTGGTTTTGTATATAGAAAATTGTTACAAAATTTTGCTCCAGCTTTGCAGGTGCTCTCATAACCAATGGGGGACTGATTGGGGAACATGTTTATTTTATAAATATATATATACTGTGTCTTGAATGTTTAGAAATTGTATTTGTTGTTGAGTTTGAATTTTGTTCATTATCATTGAATATATTTTCTAGAAGAACATTTAAACATGTAACATTGAGATTTTTCCTTAATGAGTATTGCACCCTGATGTTTAAAATGTATCAGGTTTCCATGGCAGTGATTTTTTAACAGCTGCAGTTTTACAACAAACATATATTAATCATTTTGATATATTTTGGTACAATCAGTGCTGGGGGTGCAGACAGGGTCTGTTATTATTATTTTGTGTTTTATTCATTAATCAAGTCTAGGTCAGTATGAACATAGCAATCTGTAGTAGTATTATATCTATTAAGATATTTATAACCGAAATGGGCTATAGCAACACATTAATTTTGTACGTGCAGATTTCAAAGGGTTCTAATACTATTTTGCTGTATTTAGGTTTATTTTCATATAATTCTGAATGGTCATTGAAACACACAAAACCTAAAATAAATCCTTTTAATATTCAACATCCATATTTTTGACATTTATAATCATTGTAAACTTACACGATAAGAATGGAAATATTTCAGAACAATACTTTACAAATATGTCTATTGTTTATTTAAAGGGACACGACTCTGTTGACCTCCACCAAACTATTGTCTTTACTCAGATGTCTATCTCCACAAAAAGAAATTAAATGGCTTTGCTAATTAGAATAATCAGTAACCAGAAGCATAAATCATCCCTTTCAAGTACAGACATACAAGTCGTGTTTAAAACTCCATGGACTAATTAGCCAAGATGATAACAGGTTCAATCTGATAAGCTTTGTTATAGTAGGGCTTTATTATAGTGCCATTAGACTTTTTAGGTATACTTTGAATTTAAAAAAATGTAATTTAAAGGAACATCATTATCTCTTTTCACATTCTCTATTAAGCATATTAAAATCTGCAATGTAGGGGAGGAAACTCTACAAAAAAATTGACTTCATGTTAAAAGTAATTTGTAAAACCCATTTAAAGTATGTCAGTAGATCAAATTATAGTCTCCAAGGCTACAGGTATCAAATGTTTATATGTTTACCATGGTCAGTTTCATTCGGGTAATAGAACCCTTTGAAATCTGCACCTACAAAATTAGGGTGTTGATTTAAAATTGTATGTTAGTAAAATGTTAATGTGTTGTTAGCATGCAATTTATAATGTGAGAACAAAGTTTTGACAAGCTAATGTATTCTAGAAACAATGTCAGTGACTTATATTACACAAAAAATATAACTAATGGATATTTTATAAAATCTATTAGTCATATTTGGAACAATCACACGACTTTAACATGTAATTACTGTAGAGTTAATGAGATTTTTACATAAATGATTATTTTAATGTATTTTTTAAGTTAATTTGGACTACATAATATAGATACATCTGTAGATTTCATACAAGCCCCCTTTATCATCCTCACATTGGTTTTTCATATAATTAATAGCAGGTATTATCTATAACATTATTTACAATTTGTAATATAAAGCCTTAGCACAGGGTCATACATGCATATTTATTATTAATTTAATACCATGCTGCACACCCACAGATAACATTATGTAACAACAGTTCCCCTGCATTCCTCAAAGTATCTATCACCCCCATTCAGTAATAAGGAGGCAAAATAGGAAAAAATAGTTCAATTTATTTTATGCAACATTTTTTTTCAATATGGAGCTATGTGAACCAAGCCTTTATACATAGTGTGTCAATCTACTAGACCGACCCTTATAGATACTTATGAAATTATTGGTCATATATAGATCCTTGGGCGTTATCATATGTTTTGTACCAGGTTTTATTTCGGAAATAAACGATATACAAAATTTAATGAAAAAAATTCATAATTAATTTGATTCAACACATCTGACATTTTGTTATGAATGAAACATTTTTCTTGCATCAAAATGACTAATTTTACAATTTGACACTTCAAAGAATACTATATTTAGTTCCTAAAATGTCAACAACCAGTAAACCTGTAAACATGGATGTTATTTATGTGTATTGAACATTCTTCCTTATCGATTATTATATTCTTCTAAAATTGTCTCACTAACCATAAAAATGCAATAAATCATTATCAACTTACTTCTTATGTTATAAAATTTATAATTTTACAAGCTGTATATATAATTATTACATTTTTATTGATAATGAAACATGTCTGTAAGTTTGTTTATATTGATAAGGTTCCTATGGGTGTATCCAGTAGCTTTTAATGGCTGTACCATCCAAGTTTTCAGCCAATTATCTGTTTGGGTTTTTTAAGTTTTTAGCCAATGTAGTCCTCATTTTGTCTTGATTAGCGAAAACCAAAGGGTATCATTGGCTATTTCAATTTCTGATTGCTGATTTTCTGACAATCTTTTCCTGTTAAAAGTACTAGTGTTTTGTAACTTGATACACATGATACATATAAAGTCCTCTACAAAGGTTTAGAATTTTTGTCTTGATCCAGCTAAATGTGGCTACTTGGATGCAGTCCTAATTCTGATTGGCTGAAAATTCTTCCCCTCATCTACTGCAAGGCCCAATCAGCAGAATTGCAGATCATAGAATACTAAATTGGATACCCCGATTTGTATTCTTAGCTAAATGAGTGATTGGCTATCTTGAGCCGCTAGTGTTATTTTATTATATATAACAGAAATCAAATAAAAGGCAAAACGAATTTAGGGAATGCTTATATTTTGAAATAAGTTAAATAAATTGTATTTATTTAAAATTTATTTCAGAGAGCAGCATAATAGAATGATAAATGGTATTTTTGTCGGACAGCTGTATAGCTTGTTAATCTGCAATATGGCAACTGCCAACAGTTTCATTTACAAACGATCCTTAGGTTACATATATTTTTGCAATGTATAGACATAAAATATGATAAAGTATAATTTGTTTCCATAGTAACATAAACCTGGCAGGAAATGTCTTATCTTGAAAGTTGTCTGCAATTTATGAAATGGTAATAATTAATTACTTATTAAAATACTTGTCTGTTAGTATGTAACTATTTTGTATGATTTCTGGTTCTGGATTGTATCAAGAATTTCATGTTTGAATTGCACCTTCTTTGATGTTAGAAGCCTTGGTGGTTCATTTACTATGGGTGTATGTCTAATGAAACTTCTGTGGCATGTCAGCCATCAGTTCATAGGCTCTTCTATAATTCCTGGATTTTTTTACTCTTGGAAAGTCTATAGCAATAGCATATGCAAGTCATTTTGTTCAAAAATTTTTTGTGACTTATTTTCTCTAATGAAAAAAATTTGTCAATATAAAATAAGGTTGCATAACATTTCACTTCAAACAGGTTTCTGAACATAAGCTTCTCTTTAAACTGTTAACACACTTTCTACATCATCTATGCAGTAAAAACTGTTAACACCCTTTCTACATCCTCTATTTAGTTAAACTGTTAACACCCCCTTCAAAAACCTCTATGTATTAGGTAAATTATAAAGAACTGTTAACACTCATCATCCTCTATGTATTAAAACTGTTAACACCCCCTTATACATCCTCTGTGTAAAAGAACTGTTAATAGCCCTTCTGTGTCCACTGTGTGTTAGAACTGTTAACACCCCCCCCCCCTTCAATGACCTCTATGTATTAGGTACATTATAAAGAGCTGTTAACACCCCCTTCAACAACCTCTATGTATTAGATAAATTATAAAGAACTGTTAACACCCCCTTCAACAACCTCTATGTATTAGGTAAATTATAAAGAGCTGTTAACATCCCACTTCAACGACCTCTATGTATTAGGTCAATTATAAAGAACTGTTAACACCCCCCTTCAACAACCTCTATGTATTAGGTAAATTATAAAGAGCTGTTAACACCACTTCAACAACCTCTATGTATTAGGTAAATTATAAAGAGCTGTTAACACCCCCCTTCAACAACATCTATGTATTAGGTAAATTATAAAGGGCTGTTAACACCCCCCTTCAACAACCTCTGTGTATTAGGTAAATTATAAAGGGCTGTTAACACCCCCCTTCAACAACCTCTGTGTATTAGTTAAATATAAAGAGCTGTTAACACCCTTTCTACATCCTCTATATATAAGATAAATTAAATGTTGTCTAATTTACAGCAATCTATTTAATGTGTTTTTTCCTTTGTCTTTATCTATCTCATTATAACTTCACTATCTTCTTCTATGTGTATTCATTAACTTCAGATCAACCTTACTCAGTCACAGGTATACACAGTAAATCACTCTAATTACATTATATCTTTGAATACGGAGCAGAAGTAAAAGACAACAAGTCAAATAATTTACTGTTTTTCTTTCTTTAGCAGATTGCACACTAGCTTTGAGTATAACTTCCATTCACCAATTAAGTTTTAACCAAGACTTACATTTAGCACATTTGTTATACATCTATAGGAGTGATATTGTTAGAAGGCAGGTGTCTAGAAATATGATGTGATGGCCAGTTACACCTGTGTTACACCTGTCTGAGTCATTAGCTGCATAACAAATGTATGTCAACAAAGAAGGGTTAGATTGCTGCTGACCTACTTATTTATTTAATAACTAAACTTCCACTGCCACTGTGCCACTGCTAGGTTTGATAAAGTACTCCGTCTATTCTGCTATTGGATACTCTGACTTCCTTTTCAGGTATTTCATGTAATTTTTGTCTATATACATGTATTAGAGTTTGTGCATTTACTTATGTGGACAGAACTTTATATTGTCAGAATGTTTGTCAAGTGTGCAGCACACTTGTAATTAATCAATATTACTTTTTTGTTAAAAATTGGTTGACAGTTTGTACTTTTTTTCAGATCGTTACCGAATTCTATCATCTGGGTATTTGCTCATCAGAAACCTTACATTACGAGACCAAGGACAGTACCGTTGTATTGCTGTAAACCCAATATCCAATCAAAATAGAACTTCAAGTCATGTGATCTCTCTCAATGTTAGAAACCATACTGCAGGTGAGTTTTATACTGATTTGTGGACTTCGGTGAAAAAAGTAGTTTATGTCTAAAAAAATATGTTGAACAAGAAACAATAAGGATTTTAATAAATTAATTAAAAACAATCTGATTATTTTGTGAATTTATTGAACATTTACAGCTGCGCACTAGTATCCAACATTAGTGTAGCAAGACAAAAGTACTTCAGCCATGAAAAGGTTGTCATTCCCAGAGCAAGTCAGAAAAACAGTGGCTTTTAATCAGTATTGATCATTTACTGAAAAAGAAACTGGCCCTAATGCCTAACCACTCCTGACAGGGTACTATAGATCATGGTGTCATATGTACCGACAATCCTTGTATATACCCAGTGAAAGAAACTGGTCCACCTAACCACTCCTGACAGGGTACTATAGACATGATGACAATCCTTGTATATACCCAGTGTAAATTTATCTACAAGATTATATTTATATATGATCATAGATCCTATTCCTATCAGGGATATGTGAAAAATTATAAATCTGACATTTAACAATTCATATATGTATATTAACAGCCATAAAACTCATAAATGAGACATTTCAACAATGGTTAGATCTCAATATTAAACTTGAGTCAAAGTAAAAACAAGTGCTGCCCTGGGTGAGATCTTCAGAGGTGGTCTAAAATTCTTCTAAATTATTTATTAATCTTAAATAATTTGCCTGGTTCCAAAACAGGGTGCTTTGTTAAAAAGTGAAATGATCTCATAATAATTCACACGTTGCCCAGTTAAAGCTCTATCTTTTAGGAAGCCTTAATTTACGGGACTGGCACCTGGCATTTCGTTACGGAGATCAAAGGCGAATGGGTTGATTTATACTAATATATCCAACTATTATCTGTATGTTGATAAAAACTTTGCCAAAGGTAAAGAAATCTGAAATAGATTCCATTATCTTTAGTCTTTTTGTGTATCAACATTCTCTCAAAGTAATTTATTTAAAGTACTGTATAATTAAATAGTAACTGTTTCCCTGCCAGAATGTTACACCATGTTGGGTAACAGTTCCTACAAGTGTTTTCCTGTTAATTGTGGACACAATCAAGTGGAGGTTACTTTTTACATGGGCTGAAATAAAAACTTTTATCTTGGAAGAGGATACTTGGTACATGTTCTGTTTCTATACTAAAGGAACACTCTTAGGAAGAAGAAGCATGTTGTATTTAGGCATTTTTCATATTTTGTTTCATGAAAATAATATTCAGATGAAATAAAGGAAGTATAAGTAAGAACTTCAGATAAATCTCTCTCACCTGCCGTTCGTAATTAGGGAGGAGAAGGGCCATTTTGGTAAAAAGGATCAAACTGTTTGCATGTGAATTGCACAGACTGACCCAATTTGTGTATGACATACAGTCTTGGTCCAGGGTTTATTTCCTGTGTATGACATACAGTCTTGGTCCAGGGTGTGTATGACATACAGTCTTGGTCCAGGATTTATTTCCTGTGTATGACATACAGTCTTGGTCCAGGGTTTGTGTATGACATACAGTATTGGTCCAGGGTTTATTTCCTGTGTATGACATACAGTCTTGGTCCAGTGTTTGTGTATGACATACAGTCTTGGTCCAGGGTTTGTGTATGACATACAGTCTTGGTCCAGGGTGTGTATGACATACAGTCTTGGTCCAGGGTTTATTTCCTGTGTATGACATACAGTCTTGGTCCAGGGTTTGTGTATGACATACAGTCTTGGTCCAGGGTTTGTGTATGACATACAGTCTTGGTCCAGGGTGTGTATGACATACAGTCTTGGTCCAGGGTTTATTTTGTGTATGACATACAGTCTTGGTCCAGGGTTTATTTTGTGTATGACATACAGTCTTGGTCCAGGGTTTATTTTGTGTATGACATACAGTCTTGGTCCAGGGTTTATTTTGTGTATGACATACAGTCTTGGTCCAGGGTTTATTTCCTTGAGTAGTCCCTTTTTTGTTATCATCATTAGATAAATCTGCACCTTTAATTACAAACGAGATCTTCAAGGTAACATATGTGTAAACATGCATTCTGACATTGGTACCTTGTTGAATGGTTTAATGAAAAAATTTTCAATGTTCACCTGTTCAGAAATCATATGATTTAAGAAATAGCATGAAAAATTATACCTATTGAAATGAATTAAATCTTATAGAAAATCATTTGATAACAAGTTTTTGAGATCAAAGGTCACATATAATTTTGTACTGACTTGTTTTGGGTAACTGATATGATTTAGTTGAAAAGAATGGCACTGATATTATTCAGCCAAGTATAAATAATACATTCATTCTAACTGGCTTTACATTGTGTAGCATGATATTAGACCATGATAACAAGTACTTTACAATAAGTTTTAATATCACAGACAGATATATAGAATTCCTGTGTCATATTTTTATAGTTGCTATTATTGTACTATATAAAGAGAATTTAGTGACTGCCACTGGAAATATTTTATAATTATGGATCTCATTAAAGAACTTGTCATATGAGATGTGTTTAAATAAATCAAATATGAAATGTTGTGTTTAATTTCTGCATGGATATGAAAAGAAAAGTTTGATTTTCACCATTCTGTGTTACAAGTCAAGAGTTTTTATAGGAGGTTATTATTAAATTTGAATTTTGTGTATTTTATAACATATTCAATTTTTTGAACACTTCTGCAATCAAATTTTAAATAGATTGACACTCTTTGTATTTGAAGCATGAAATAATATGTGGACTTCAGCGATATGTCATTAACTACAGTAATAATCCCAGCAGTGCACCCATCTCTATAGAATTAAATAGAATTTTGCATGTTTTGATTGGTCTAAAAACTACTTTCTGGTCATGTTTTTTTTCCACTTCACAGTTCAGCTGCACAAGTGGTCAAGTGGAATCCAATGTTAACTTGTTTTCTGATGTGATTCATGTCCATGTTTGTTACACAAAATTCTTGTCAACAACAAGTTTGCTGCTTATAGATTTGTTGCAATAGACAAAGATTTGCTGGTTTTATTCATGTAATAAAACAGCTTCTGACTGATATGCGGTGGCTATTTGTATTTCTTAACCCTAAGAAATGTATATTCACCTTGCTTAGCGGTTAATATTACATTTCTTCTCGTTAAGAAATCCAGATATTGACCATAATTGTATAATATTGTTTGTCCATAATTTAAATGTGCATAGAAACTAGAAATTGTACAAAATTTCCCCATGTTCCATATACCCCAGTATAAACTGTCAAATACTTGTATGGCTTGATTGATTGATATGAATTTAATAGAGTTAATATTCAACAGCAAATAATAGAATCGTCAATGGTGATTGGTCCTAATAGTTCTAATTACTTCTGGGTAATTAAACATAGTGTGGTCAAATTGTGAGCAGAGTTCAATGGACTGGAAAGATTATAAACATTTATAATGTAGAATTGTTATAGATTTTCTAAAGGGAAAAATCTAATTTTGTTTTGTCCATTTTTTATAACAATGTTAGTTAGCACAAGAGTTCCGATATACAATTATTTAAGAAAAATGTAAAAATAGAGTTATCTTTCTTAGATTATTAAATTATTTGAGTTTTAAGAATTTTATTTGTGTATAAATTTACCTTTTACAGCTTTGAATTGTATTGCTTTCTTTTAAAGATTTGACATCTGTATGTAGTATTTAATTACTTGTATGAGTCAGAACTTATCAAAATGAGTTATCGGTTAAATTACATGGATTTAATTTGTTATGGGACATAAACATGCAATTCAACATTTTTTTTAAATACAAGGGTGACAATTGCAAAATTAATTATTGAGATTTATTAAAAAGTTTAAAATTCTTGAAAATTTAACATAAATTCTTCCATACATATATGATAATTACACAGCCATGGTAATGATAGACTTGAGCATATTCTGTACCGGAGTTTCTGGTTGAGTGACAGCAGAAATGATTGGTTAAGGTTTTGATTAGGTTTATAACTTAACTGGGGTTATAAACTGACATTAGGATATAGTAATTATAACTTGTTA
This sequence comes from Limnoperna fortunei, assembly GCA_944474755.1. Lineage (NCBI taxonomy): Eukaryota > Metazoa > Mollusca > Bivalvia > Mytilida > Modiolidae > Limnoperna > Limnoperna fortunei. The sequence continues at coordinate 109,586,924 of OX104112.1, read as the reverse complement.
GGGATGACTGCTACTTTCCCTAACAGGCGACTAGGTTATTAAAGAAAACACCCTACCAATACAGGAGTGGAAGGTCAAAGTTCAACAAGATTTGCTGAACATGTGACATGCTTTAGCTATGAACTTAATTCTTCTAAAATGTATGTCAACGTGCATGAAATATGACCATCCAACCAAGGGAAACCACATTATATTGTCCTTAGGTGTTTATGATAAAGTCTTTCTGATACAAAAGTGACAATTTGACAAATGAGATTTTAGATATTAGATGGGAATCAGAACTTTAAATAAATTGACAGTGACACGTAAAGCATATTATTGGAAAGAAATTAATGTAGAATGTCCTGTTGACATGAAAGTTAACAGAAATTAGAAAAAATAGAATCATGCATTTTATGTTAGGTATGAAAATATGACCTAGAATTGCCCTAGGATGATCATGAAATATAAACTGGTAATTACAGTTGACATTGACAAGCATTATATGACCATAAGATGACCATGGATGTGTATTGAATGGTTAATGTGACAAAACATTGACACCTGTAAAAATGACATGGAACAATTACCAATTCATTGAAATCTGACCCACAAATTTTTATGAAATTACAACTTTTATTAAGAAAATATGGAAGAACACTAATCTGGTATGTAATTTAACTCCTCTGTTTTGGGAAAGTGAAAATGACAGTACATTCCTGTTGATGGCCCCTGTAGATGTGATATCTGCTGGGTGATTGATGAGTTTGCTTGCTATCTGATGATGAAAAATGATAATGTTTGTGTGGGGCTCTAGGAGGGGGGATCTATGATTGATAGATTGTTAAAAAGTAAAAAGTTACAGAACTAATAAATCTATATAAGCCATCTTCTATATACCTATGTATAACCAGTAGAAATATGTGAGATGTCAGATCTCATTTTAATTGGAGAACCTGTATTTTTGTTAAGTGTGGTAGAATTTTACCAGGTACACATGTTTGGCTTTCACAGTTACCTCTCTCCATTAGAAATCTTGCCAGTTTTTTTCTACTGTGGTTAATATCTCTGTACCCAGCAAGGATAGCTGCAACTACTTCAAACAGAAAATAAATGAGTTTAGAATTCACTATTTTGGAGAAAAATGTACATTAATCAGATGTTTTTCATCTAGATATGATTGCTGGCTGTTAGTAGATTGGTCATTAAGGTAATAGACTAACCGTTAGCATTTTCTAATGACTTTTTAACAACGGATCCATAAAAACAGATGTGCACTGACAAAATTCTAGACTCAATGTTACAAACAAACGATTATTAATTTGAAACATGATAAAAATAACTAACTGGCATGACATGAGTACAACTAGTTACAGATGATAATTTAATGTTGTAGTTATGGCAGTGTAATAGGACAAATAGCCCATTACAATAAGCATTTATGGAAATGCTGGCACCATTAGTATACTGAATAAAAATACAAATGGTCACTCAGAATCATTCCCAGTCAGGACCATTACTGTAGTTGCTATATTTTTGGTTGTTGGTTCTCGCTGGTTCCTTGGACTTTGATTTGTGGATTGTCTTTTTTGACAGTTTACTTGCTGTTTGCTATTTTATTACCTTTATGTAATAGACAGGAATCCTTTATAGGTGTTTGGGGATGGGGAGAGGGGGGGGGGATAACTTTCCTTGTATACAGCCTTTCCAGCCATATGCTGTCCTTTGTGGTGATTATTATATGATGTTGTATCTTTCAGGCTATAAGTCAGGAACTGTAAATGTCTACAGACCAACAGAGGTGGAGGCCCATGAGGGAGAAACTGTCACTATTGAATGTGTTGCAATAGGTCTACCTCAGCCAGTTGTATCATGGGAAAAATATGGTGGTAAAATGCCAATAGGTCGGGCAGAAACAATTCAGGGTAAGTTGGTTATACTCTGTGTTATTAGTGTCAGTTTCTTGTTTGAATCTTTTCTGTAAGTTTTACAATTTTTCACCTGTATCATGGCATCCAGGTTTCATTGGTTGATAAACCTAGAGTACCAAGTGAGATCCACTGACCTGGTGAGGACAGCTGATTGGGCTAGATTCAAGCACACCAACACTCCAACTCGAGTACCAAGTGAGATGCAGAGGTGCAACTGATTGGGCTAGATTCAAGCACACCAACACTCGAACTTGAGTACCAAGTGAGATACACTGACCTTTTAAGGACAACTGATTGGGCTAGATTCAAGCACACCAACAATCAAACTCTCGACTCCAGTGTTTCATGGACAAAATAGCAAAGGGCTGAAATAAACATTAAATACATGGTCTGCAGTAAATAAACACAGTTTTTAAACAATCCATGTAACACCAAGTAACATGTGAGTATTTTTTGCACTTTGGACATCGATAAAAAAAACAAAGGCAAATTAAAGTACAAAAAAAATTGTTATTGTTTATATAATTTTATATTTGCTATATATCAGCCTTTAGTAGGCCTTATAAGATTAATCCTTAGACCTGGTATAAAATCAGCCTTTAGTAGGCCTTATAAGATTAATCCTTAGACCTGGTATAAAATCAGCCTTTAGTAGGCCTTATAAGATTAATCCTTAGACCTGTGAAAATATCTTTTATCTTTCTTTATATTTCCTCTGTTGAGAATATAGCATGCTATTTATGGACTTTCAGGAAATTTAATTATACGGAATGTTACTCAGGAAGATACAGGGACCTACCTGTGTAAAGTGGACAGTGGGAATGGTGAACACACGGTGAAGGATGTTTATCTCAAGTTAATTGGTAACTCAAATTATATCTCTTTATTGAAACAATGATAACCTTTTGACTTCAACGTTAATCACAGTGTATAATGTTTTCCCCCGCTTTGAAGAAGAGGCTGTAAAATGTTTTACCCCGCTTTGAAGAAGAAGCTGTAAAATGTTTTACCCTTGTCTGTTTGTTCATCTGTCCGTAACAAAAATTTTCTAAGCAACTATGCAGAAGTCTGATATTTTTGGATATTGCTTTATTCTATAGTGCCATATGGTGTATAGTGATTTTATGCTCCTTGGTCATATACTTCCTGTTTACTGAATACTTATGAAAGTCATATTGTTGAAGGGGGGGTATAAATTGAGTCAAGCAGAAGACCTAAAGGAGTTAATTCTTGTCCAGAATAACTATAGATTATTAGGTGTTATATGTTACAATGTGTACCAGGAGTCTTAGAATATGGAGTACATGGGGTGTTCTGAACGAACTCGTGTGTTACCAACAAAACAGTTCAAGATAAGTAAAAAAAATAACATTAAAATTAGATTTAGATAAAATAAATTGGTAGTAACAACTATTAGAATTGAGTTTCTCTATTTATTAATTGTATATATTTATATTATTTCTGTTACAGAACCACCTGTAGTTACGGCAGAAACCACAGCTGTGACGTTAAACATAAAAGAATCAGTCAAATTACGATGTCAGATTAAAGGATCACCAAAGCCGGAAGTTATATGGTATCATAATGCTATCCCAGTGTCTAACATTCTAGAAGTAGATGAAAACCAAGGAACATCATACAGTCTGAATAACGTTATACCTGAAGACGCTGGTCTGTACCAATGTATGTCCAGTAATGACGTCGGAGTGGACTATGCTGTCATCAGAGTGGACATCAAAGGTCAGTCTATATTCAGGCCATGTGACAGAAATTATAATTATAAAGAAAAGTCATAAGAATAGAAAGTTGTATTGAATAAAGGATATAAACAAGTTAAAGGTAGAAACAAGTCAGATATGAATTGTAAAGGCATTCATCCACACAAAGAAATTAAGACTTGGGAACAATTTTGTATTTTTTATCTTGCAAATGTTATAAATTGGCAGTGTAACCTAAAGATATGGACTAATGAGACTGTCATTTAATTTAGGTGACGGTGGAATTACTCAAACCAATTCTATGAAAAAGGACAATAAAAGAAAACCACAGATTAGAAGGAAAAATGCAAAGAAAAGGAGGAAAGATAAAAGAAAGAAACAAAAGCTTAAAAGTCGTCAACCAATAGTTGGCAGCCCTGATGGTAAGTCGTATAACCTGCAAATATCATGTTTTAAAAGTGTGTAAGTTGGGTAAGGAACAAGACATTTACTTTATGTCTGACTATTTACAGCTTAATTAATTCGTGTGTTACTGTGGCAATCACATGGTATGATTTTACAGTTTTAGTTTGTTTTTGTTTAATTTTGAAAAAAAAACTAAATTGGAAATATGCTTCATATTTGTAAAATCGGTATGGCGCACTAAGGCTATTAATTGCAATTTATATTACAATGAAATATAAGCAACAGAATTAATTAAATCATGCAACTGAACATATTCAGTGTAATAAAGGTGACAATAAAATAAATGTAGTTGTTTACGTATTCCAGCCAAGGTAAAGATGGTACCTCCGTCAGCACCAGATGTCAGTCAGTTATCAGATACCTCCGTCAAATTAAACTGGACTGTAGCACAAAATGATGGTCTGAAAATTGTCTTCTTTCGAGTGCAGTACAGAGTGATTAAGCCAAAGAGAACTCGTTGGCAAACCGATGAAACAGAGATTCCTGGTGACCGTAGACAGTATGAAGTCAAAAATCTGGTAGCAGGTACTTGTTTCCTATAGTAATGATGGGTATCTTGAATAAATGTGGTTTGTTCTTGAACTTATTTTAATTTTATAATTTGCCAATATAAATTACAGGTGTTCATGTCTTTAAAGTGCCACATTTAACATGTTCAGCAAAAGCATTGTTGATCAGTTATCAGCCTGTTACATCATGTTTTCTTTTTCTAGGTTAATTTTAAACACTCATGTGCTAAAATTCTTGGTTATTTTATTTCAGAGGGAACATTTAAATTTCGAATAGCAGCTGTTTATGAAAACAATGACAACAAGGCTGGACCAAACTCAGAGAAATTTAAATTAGATTTACCTACCTTCATGGAACCTAAAGGTCCAGAGAAAGCCCCTGTTATTGTCGAGGTCAAACCTGTGGAATACAGAAAGAACTATGCCCTAAATATCAAGTGGACAGTAAGTATGACACGTGATGTCACTTGACAGTGTGGTGACAGTATGACAGGTGTGGTGTCACTTGACAGTGTGGTGACAGTATGACACGTGTGATGTCACTTGACAGTGTGGTGACAGTATGACAGGTGTGGTGTCACTTGACAGTGTGGTGACAGTATGACACGTGTGATGTCACTTGACAGTGTGGTGACAGTATGACAGGTGTGATGTCACATGACAGTGAGGTGACAGTATGACAGTTCACCTGATTGGATAATTAGCCAAACACATCCCAGTACATTAGAACATAATTATATATCAGACATTTTTAATTGAAGATTACCATTTCAAGTCAGTCAACAGTTTTGCACCAGTCTGCACTACTTAAAATAATGATAATATTTTCTGAGTTGTATATTGTTACCTGTTCCAATTAATGTTTATTGTGACAGTCGTTGATGATGGTCCTTTGATGTTTAATTTAATTTTGAAATGTTTTCCATTTCAGTACATCCCTGTGAAATCTTCTCCAATTGAAGGATTCTTTTTATTTTACAAACCATTTGATTCCAAAGAAGATTATAAAAAGGAGATGCTAATGGAGCCGGCCTTGCGTGTCTATCTCCTTACAGATCTGGAACCAGGCACTGAATACTCTATTAAAATGAAGTGTTTTAACTCGGCTGGGATGAGTGAATTTAGTAATAGCGTTGCCATGAAAACACAAGGCACAGGTAAGTAGTGTGAATGAAACATACTAGAAATACTTGACATCAATGATTAAACTTACAGTTTTACTGAAAAATTGGTAAAACTGGCGTCAAAACAAAACAAATACTGGATACAGAAAAAAATTACTGACGAAACTGACCTCACAATAAGATTCTCAAGTCAAAAATCACCATGGAGACAAAACAAATGTCAAGGGTTGAATGCAAATTCAGATTCACACATATACAACACAAAACAAAAGTAAAAATTTGAGCAACCCAAACCCTATAAAAGCAATGGTGCTCTGGAACGAGTAAGCATTGCCTGCCACTAATTCGATACCCATCGAGTTGTACTTGGTCTATTTTTTATTTCATTTGCTGTGTTATCACTAGAAGCATAGGAAGATAAGATCATTCAATTTTTGTTGAAGTTTGTATACTAAACTTATGTAATATTTCAGGATTAAAACCAGAGTTTCCATTCATTGTCTCAACCTCCAAACCACCAGCAGAGCGATCTGAGGAGGGATCACCGACTAAGACCGACACCCAAGCTAACAGTGAGATGTTATACATGATCCTTGGTATAGTCCTGGGAGTTATGATGTTGTTGTTGATTGTCTTTATGTTTATGTGTTGGTGGAAGCAGCGACAACAGAGAAGGATGATGGGTAATCTTATCTACTTAAGTAATTGCAATCTTATAGATGAAACATCAAGCATTGCATGTCATTTGTAAAACCTTAAAATATATTTGTCATAGTACACATATTTCTTATAAATACATACTTTGCAGAAAAATAGTTTATCATCAATCTATTAATGTATTAACAGACCAGAAATATGTATGTTTTGTTTCCATGGTTACATATTATAAACCTATTTTAAGAGATGGCAAGAAAGGGTTTTCGTGAGATAGAAATTCTTTTCATAGATGTTCAGTTAATATGAAACTCACTACAAAAGACTGTCAAAATAATGGATATATTCCAAAAGGTGGTTGCTCAATACAAGTGGCCTCTCCAGCATGATTGACTGTAATGGATACAGAGATGGTTTGGGGTTTTTTTGGCAAACATCGGAAGACTGATTGTACTTATAAACTTTTTTGTTTTATAATTCAACAAGAATCACTACTGTATACATTAAAATTTGTTGTTTTCAAAATTTCCATTGTTTCTCCTATAGATGCAATGAATGATGCAGTCCTTAGAAATAAATTTCAAGATGCTTCACAGAGAATCTACAACAAGAAATATGTTAATGGGGGATATACAACAGTACCCACAGCGCCACCTGTTCAGAATGGTCAAATTCAGAATTCATACACAAAGATGAATGTTAATGTAAACCCACTGTCAGAGCTGGACATGCATTCGATGACTAATGGTCATTCTGGACATCAGTACCATCAGGTATGATGATTACCTTGAGGTCATATGTTAAAGCATAGTTCATAGTCTCTTACATTGAGGTCATAAGTTAAGGCATAGTTCATAGTCGGTTTTACATTGAGGTCATAAGTTAAGGCATAGTTCTTTGTCTTGTGACCTTGAGGTCATATGTAAAGGCATAGTCTTTTTGATTGTTTAAATATTTAATCTCTTTTAAGGTCAGGTTAATAGACACATTAACTTTTCTCTGAGATAGATACATTTTATTTCTTTTTCCAAATGGTCTCTAGATTAACTTTGATGAATATCTTTAATAATATTCATAATTATTTAGCTGTGACAATATTAAAACCTTTTTAAATAGCAGTCTAATTAAAATTTAATCTTTTAATAGCTCTACAATTTTTGTTATGGTCGCTATGGAGATCTAACAACATCCCATTACAGGTCATCTCAGGATGAACTTCTGTGTTGACCAATCAAAAACTGTCTTCATCAACCTTTCATTATGTGGAATCCTATGTCATTGTTCGGAATCTCTCTGGCATTATTGTAACAAACCCCAAGTTAAAAGCTTGGTTGGTTGGTTAATTTTTGGGGGAATACCCAAATATTTCATTGGATAATATTTATATCAAAAGTGCAATAATTTTAATTAGATTGCTATTTAAATTGTTGATGCCAACTGAATATCACAGTCCTGGCTATCTGTTTAGCAGATTGTGATGAATGGATTAACTGTACTAAAATTTGTGTAACTACAATTTTTGTTATGTCAGCGTCATGCTTTATATTTTTCAGCAATCGACAGGCCTTGTTCCAAATGGTATAGTTCCTAGTCAGTATACTACAAGTGATAATAACTTTAACAGTAAGAGGAGTATAGACCATTCTTTGGATGGAGATTTTAATCAGTGTTTGAATACTCCAGACTCTATGGGGAGTGGTGAAGCACCGGCCATTCCACCCTCCCCCAATTCTTACAGTGTGCAAATTGGTTATGATCAGTTTACAACTTCAGACTCTCAGGAGCAATATTCAAATAAGTCATGTGACCAGCTGGCTGAGTCACATGAACTAAACAATGTAGATTTTGTGAAGCAATGTTCTAATGACAGTTCGGTGGCCAGTGAAAATAGTGTTCATTCGGGAAAACATAAACGACGGCGGAAAAGACGTGCCGGAAGTCGTGAAAATTCAACGAGAGATCAGGCAACAAATACTGATTTAAGCAGTAATGGTAGGTGTTTACATTAGCCATGTTTGACAGAGAGATATTAACTGTGTTTGAGAGATCAGATCCAGTAGTACTTCTTCCTTGTTTAGAATGTACAGACCTGTTCTACACAAAACATGAGTCTATAATTTACAGATATATGTAACAAAATGATAAACTATAGTTTGTATGTTAATTAAGATTTGGTGAGTAAATACATTAGTCTAAGATAGTATGTATCTATATTTTATGTGTTTACTGTATTGATCTTTTACCTTTTTACTTTCAGAAGGAACAATTGAGTTTTCCCATGTGAGTAGAGATTCACCTGAAGCGTTTGGACAGTGTTCAACACGAACTAGTTCAAGTGATGAGTGTGATCAGGCCGTATGACCTCAAATAAATGACTGTTTAATAACAGACTTTATTCAGCATAACGAGAACTTGTGAACCTGGCTAAATACGAGAATTTGTTTTCATTATAGAATCTCTAATGGTGCATTATATAAATAATACTCAGGATGAAATAATTTGTACAAAGTGCATCATGCTAAAAATAATATTAAATTCCATTGGATAATTATACTGCCAAAGATTCAACATGTTTACAGTTCTATATATAATACCTGTAAGGATTAACCAAAGTTATTTATAGTACCATGGAAACTGTACATCACAAGTAAACTCAAATTTGATTGGCTGTGATATGGATTCCTTAAACAGGAAGATACTTGTGATGTGACATTGTTTATTGAAATCCATGGAAAATGTTTTCATTTTCACAGATATGAAAATATTTTTCTCACAAATGAAGTATTGTTTGACCTTTGCCAGGTTGTATCGTTGTATACTGGTACCGTTGAAGGTAAACCAGTCCTATAGGGTAAATCTACAGAGTTGTTATTTGTGCTCAACTGGGTACTTTAAAATTTATACATAAGTTTTTAGCCAATCAATCTTCCTAAACTTCATCACAGTCACTGTCAGGTGATCGATCGTACAGTCATCACAGTCACTGTCAGGTGATCAGTCGCACAGTGATATAATATTTAATCAGTATTTTGTTATTTTGACATGTTTATGCATAATTGACCTTATAGGAAATATTTGCAGAACATTGTAAAATATTGAGAACAACCAGTTTTAACCAATGACATTTGCATTTTTGGAGAATCACTAAATATGCCATAATTCATACATTTGGGAACATACATTGTTTGTAAGCATTATTTTTTCATTATAATTCTGTACAATTTTGATGCATAAATCTTTAAATTTTGTGTTATATGGTGGATGTTGAGTGAATGATTCCATTATCAAGGTTCTGATAACAGTTTAAACTGAAGTCAGTTTACACTACCTTTGGAGAAACATAATGAAGTTTAGGAAGATTGTTGATCTGTTGTCTATGATTATAACGAGAATTTTCCCTAAATTATATCATTTTGTACATAAGCATTGTTCAGTATTAACTTGTTGTCACATTGTATGTCCCACCTATGTTAGCAACAATCAATGAAATATTGTATGACAGAGATCTATGGAAAGGTTTTCAAGGGAGATAATCATGTTTTATAAGGAAATTATCAGGTACAGGAAATGCTATAAGAAGTTTATGATAAACTAAAAGTAAAAATGTATGATTGAAATGTAATAAATTTTCTGCAGATTTTTATACCTTAATACAGATAAATAATAATATTACCTTTAGGTGATTTATATGTTGAATTAAATTTAATTGTTAAGAATATTTTTTTCTGTGCATTTTCTTGTTGTCATTAGTTCTAAGACTATAACATCAGCAGTTTCTGTATGGATAATCTCCCTTGTTCAGGGTTTATTTATTTCTGCCTTGGTGCTATCTTTAGTGGAGGCAACTTGATTGTTGCATACAAAACATTTTTTTGTCAGTTTTCATGAAGTGGTCAGTTCATCTGTCTTATGGTAATTTTTATTGTTTTTCGGTATATAGACCAATCCCTCTACAGTCACCTGACTGAAAATCTCAACAAACACCAAGCATTTCAAAATGGCTACCTGTTTGTACAATACTCTGTGTACATATTACATGAGTTTTAAATAAGTGCAAATTAATATATTAGTAGCAAGTGGTATTCATCAAGGAGGGGGGTATTCTTGACAGAAGTGTGGTATTCACCACAGTCTTGTGGTATTAGTAAAGGAAGGGTGGTTACTGAGAAGTATGGTTACATTTGGAATAAGACTGGAATAATACACTTTTTTTAACCAATGAAATGTGGAGAAATTTTCATGAAGTATAATATTCCATTTTAAAGGTTTCTATATACATAATTGTAACACGGTCTTCTGGAGATGTTTTATTTAAAGGTTTCTATATACATTTATTTCAAATATCAACTCAATTACATGAAAACTAACAAAATAAATGTATTAAACTGGTTATTATGTATGCTTGTGAGAATAAGTTTGGTCAGGGCACCTGTTACAGTATGTGTATTGTTATATGTGTAGATGTGTGGGTATTTCAGATTGCAATTTTCAGTATATTCACCTTATTATCGATGAAGATTGTATTCAGAAAACGGGTAAATTATTTTTATTTTTGACTGTCATTTGAACCTATATTTTTCAATCATTTATTATTTATCATAATACCAGAAGAATTTGGGCAAAGTTGGTTGTTGCTAAACAATTTAATTTGATGTTTCATCAACATTTTTGTTGTTTGAATTTAAATTATCAAAATAAAAATGTAGTAATTCATTTTAGAGCCAATAATACACACAATTTGTTTCCCATCGGATGGATATCAATCACAAATTACTCTTCATGATTCACAATAATATTGTCAGTATTTATTTGTTATGAATGATACATTGTTAAGACTGGTTGAATGAATGATGTGTGTTAGCCAATGAAAAATCAAACCTTTGTCATGTGACGTTAATGCCAGTCTTTGTTATAAGTCAATATTGTATATAATATTACAATAAAATTTAATACAAAGTTAAAAATGTTGAATTTAGTTTTTTTTTACTTTGGTATTTATGCTTTATACGAACCTGACCTAAAACATTCAACCACAGTACAGCTACATCACAGATATCTAACACAGGCATACTAGTATGGACACAGATATCTAACACAGGCATACTAGTATGGACACAGATATCTAACACAGGCATACTAGTATGGACACAGATATCTAACACAGGCATACTAGTATGGACACAGATATCTAACACAGGCATACTAGTATGGACACAGATATCTAACACAGGCATACTAGTATGGACACAGATATCTAACACAGGCATACTAGTATGGACACAGATATCTAACACAGGCATACTAGTATGGACACAGATATCTAACACAGGCATACTAGTATGGACACAGATATCTAACACAGGCATACTAGTATGGACACAGATATCTAACACAGGCATACTAGTATGGACACAGATATCTAACACAGGCATACTAGTATGGACACAGATATCTAACACAGGCATACTAGTATGGACAGATATCTAACACAGGCATACTAGTATGGACACAGATATCTAACACAGGCATACTAGTATGGACACAGATATCTAACACAGGCATACTAGTATGGACACAGATCTCTAACACAGGCATACTAGTATGGACACAGATATCTAACACAGGCATACTAGTATGGACACAGATATCTAACACAGGCATACTAGTATGGACACAGATATCTAACACAGGCATACTAGTATGGACACAGATATCTAACACAGGCATACTAGTATGGACACAGATATCTAACACAGGCATACTAGTATGGACACAGATATCTAACACAGGCATACTAGTATGGACAGATATCTAACACAGGCATACTAGTATGGACACAGATATCTAACACAGGCATACTAGTATGGACACAGATATCTAACACAGGCATACTAGTATGGACACAGATATCTAACACAGGCATACTAGTATGGACACAGATATTTAACACAGGCATACTAGTATGGACACAGAAAAATGTCTCATCTGCATTGTAGTTTATAAACATAACTTCATGAGCAACATGTACATAGTAATATATTGTATATAATGCTTGGTTGGAGAGAAACTGACCTAATTCAAAAACTTTAACCACTTTAACATAGTCACTGGACTCTGAAATTAAGGTGAAGGTCATGTACTCTTATACAAATATTGTCCTCCTACCATGGTTACTGCGTAACAGGCCTAATCCATAAACCTTAGGAAGTCACTGGACCCTGACATGCAGTCAAGATAAGATGACAGGTGACAGACTGACAAGTACTCATCATAAGCTTCCAAAGGATCAATTGTGTTAAACTATGTTTTAAGCTCACAAAGATATAAAGCATAATGTGAAGTGTTTACTCCTCTGCCAGAAAACCATGTATTTATATCTCGTCTCCCAGACAACCATGTATATATATATCGTCTCCCAGACAACCATGTATATATATCTCGTCTCCCAGAAAACAATGTATATATATCTCATCTCCCAGAAAACCATGTATATATATCTCGTCTCCCAGACAACCATGAATATATATCTCGTCTCCCAGACAACCATGTATATATATCTCGTCTCCCAGACAACCATGTATATATATCTCGTCTCCCAGACAACCATGTATATATATCTCGTCTCCCAGAAAACCATGTATATATATCTCGTCTCCCAGAAAACCATGTATATATATCTCGTCTCCCAGAAAACCATGTATATATATCTCGTCTCCCAGACAACCATGTATATATATCTCGTCTCCCAGAAAACCATGTATATATATCTCGTCTCCCAGACAACCATGTATATATATCTCGTCTCCCAGACAACCATGTATATATATCTCGTCTCCTGCCACTTTTGTTGGAGGGGAGACAAAAACCTACTTGAATCGATCAATGTCAACTACAATCAAGCCACAGACACTGATATATAAAACAGTGATAGAACTTTTGACTCGAGCCACTAGTATACAGCCACATCAAGCCACAGAAAGTGATATATAAAACAGTGATAGAACTTTTGACTCGAGCCACTAGTATACAGCCACACCAAGCCACGGACACTGATATATAAAACAGACATAGAACCTTTGACTCAAACCACTAGTATACAGCCACATCAAGCCACGGACACTGATATATAAAACAGACATAGAACCTTTGACTCAAACCACTAGTATACAGCCACATCAAGGCACATACACTGATATATAAAACAGACATAGAACCTTTGACACAAACCACTAGTATACAGCCACATCAAGCCACGGACACTGATATATAAAACAGACATAGAACCTTTGACTCAAACCACTAGTATACAGCCACACCAAGCCACAGACACTGATATATAAAACAGACATAGAACCTTTGACTCAAACCACTAGTATACAGCCACACCAAGCAACAGACACTGATATATAAAACAGACATAGAACCTTTGACTCAAACCACTAGTATACAGCCACATCAAGGCACATACACTGATATATAAAACAGACATAGAACCTTTGACTCAAACCACTAGTATACAGCCACACCAAGCCACAGACACTGATATATAAAACAGACATAGAACCTTTGACACAAACCACTAGTATACAGTCACATCAAGCCAAAGACACTGATATATAAAACAGACATAGAACCTTTGACTCAAACCACTAGTATACAGCCACATCAAGCCACAGACACTGATATATAAAACAGGCATAGAACCTTTGACACAAACCACTAGTATACAGCCACACCAAGCCACAGACACTGATATATAAAACAGACATAGAACCTTTGACTCAAACCACTAGTATACAGCCACATCAAGCCACGGACACTGATATATAAAACAGACATAGAACCTTTGACTCAAACCACTAGTATACAGCCACATTAAGCCACAGACACTGATATATAAACAGATATAGAACCTTTGACTCAAACCACTAGTATACAGCCACATTAAGCCACAGACACTGATATATAAACAGATATAGAACCTTTGACTCAAACCATTAGTATACAGCCACATCAAGTCACAGACACTGATATATAAAACATATATAGAACCTTTGACTCAAACCACTAGTATACAGCCACATCAAACCACAGACACTGATATATAAAACAGACATAGAACCTTTGACTCAAACCACTAGTATACAGTCACATCAAACCACAGACACTGATATATAAAACAGACATAGAACCTTTGACTCAAACCACTAGTATACAGCCACATCAAGTCACGGACACTGATATATAAAACAGACATAGAACCTTTGACTCCAACCACTAGTATACAGCCACATCAAGTCACAGACACTGATATATAAAACAGACATAGAACCTTTGACTCAAACCATTAGTATACAGCCACATCAAACCACAGACACTGATATATAAAACAGATATAGAACCTTTGACTCAAACCATTAGTATACAGCCACATCAAGTCACAGACACTGATATATAAAACATATATAGAACCTTTGACTCAAACCACTAGTATACAGCCACATCAAACCACAGACACTGATATATAAAACAGACATAGAACCTTTGACTCAAACCACTAGTATACAGCCACATCAAGTCACAGACACTGATATATAAAACATATATAGAACCTTTGACTCAAACCATTAGTATACAGCCACATCAAGTCACAGACACTGATATATAAAACAGATATAGAACCTTTGACTCAAACCACTAGTATACAGCCACATCAAACCACAGACACTGATATATAAAACAGACATAGAACCTTTGACTCAAACCACTAGTATACAGTCACATCAAGTAATAGACACTGATATATAAAACAGATATAGAACCTTTGACTCAAACCACTAGTATACAGCCACATCAAGCCACAGACACTGATATATAAACAGATATAGAACCTTTGACTCAAACCACTAGTATACAGCCACATCAAGTAATAGACACTGATATATAAAACAGACATAGAACCTTTGACTCAAACCACTAGTATACAACCACATCAAGTCACAGACACTGATATATAAAACAGATATAGAACCTTTGACTCAAACCACTAGTATACAGCCACATCAAGCCACGGACACTGATATATAAAACAGATATAGAACCTTTGACTCAAACCACTAGTATACAGTCACATCAAGCCACGGACACTGATATATAAAACAGATATAGAACCTTTGACTCAAACCACTAGTATACAGCCACATCAAGTAATAGACACTGATATATAAAACAGACATAGAACCTTTGACTCAAACCACTAGTATACAGCCACATCAAGTCACAGACACTGATATATAAAACAGATATAGAACCTTTGACTCAAACCACTAGTATACAGCCACATCAAACCACAGACACTGATATATAAAACAGACATAGAACCTTTGACTCAAACCACTAGTATACAGTCACATCAAGCCACGGACACTGATATATAAAACAGACATAGAACCTTTGACTCAAACAACTAGTATACAGTCACATCAAGTAATAGACACTGATATATAAAACTGAACCTTTGACACAAACCACTAGTATACAGCCACATCAAGCCACAGACACTGATATATAAAACAGACATAGAACCTTTGACTCAAACCATTAGTATACAACCACATCAAGTAATAGACACTGATATATAAAACAGACATAGAACCTTTGACTCAAACCACTAGTATACAGCCACATCAAGTAATAGACACTGATATATAAAACTGAACCTTTGACACAAACCACTAGTATACAGCCACATCAAGTAATAGACACTGATATATAAAACAGACATAGAACCTTTGACTCAAACCACTAGTATACAGTCACATCAAGCCACGGACACTGATATATAAAACAGACATAGAACCTTTGACTCAAACCACTAGTATACAGTCACATCAAGTAATAGACACTGATATATAAAACAGACATAGAACCTTTGACTCAAACCACTAGTATACAGCCACATCAAGTAATAGACACTGATATATAAAACAGACATAGAACCTTTGACTCAAACCACTAGTATACAGTCACATCAAGCCACGGACACTGATATATAAAACAGACATAGAACCTTTGACTCAAACCACTAGTATACAGTCACATCAAGTAATAGACACTGATATATAAAACAGACATAGAACCTTTGACTCAAACCACTAGTATACAGCCACATCAAGTAATAGACACTGATATATAAAACAGACATAGAACCTTTGACTCAAACCACTAGTATACAGCCACATCAAGTAATAGACACTGATATATAAAACAGATATAGAACCTTTGACTCAAACCAATAGTATACAGTCACATCAAGCCACAGACACTGATATATAAAACAGACATAGAACCTTTGACTCAAACAACTAGTATACAGTCACATCAAGTAATAGACACTGATATATAAAACTGAACCTTTGACACAAACCACTAGTATACAGCCACATCAAGCCACGGACAGTGATATATAAAACAGACATAGAACCTTTGACTCAAACCACAAGTATACAGCCACATCAAGTAATAGACACTGATATATAAAACTGAACCTTTGACACAAACCACTAGTATACAGCCACATCAAGCCACGGACACTGATATATAAAACAGACATAGAACCTTTGACTCAAACCACAAGTATACAGCCACATCAAGCCACAAACACTGATATATAAAACAGACATAGAACCTTTGACTCATACCACTAGTATACAGCCACATCAAACCATAGACACTGATATATAAAACAGACATAGAACCTTTGACTCAAACCACTAGTATACAGCCACATCAAGCCACAGACACTGATATATAAACAGATATAGAACCTTTGACTCAAACCACTAGTATACAGCCACATCAAGCCACGGACACTGATATATAAAACAGACATAGAACCTTTGACTCAAACCACTAGTATACAGCCACATCAAGTAATAGACACTGATATATAAAACAGACATAGAACCTTTGACTCAAACCACTAGTATACAGCTACATCAAGCCACAGACACTGATATATAAAACAGACATAGAACCTTTGACTCAAACCACTAGTATACAGCCACATCAAACCACAGACACTGATATATAAACAGATATAGAACCTTTGACTCAAACCACTAGTATACAGCCACATCAAGCCACAGACACTGATATATATAACAGATATAGAACCTTTGACTCAAACCACTAGTATACAGCCACATCAAGTCACAGACACTGATATATAAAACAGACATAGAACCTTTGACTCAAACCACTAGTATACAGCCACATCAAGTAATAGACACTGATATATAAAACTGAACCTTTGACACAAACCATTAGTATACAGCCACATCAAGTAATAGACACTGATATATAAAACTGAACCTTTGACACAAACCATTAGTATACAGCCACATCAAGTAATAGACACTGATATATAAAACTGAACCTTTGACACAAACCATTAGTATACAGTCACATCAAGTAATAGACACTGATATATAAAACTGAACCTTTGACACAAACCATTAGTATACAGTCACATCAAGTAATAGACACTGATATATAAAACAGACATAGAACCTTTGACACAAACCATTAGTATACAGTCACATCAAGTAATAGACACTGATATATAAAACAGACATAGAACCTTTGACACAAACCACTAGTATACAGCCACATCAAAGCCACAGACACTGATATATAAAACAGACATAGAACCTTTGACACAAACCACTAGTATACAGCCACATCAAGTCACGGACACTGATATATAAAACAGACATAGAACCTTTGACTCCAACCACTAGTATACAGCCACATCAAGTCACAGACACTGATATATAAAACAGACATAGAACCTTTGACTCAAACCATTAGTATACAGCCACATCAAACCACAGACACTGATATATAAAACAGATATAGAACCTTTGACTCAAACCATTAGTATACAGCCACATCAAGTCACAGACACTGATATATAAAACATATATAGAACCTTTGACTCAAACCACTAGTATACAGCCACATCAAACCACAGACACTGATATATAAAACAGACATAGAACCTTTGACTCAAACCACTAGTATACAGCCACATCAAGTCACAGACACTGATATATAAAACATATATAGAACCTTTGACTCAAACCATTAGTATACAGCCACATCAAGTCACAGACACTGATATATAAAACAGATATAGAACCTTTGACTCAAACCACTAGTATACAGCCACATCAAACCACAGACACTGATATATAAAACAGACATAGAACCTTTGACTCAAACCACTAGTATACAGTCACATCAAGTAATAGACACTGATATATAAAACAGATATAGAACCTTTGACTCAAACCACTAGTATACAGCCACATCAAGCCACAGACACTGATATATAAACAGATATAGAACCTTTGACTCAAACCACTAGTATACAGCCACATCAAGTAATAGACACTGATATATAAAACAGACATAGAACCTTTGACTCAAACCACTAGTATACAACCACATCAAGTCACAGACACTGATATATAAAACAGATATAGAACCTTTGACTCAAACCACTAGTATACAGCCACATCAAGCCACGGACACTGATATATA
This sequence comes from Limnoperna fortunei, assembly GCA_944474755.1. NCBI lineage: Eukaryota > Metazoa > Mollusca > Bivalvia > Mytilida > Modiolidae > Limnoperna > Limnoperna fortunei. The sequence goes on along the minus strand of OX104112.1, from coordinate 109,567,938 downwards.
AAACAGATATAGAACCTTTGACTCAAACCACTAGTATACAGTCACATCAAGCCACGGACACTGATATATAAAACAGATATAGAACCTTTGACTCAAACCACTAGTATACAGCCACATCAAGTAATAGACACTGATATATAAAACAGACATAGAACCTTTGACTCAAACCACTAGTATACAGCCACATCAAGTCACAGACACTGATATATAAAACAGATATAGAACCTTTGACTCAAACCACTAGTATACAGCCACATCAAACCACAGACACTGATATATAAAACAGACATAGAACCTTTGACTCAAACCACTAGTATACAGTCACATCAAGCCACGGACACTGATATATAAAACAGACATAGAACCTTTGACTCAAACAACTAGTATACAGTCACATCAAGTAATAGACACTGATATATAAAACTGAACCTTTGACACAAACCACTAGTATACAGCCACATCAAGCCACAGACACTGATATATAAAACAGACATAGAACCTTTGACTCAAACCATTAGTATACAACCACATCAAGTAATAGACACTGATATATAAAACAGACATAGAACCTTTGACTCAAACCACTAGTATACAGCCACATCAAGTAATAGACACTGATATATAAAACTGAACCTTTGACACAAACCACTAGTATACAGCCACATCAAGTAATAGACACTGATATATAAAACAGACATAGAACCTTTGACTCAAACCACTAGTATACAGTCACATCAAGCCACGGACACTGATATATAAAACAGACATAGAACCTTTGACTCAAACCACTAGTATACAGTCACATCAAGTAATAGACACTGATATATAAAACAGACATAGAACCTTTGACTCAAACCACTAGTATACAGCCACATCAAGTAATAGACACTGATATATAAAACAGACATAGAACCTTTGACTCAAACCACTAGTATACAGTCACATCAAGCCACGGACACTGATATATAAAACAGACATAGAACCTTTGACTCAAACCACTAGTATACAGTCACATCAAGTAATAGACACTGATATATAAAACAGACATAGAACCTTTGACTCAAACCACTAGTATACAGCCACATCAAGTAATAGACACTGATATATAAAACAGACATAGAACCTTTGACTCAAACCACTAGTATACAGCCACATCAAGTAATAGACACTGATATATAAAACAGATATAGAACCTTTGACTCAAACCAATAGTATACAGTCACATCAAGCCACAGACACTGATATATAAAACAGACATAGAACCTTTGACTCAAACAACTAGTATACAGTCACATCAAGTAATAGACACTGATATATAAAACTGAACCTTTGACACAAACCACTAGTATACAGCCACATCAAGCCACGGACAGTGATATATAAAACAGACATAGAACCTTTGACTCAAACCACAAGTATACAGCCACATCAAGTAATAGACACTGATATATAAAACTGAACCTTTGACACAAACCACTAGTATACAGCCACATCAAGCCACGGACACTGATATATAAAACAGACATAGAACCTTTGACTCAAACCACAAGTATACAGCCACATCAAGCCACAAACACTGATATATAAAACAGACATAGAACCTTTGACTCATACCACTAGTATACAGCCACATCAAACCATAGACACTGATATATAAAACAGACATAGAACCTTTGACTCAAACCACTAGTATACAGCCACATCAAGCCACAGACACTGATATATAAACAGATATAGAACCTTTGACTCAAACCACTAGTATACAGCCACATCAAGCCACGGACACTGATATATAAAACAGACATAGAACCTTTGACTCAAACCACTAGTATACAGCCACATCAAGTAATAGACACTGATATATAAAACAGACATAGAACCTTTGACTCAAACCACTAGTATACAGCTACATCAAGCCACAGACACTGATATATAAAACAGACATAGAACCTTTGACTCAAACCACTAGTATACAGCCACATCAAACCACAGACACTGATATATAAACAGATATAGAACCTTTGACTCAAACCACTAGTATACAGCCACATCAAGCCACAGACACTGATATATATAACAGATATAGAACCTTTGACTCAAACCACTAGTATACAGCCACATCAAGTCACAGACACTGATATATAAAACAGACATAGAACCTTTGACTCAAACCACTAGTATACAGCCACATCAAGTAATAGACACTGATATATAAAACTGAACCTTTGACACAAACCATTAGTATACAGTCACATCAAGTAATAGACACTGATATATAAAACTGAACCTTTGACACAAACCATTAGTATACAGCCACATCAAGTAATAGACACTGATATATAAAACTGAACCTTTGACACAAACCATTAGTATACAGTCACATCAAGTAATAGACACTGATATATAAAACTGAACCTTTGACACAAACCATTAGTATACAGTCACATCAAGTAATAGACACTGATATATAAAACAGACATAGAACCTTTGACACAAACCATTAGTATACAGTCACATCAAGTAATAGACACTGATATATAAAACAGACATAGAACCTTTGACACAAACCACTAGTATACAGCCACATCAAAGCCACAGACACTGATATATAAAACAGACATAGAACCTTTGACACAAACCACTAGTATACAGCCACATCAAGCCAAAGACACTGATATATAAAACAGACATAGAACCTTTGACACAAACCACTAGTATACAGCCACATCAAGCCACAGACACTGATATATAAAACAGACATAGAACCTTTGACTCAAACCACTAGTATACAGTCAAATCAAGCCACAGACACTGATATATAAAACAGACATAGAACCTTTGACTCAAACCACTAGTATACAGTCACATCAAGCCACAGACACTGATATATAAAACAGACATAGAACCTTTGACACAAACCACTAGTATACAGCCACATCAAGCCACAGACACTGATATATAAAACAGACATAGAACCTTTGACACAAACCACTAGTATACAGTCACATCAAGCCACAGACACTGATATATAAAACATAGAACCTTTGACTCAAACCACTAGTACACAGCCACATCAAGCCACAGACACTGATATAGAAAACAGACATAGAACCTTTGACACAAACCACTAGTATACAGCCACATCAAAGCCACAGACACTGATATATAAAACAGACATAGAACCTTTGACACAAACCACTAGTATACAGCCACATCAAGCCAAAGACACTGATATATAAAACAGACATAGAACCTTTGACACAAACCACTAGTATACAGCCACATCAAGCCACAGACACTGATATATAAAACAGACATAGAACCTTTGACTCAAACCACTAGTATACAGCCACATCAAGCCACAGACACTGATATATAAAACAGACATAGAACCTTTGACTCAAACCACTAGTATACAGTCACATCAAGCCACAGACACTGATATATAAAACAGACATAGAACCTTTGACTCAAACCACTAGTATACAGCCACATCAAGCCACAGACACTGATATATAAAACAGACATAGAACCTTTGACACAAACCACTAGTATACAGCCACATCAAGCCACAGACACTGATATATAAAACAGACATAGAACCTTTGACACAAACCACTAGTATACAGCCACATCAAGCCACAGACACTGATATATAAAACAGACATAGAACCTTTGACTCAAACCACTAGTATACAGCCACATCAAGCCACAGACACTGATATATAAAACAGACATAGAACCTTTGGTAGTTGAGGGATTGAGCTGTGAGGTGGACTAGTTAGTCTCAGGTTTTGAGGGATTGATCAGTGAGGTGGACTAGTTAGTCTCAGGTTTTGAGGGATTGATCTGTGAGGTGGACTAGTTAGTCTCAGGTTTTGAGGGATTGAGCTGTGAGGTGGACTAGTTAGTCTCAGGTTTTGAGGGATTGATCTGTGAGGTGAACTAGTTAGTCTCAGGTTTTGAGGGATTTCGCTGTGAGGTGGACTAGCTAGTCTCAGGTTTTGAGGGATTGAGCTGTCAGGTGGACTAGCTAGTCTCAGGTTTTGAGGGATTGAGCTGTCAGGTGGACTAGCTAGTCTCAGGTTTTGAGGGATTGAGCTGTCAGGTGGACTAGTTAGTCTCAGGTTTTGAGGGATTGAGCTGTGAGGTGAACTAGTTAGTCTCAGGTTTTGATGGATTTCGCTGTGAGGTGGACTAGCTAGTCTCAGGTTTTGAGGGATTGAGCTGTCAGGTGGACTAGTTAGTCTCAGGTTTTGAGGGATTGAGCTGTCAGGTGGACTAGCTAGTCTCAGGTTTTGAGAGATTGAGCTGTCAGGTGGACTAGTTAGTCTCAGGTTTTGAGGGATTGAGCTGTGAGGCGGACTAGTTAGTCTCAGGTTTTGCGGGATTGAGCTGTGAGGTGGACTAGTTAGTCTCAGGTTTTGAGGGATCAAGCTGTCAGGTGGACTAGTTAGTCTTAGGTTTTGAGGTATTGAGCTGTCAGGTGGGCTAGTTAGTCTCAGGTTTTGAGGGATTGAGCTGTCAGGTGGACTAGTTAGTCTCAGGTTTTGAGGGATTGAGCTGTCAGGTGGACTAGCAAGTCTTAGGTTTTGAGGGATTGAGCTGTTAGGTGGACTAGTTAGTCTTAGGTATTGAGGGATTGAGCTGTCAGGTGGACTAGATAGTCTCATGTATTGAGGGACTGAGCTGACAGGTGGACTAGCTAGTCTCATGTATTGAGGGACTGAGCTGTCAGATGGACTAGTTAGTCTCATGTATTGAGGGACTGAGCTGTCAGGTGGACTAGTTAGTCTCATGTATTGAGGGACTGAGCTGTCAGGTGGACTAGGCAGTTATTCACATGTTCAAGTCACTCAGCTGTGAGGTGGACTAAGTAGTTAGTCTCAGGTTTAAAGGACAAAGCTGTGAGGTGGACTTTAGGTATTTACATGTTTAGGGACAGGGCTGTGAAAAGGACTAGATAGTTAATCACATGTCTTGAGGGACTAAGCAGTGGGGTAGACTAAGGACTAAGATGTGAGGTGGACTATGGACTGAGCTGTGAGGTGGACTATGGACTAAGCTGTGAGGTGGACTAAATAGTTAGTTAGTCTCAAGTTTGAGGGACTAAGCCATGAGCTGAACTAGGTAATTAGTATATGTTTTAGGTACTAATTTGCTAGTCGGACTAGGGACTGAGCTGTGAGGAGGACTCTCACGTTTGCAGGGCTGAGCTATGAGGTGGACTATATAGCGTTTAAGGGACCGAGCTGTAATGTGGAATAGGTAGTGAGTCATGTGTTTGAGTCGCTCAGGTGTTATAACCTAAAGAGGAAATATGTTTACCAATGTGTTCATGTCGTCAAATAAAATCTAATGCAGTATTGTTGATAAATGGTTGAAAGTTTCATTAAAATATTAATACTGGTTAAAATGGATGCATTAAAATAATTTTAAAACCTACTTATAATAGTAGAAATTAGTAAAGTGTCATCATTTCTGGAATAGTAGAAATAAGTAGAGTGTCATCATTCTGGAATAGTAGAAATTAGTGAAGTGTCATCATTCTGGAATAGTAGAAATTAGTGAAGTGTCATCATTCTGGAATAGCAGAAATTAGTGAAGTGTCATCATTCTGGAATAGTAGAAATTAGTAAAGTGTCATCATTCTGGAATAGTAGAAATTAGTAAAGTGTCATCATTCTGGAATAGTAGAAATTAGTAAAGTGTCATCATTCTGGAATAGTAGAAATTAGTAAAGTGTCATCATTCTGGAATAGTAGAAATATGTAAAGTGTCATCATTCTGGACATGTACTGATAAGCATGTGAGGCTGATCAGCTCTGTTTGTGTCTGTGAGGTGTGCTGATCAGCACTGTTTGTGTCTGTGTGAGGTGTGCTGATCAGCACTGTTTGTGTCTGTGTGGTGTGCTGATCAGCTCTGTTTGTGTCTGTGAGGTGTGCTGATCAGCTCTGTTTCTGTCTGTGAGGTATGCTGATCAGCACTGTTTGTGTCTGTGAGGTGTGCTGATCAGCTCTGTTTGTGTCTGTGAGGTGTGCTGATCAGCTCTGTTTGTGTCTGTGAGGTGTGCTGATCAGCTCTGTTTGTGTCTGTGAGGTGTGCTGATCAGCTCTGTTTCTGTCTGTGAGGTGTGCTGATCAGCTCTGTTTGTGTCTGTGAGGTGTGCTGATCAGCTGTTTGTGTCTGTGAGGTGTGCTGATCAGCACTGTTTGTGTCTGTGAGGTGTGCTGATCAGCACTGTTTGTGTCTGTGAGGTATGCTGATCAGCACTGTTTGTGTCTGTGAGGTGTGATGATCAGCTCTGTGTCTGTGAGGTGTGCTGATCAGCACTGTTTGTGTCTGTGAGGTATGCTGATCAGCACTGTTTGTGTCTGTGAGGTGTGATGATCAGCTCTGTGTCTGTGAGGTGTGCTGATCAGCACTGTTTATGTCTGTGAGGTGTACTGATCAGCTCTGTTTCTGTCTGTGAGGTGGGCTGATCAGCACTGTTTGTGTCTGTGTGAGGTGTGCTGATCAGCTCTGTTTGTGTCTGTGAGGTGTGCTGATCAGCTCTGTTTGTGTCTGTGAGGTGTGCTGATCAGCTCTGTTTGTGTCTGTGAGGTGTGCTGATCAGCTCTGTTTGTGTCTGTGAGGTGTGCTGATCAGCTCTGTTTCTGTCTGTGAGGTATGCTGATCAGCACTGTTTGTGTCTGTGAGGTGTGCTGATCAGCACTGTTTGTGTCTGTGATGTGTGCTGATCAGCTCTGTTTATGTCTGTGAGGTGTGCTGATCAGCTCTGTTTATGTCTGTGAGGTGTGCTGATCAGCACTGTTTGTGTCTGTGAGGTGTGCTGATCAGCACTGTTTCTGTCTGTGTGATGTGCTGATCAGCTCTGTTTGTGTCTGTGAGGTGTGCTGATCAGCACTGTTTGTGTCTGTGAGGTGTGCTGATCAGCTGTGTTTGTGTCTGTGTGAGGTGTGCTGATCAGCTCTGTTTGTGTCTGTGAGGTGTGCTGATCAGCTCTGTTTGTGTCTGTGAGGTGTGCTGATCAGCTCTGTTTCTGTCTGTGTGAGGTGTGCTGATCAGCTCTGTTTGTGTCTGTGAGGTGTGCTGATCAGCTGTGTTTGTGTCTGTGAGGTGTGCTGATCAGCACTGTTTGTGTCTGTGAGGTGTGCTGATCAGCACTGTTTGTGTCTGTGAGGTGTGCTGATCAGCTGTGTTTGTGTCTGTGTGAGGTGTGCTGATCAGCACTGTTTGTGTCTGTGAGGTGTGCTGATCAGCTGTGTTTGTGTCTGTGTGAGGTGTGCTGATCAGCTCTGTTTGTGTCTGTGAGGTGTGCTGATCAGCTCTGTTTGTGTCTGTGAGGTGTGCTGATCAGCACTGTTTGTGTCTGTGAGGTGTGCTGATCAGCACTGTTTGTGTCTGTGAGGTGTACTGATCAGCTCTGTTTGTGTCTGTGAGGTGTTCTGATCAGCTCTGTTTATGTCTGTGAGGTGTGCTGATCAGCTCTGTTTGTGTCTGTGAGGTGTTCTGATCAGCTCTGTTTATGTCTGTGAGGTGTGCTGATCAGCTCTGTTTGTGTCTGTGAGGTGTGCTGATCAGCTCTGTTTGTGTCTGTGTGAGGTGTGCTGATCAGCTCTGTTTCTGTCTGTGAGGTGTGCTGATCAGCTCTGTTTGTGTCTGTGAGGTGTGCTGATCAGCTCTGTTTGTGTCTGTGAGGTGTGCTGATCAGCTCTGTGTCTGTGAGGTGTGCTGATCAGCACTGTTTGTGTCTGTGAGGTGTGCTGATCAGCTCTGTTTGTGTCTGTGAGGTGGGCTGATCAGCACTGTTTGTGTCTGTGAGGTGTGCTGATCAGCTCTGTTTGTGTCTGTGAGGTGTGCTGATCAGCTCTGTTTGTGTCTGTGAGGTGTGCTGATCAGCTCTGTTTGTGTCTGTGATGTGTGCTGATCAGCTCTGTTTGTGTCTGTGAGGTGTGCTGATCAGCTCTGTTTGTGTCTGTGATGTGTGCTGATCAGCTCTGTTTATGTCTGTGAGGTGTGCTGATCAGCACTGTTTGTGTCTGTGAGGTGTGCTGATCAGCACTGTTTCTGTCTGTGTGATGTGCTGATCAGCTCTGTTTGTGTCTGTGAGGTGTGCTGATCAGCTCTGTTTGTGTCTGTGAGGTGTGCTGATCAGCTCTGTTTCTGTCTGTGAGGTGTGCTGATCAGCTCTGTGTCTGTGAGGTGTGCTGATCAGCTCTGTTTGTGTCTGTGAGGTGGGCTGATCAGCACTGTTTGTGTCTGTGTGAGGTGTGCTGATCAGCTCTGTTTCTGTCTGTGAGGTGTGCTGATCAGCTCTGTGTCTGTGAGGTGTGCTGATCAGCTCTGTTTGTGTCTGTGAGGTGTGCTGATCAGCTCTGTTTGTGTCTGTGAGGTGTGCTGATCAGCACTGTTTGTGTCTGTGAGGTGTGCTGATCAGCTCTGTTTGTGTCTGTGAGGTGTGCTGATCAGCTCTGTTTGTGTCTGTGAGGTGTGCTGATCAGCTCTGTTTGTGTCTGTGAGGTGTGCTGATCAGCACTGTTTCTGTCTGTGAGGTGTGCTGATCAGCTCTGTTTGTGTCTGTGAGGTGTGCTGATCAGCTCTGTTTGTGTCTGTGAGGTGTGCTGATCAGCACTGTTTCTGTCTGTGAGGTGTGCTGATCAGCTCTGTTTGTGTCTGTGAGGTGTGCTGATCAGCTCTGTTTGTGTCTGTGAGGTGTGCTGATCAGCACTGTTTCTGTCTGTGAGGTGTGCTGATCAGCTCTGTTTGTGTCTGTGAGGTGTGCTGATCAGCTCTGTTTGTGTCTGTGAAGTGTGGTGATCAGCTCTGTTTGTGTCTGTAAGGTGTGCTGATCAGCTCTGTTTGTGTCTGTGAGGTGGGCTGATCAGCTCTGTTTGTGTCTGTGAGGTGGGCTGATCAGCTCTGTTTGTGTCTGTGAGGTGGGCTGATCAGCTGTTTGTGTCTGTGAGGTGTGCTGATCAGCTCTGTTTGTGTCTGTGAGGTGGGCTGATCAGCTGTTTGTGTCTGTGAGGTGTGCTGATCAGCTCTGTTTATGTCTGTGAGGTGTGCTGATCAGCTCTGTTTGTGTCTGTGAGGTGTGCTGATCAGCTCTGTTTGTGTCTGTGAGGTGTGCTGATCAGCTCTGTTTGTGTCTGTGAGAGGTGTACTGATCAGCTCTGTTTGTGTCTGTGAGGTGTGCTGATCAGCACTGTTTGTGTCTGTGAGAGGTGTGCTGATCAGCTCTGTTTGTGTCTGTGAGGTGTGCTGATCAGCACTGTTTGTGTCTGTGAGGTGTGCTGATCAGCTCTGTTTGTGTCTGTGTGGTGTGCTGATCAGCTCTGTTTGTGTCTGTGAGGTGTGCTGATCAGCTCTGTTTGTGTCTGTGAGGTGTGCTGATCAGCACTGTTTGTGTCTGTGAGGTGTGCTGATCAGCACTGTTTGTGTCTGTGAGGTGTGCTGATCAGCTCTGTTTGTGTCTGTGAGGTGTGCTGATCAGCACTGTTTATGTCTGTGAGGTGTGCTGATCAGCTCTGTTTGTGTCTGTGAAGTGTGCTGATCAGCTCTGTTTGTGTCTGTGAGGTGTGCTGATCAGCTCTGTTTGTGTCTGTGTGAGGTGTGCTGATCAGCTCTGTTTGTGTCTGTGTGAGGTGTACTGATCAGCTCTGTTTGTGTCTGTGTGAGGTGTGCTGATCAGCTCTGTTTGTGTCTGTGAGGTGTGCTGATCAGCACTGTTTGTGTCTGTGAGGTGTGCTGATCAGCACTGTTTCTGTCTGTGAGGTGTGCTGATCAGCACTGTTTGTGTCTGTGAGGTGTGCTGATCAGCACTGTTTCTGTCTGTGAGGTGTGCTGATCAGCACTGTTTCTGTCTGTGAGGTGTGCTGATCAGCTCTGTTTGTGTCTGTGTGAGGTGTGCTGATCAGCTCTGTTTGTGTCTGTGAGGTGTACTGATCAGCTCTGTTTGTGTCTGTGAGGTGTGCTGATCAGCTCTGTTTCTGTCTGTGAGGTGTGCTGATCAGCACTGTTTGTGTCTGTGAGGTGTGCTGATCAGCTCTGTTTGTGTCTGTGAGGTGTGCTGATCAGCTCTGTTTCTGTCTGTGAGGTGTGCTGATCAGCTCTGTTTGTGTCTGTGAGGTGTGCTGATCAGCTCTGTTTGTGTCTGTGTGAGGTGTACTGATCAGCTCTGTTTGTGTCTGTGAGGTGTGCTGATCAGCTCTGTTTGTGTCTGTGAGGTGTGCTGATCAGCTCTGTTTGTGTCTGTGAGGTGTGCTGATCAGCTCTGTTTGTGCCTGTGAGGTGTGCTGATCAGCTCTGTTTGTGTCTGTGAGGTGTGCTGATCAGCTCTGTTTGTGTCTGTGAGGTGTGCTGATCAGCTGTTTGTGTCTGTGAAGTGTGCTGATCAGCTCTGTTTGTGTCTGTGAGGTGTGCTGATCAGCTCTGTTTGTGTCTGTGAGGTGTGCTGATCAGCTCTGTTTGTGTCTGTGAGGTGTGCTGATCAGCACTGTTTCTGTCTGTGAGGTGTGCTGATCAGCTCTGTTTGTGTCTGTGAGGTGTGCTGATCAGCTCTGTTTGTGTCTGTGAGGTGTGCTGATCAGCACTGTTTCTGTCTGTGAGGTGTGCTGATCAGCTCTGTTTGTGTCTGTGAGGTGTGCTGATCAGCTCTGTTTGTGTCTGTGAGGTGTGCTGATCAGCACTGTTTCTGTCTGTGAGGTGTGCTGATCAGCTCTGTTTGTGTCTGTGAGGTGTGCTGATCAGCTGTTTGTGTCTGTGAGGTGTGCTGATCAGCTCTGTTTGTGTCTGTGAGGTGTGCTGATCAGCTCTGTTTGTGTCTGTGTGAGGTGTGCTGATCAGCTCTGTTTGTGTCTGTGTGAGGTGTGCTGATCAGCTCTGTTTGTGTCTGTGAGGTGTGCTGATCAGCTCTGTTTGTGTCTGTGAGGTGTGCTGATCAGCTCTGTTTGTGTCTGTGAGGTGTGCTGATCAGCTCTGTTTGTGTCTGTGAGGTGTGCTGATCAGCTCTGTTTGTGTCTGTGAGGTGTGCTGATCAGCTCTGTTTGTGTCTGTGAGGTGTGCTGATCAGCTCTGTTTGTGTCTGTGAGGTGTGCTGATCAGCACTGTTTGTGTCTGTGTGGTGTGCTGATCAGCTCTGTTTATGTCTGTGAGGTGTGCTGATCAGCTCTGTCTGTGTCTGTGAGGTGTGCTGATCAGCTCTGTTTGTGTCTGTGAGGTGTGCTGATCAGCTCTGTTTGTGTCTGTGAGGTGTGCTGATCAGCACTGTTTGTGTCTGTGAGGTGTGCTGATCAGCACTGTTTCTGTCTGTGTGATGTGCTGATCAGCTCTGTTTGTGTCTGTGAGGTGTGCTGATCAGCACTGTTTGTGTATGTGAGGTGTGCTGATCAGCACTGTTTGTGTCTGTGAGGTGTGCTGATCAGCTCTGTTTGTGTCTGTGAGGTGTGCTGATCAGCTCTGTTTGTGTCTGTGAGGTGTGCTGATCAGCACTGTTTCTGTCTGTGTGATGTGCTGATCAGCTCTGTTTGTGTCTGTGAGGTGTGCTGATCAGCACTGTTTGTGTCTGTGAGGTGTGCTGATCAGCTCTGTTTCTGTCTGTGAGGTGTGCTGATCAGCTCTGTTTGTGTCTGTGAGGTGTGCTGATCAGCACTGGTTCTGTCTGTGTGATGTGCTGATCAGCTCTGTTTGTGTCTGTGAGGTGTGCTGATCAGCTCTGTTTGTGTCTGTGAGGTGTGCTGATCAGCACTGTTTGTGTCTGTGAGCTGTGCTGATCAGCTCTGTTTGTGTCTGTGAGGTGTGCTGATCAGCTCTGTTTGTGTCTGTGAGGTGTGCTGATCAGCTCTGTTTGTGTCTGTGAGGTGTGCTGATCAGCTCTGTTTGTGTCTGTGAGGTGTGCTGATCAGCTCTGTTTGTGTCTGTGAGGTGTGCTGATCAGCTCTGTTTGTGTCTGTGAGGTGTGCTGATCAGCTCTGTTTGTGTCTGTGAGGTGTGCTGATCAGCACTGTTTGTGTCTGTGTGAGGTGTGCTGATCAGCTCTGTTTGTGTCTGTGAGGTGTGCTGATCAGCTCTGTTTGTGTCTGTGAGGTGTGCTGATCAGCTGTTTGTGTCTGTGAGGTGTGCTGATCAGCTCTGTTTGTGTCTGTGAGGTGGGCTGATCAGCACTGTTTGTGTCTGTGAGGTGTGCTGATCAGCTCTGTTTGTGTCTGTGAGGTGTGCTGATCAGCACTGTTTGTGTCTGTGAGGTGTGCTGATCAGCTCTGTTTGTGTCTGTGAGGTGTGCTGATCAGCTCTGTTTGTGTCTGTGAGGTGTGCTGATCAGCTCTGTTTGTGTCTGTGAGGTGTGCTGATCAGCTCTGTTTCTGTCTGTGAGGTGTGATGATCAGCTCTGTTTGTGTCTGTGAGGTGTGCTGATCAGCACTGTTTGTGTCTGTGAGGTGTGCTGATCAGCTCTGTTTCTGTCTGTGTGAGGTGTGCTGATCAGCTCTGTTTGTGTCTGTGAGGTGTGCTGATCAGCTCTGTTTCTGTCTGTGTGAGGTGTGCTGATCAGCTCTGTTTCTGTCTGTGAGGTGTGCTGATCAGCTCTGTTTGTGTCTGTGAGGTGTGCTGATCAGCTCTGTTTGTGTCTGTGAGGTGTGCTGATCAGCTCTGTTTCTGTCTGTGAGGTGTGATGATCAGCTCTGTTTGTGTCTGTGAGGTGTGCTGATCAGCTCTGTTTGTGTCTGTGAGGTGTGCTGATCAGCTCTGTTTGTGTCTGTGAGGTGTGCTGATCAGCACTGTTTGTGTCTGTGAGGTGTGCTGATCAGCACTGTTTGTGTCTGTGAGGTGTGCTGATCAGCTCTGTTTGTGTCTGTGAGGTGTGCTGATCAGCTCTGTTTGTGTCTGTGAGCTGTGCTGATCAGGTCTGTTTCTGTCTGTGAGGTGTGCTGATCAGCTCTGTTTGTGTCTGTGAGGTGTGCTGATCAGCTCTGTTTATGTCTGTGAGGTGTGCTGATCAGCACTGTTTGTGTCTGTGAGGTGTGGTGATCAGCACTGTTTGTGTCTGTGAGGTGTGCTGATCAGCTCTGTTTGTGTCTGTGAGGTGTGCTGATCAGCTCTGTGTCTGTGAGGTGTGCTGATCAGCACTGTTTGTGTCTGTGAGGTGTGCTGATCAGCTCTGTTTGTGTCTGTGAGGTGTGCTGATCAGCTCTGTTTGTGTCTGTGAGGTGTGCTGATCAGCTCTGTTTGTGTCTGTGAGGTGTGCTGATCAGCTCTGTTTGTGTCTGTGAGGTGTGCTGATCAGCTCTGTGTCTGTGAGGTGTGCTGATCAGCACTGTTTGTGTCTGTGAGGTGTGCTGATCAGCTCTGTTTGTGTCTGTGAGGTGTGCTGATCAGCTCTGTGTCTGTGAGGTGTGCTGATCAGCTCTGTTTGTGTCTGTGAGGTGTGCTGATCAGCTCTGTTTGTGTCTGTGAGGTGTGCTGATCAGCACTGTTTGTGTCTGTGAGGTGTGCTGATCAGCTCTGTTTGTGTCTGTGAGCTGTGCTGATCAGCTCTGTTTGTGTCTGTGAGGTGTGCTGATCAGCACTGTTTGTGCCTGTGAGGTGTGCTGATCAGCACTGTTTGTGCCTGTGAGGTGTGCTGATCAGCTCTGTTTGTGTCTGTGAGGTGTGCTGATCAGCTCTGTTTGTGTCTGTGAGGTGTGCTGATCAGCTCTGTTTGTGTCTGTGAGGTGTGCTGATCAGCACTGTTTGTGCCTGTGAGGTGTGCTGATCAGCTGTTTGTGTCTGTGAGGTGTGCTGATCAGCTCTGTTTGTGTCTGTGAGGTGGGCTGATCAGCACTGTTTGTGTCTGTGAGGTGTGCTGATCAGCTCTGTTTGTGTCTGTGAGGTGTGCTGATCAGCTCTGTTTGTGTCTGTGAGGTGTGCTGATCAGCTCTGTTTGTGTCTGTGAGGTGTGCTGATCAGCTCTGTGTCTGTGAGGTGTGCTGATCAGCACTGTTTGTGTCTGTGTGATGTGCTGATCAGCTCTGTTTATGTCTGTGAGGTGTGCTGATCAGCACTGTTTGTGTCTGTGAGGTGTGCTGATCAGCTCTGTTTGTGTCTGTGAGGTGTGCTGATCAGCTCTGTTTCTGTCTGTGAGGTGTGCTGATCAGCTCTGTTTGTGTCTGTGAGGTGTGCTGATCAGCTCTGTGTCTGTGAGGTGTGCTGATCAGCACTGTTTCTGTCTGTGTGATGTGCTGATCAGCTCTGTTTATGTCTGTGTGATGTGCTGATCAGCTCTGTTTGTGTCTGTGAGGTGTGCTGATCAGCTCTGTTTGTGCCTGTGAGGTGTGCTGATCAGCTCTGTTTGTGTCTGTGAGGTGTGCTGATCAGCTCTGTGTCTGTGAGGTGTGCTGATCAGCACTGTTTGTGTCTGTGAGGTGTGCTGATCAGCTCTGTTTGTGTCTGTGAGGTGTGCTGATCAGCTCTGTGTCTGTGAGGTGTGCTGATCAGCACTGTTTGTGTCTGTGAGGTGTGCTGATCAGCTCTGTTTGTGTCTGTGAGCTGTGCTGATCAGCTCTGTTTGTGTCTGTGAGGTGTGCTGATCAGCTCTGTGTCTGTGAGGTGTGCTGATCAGCTCTGTTTGTGCCTGTGAGGTGTGCTGATCAGCTCTGTTTGTGTCTGTGAGGTGTGCTGATCAGCTCTGTGTCTGTGAGGTGTGCTGATCAGCACTGTGTCTGTGAGGTGTGCTGATCAGCTCTGTTTGTGTCTGTGAGGTGTGCTGATCAGCTCTGTTTGTGCCTGTGAGGTGTGCTGATCAGCTCTGTTTGTGTCTGTGAGGTGTGCTGATCAGCTCTGTGTCTGTGAGGTGTGCTGATCAGCTCTGTTTGTGTCTGTGAGGTGTGCTGATCAGCACTGTTTGTGTCTGTGAGGTGTGCTGATCAGCTCTGTTTGTGTCTGTGAGGTGTGCTGATCAGCTCTGTTTGTGTCTGTGAGGTGTGCTGATCAGCACTGTTTGTGTCTGTGAGGTGTGCTGATCAGCTCTGTTTGTGTCTGTGAGCTGTGCTGATCAGCTCTGTTTGTGTCTGTGAGGTGGGCTGATCAGCTCTGTTTGTGTCTGTGAGGTGTGCTGATCAGCTCTGTTTATGTCTGTGAGGTGTGCTGATCAGCTCTGTTTGTGTCTGTGAGGTGTGCTGATCAGCTCTGTTTGTGTCTGTGAGGCTGATCAGCTCTGTTTGTGTCTGTGAGGTGTGCTGATCAGCTCTGTTTGTGTCTGTGAGGTGTGCTGATCAGCTCTGTGTCTGTGAGGTGTGCTGATCAGCTCTGTTTGTGTCTGTGAGCTGTGCTGATCAGCTGTTTGTGTCTGTGAGGTGTGCTGATCAGCACTGTTTGTGTCTGTGTGAGGTGTGCTGATCAGCTCTGTTTGTGTCTGTGAGGTGTGCTGATCAGCACTGTTTGTGTCTGTGATGTGTGCTGATCAGCACTGTTTGTGTCTGTGAGGTGTGCTGATCAGCTCTGTTTGTGTCTGTGAGCTGTGCTGATCAGCTCTGTTTGTGTCTGTGAGGTGTGCTGATCAGCTCTGTTTGTGTCTGGACATGTACTGATGAGCATGTGAGGCTGATCAGCTCTGTTTCTGTCTGTGAGGTGTGCTGATCAGCTCTGTTTCTGTCTGTGAGGTGTGCTGATCAGCACTGTTTGTGTCTGTGAGGTGTGCTGATCAGCTCTGTTTGTGTCTGTGAGGTGTGCTGATCAGCTGTTTGTGTCTGTGAGGTGTACTGATCAGCTGTTTGTGTCTGTGAGGTGTACTGATCAGCTCTGTTTGTGTCTGTGAGGTGTGCTGATCAGCTCTGTTTGTGTCTGTGAGGTGTGCTGATCAGCTCTGTTTGTGTCTGTGAGGTGTGCTGATCAGCTCTGTTTGTGTCTGTGAGGTGTGCTGATCAGCTCTGTTTGTGTCTGGACATGTACTGATGAGCATGTGAGGCTGATCAGCTCTGTTTCTGTCTGTGAGGTGTGCTGATCAGCTCTGTTTGTGTCTGTGAGGTGTGCTGATCAGCACTGTTTATGTCTGTGAGGTGTGCTGATCAGCACTGTTTGTGTCTGTGAGGTGTGCTGATCAGCTCTGTTTGTGTCTGTGAGGTGTGCTGATCAGCTCTGTTTATGTCTGTGAGGTGTGCTGATCAGCTCTGTTTGTGTCTGTGAGGTGTGCTGATCAGCTCTGTTTATGTCTGTGAGGTGTGCTGATCAGCACTGTTTGTGTCTGTGAGGTGTGCTGATCAGCTCTGTTTGTGTCTGTGAGGTGTGCTGATCAGCTCTGTGTCTGTGAGGTGTGCTGATCAGCACTGTTTGTGTCTGGACATGTACTGACGAGCATGTGAGGCTGATCAGCTCTGTTTGTGTCTGTGAGGTGTGCTGATCAGCTCTGTTTGTGTCTGTGTGAGGTGTGCTGATCAGCTCTGTTTGTGTCTGTGTGAGGTGTGCTGATCAGCTCTGTTTGTGTCTGTGTGAGGTGTGCTGATCAGCACTGTTTGTGTCTGTGAGGTGTGCTGATCAAATCTGTTTGTGTCTGTGAGGTGTGCTGATCAGCTCTGTTTGTGTCTGTGAGGTGTGCTGATCAGCTCTGTGTCTGTGAGGTGTGCTGATCAGCTCTGTTTGTGTCTGTGAGCTGTGCTGATCAGCTCTGTTTGTGTCTGTGAGGTGTGCTGATCAGCTCTGTTTGTGCCTGTGAGGTGTGCTGTTCAGCTCTGTTTGTGTCTGTGAGGTGTGCTGATCAGCTTTGTGTCTGTGAGGTGTGCTGATCAGCTCTGTTTGTGTCTGTGAGGTGTGCTGATCAGCTCTGTTTGTGACTGTGAGGTGTGCTGATCAGCAGTGTGTGTCTGTGAGGTGTGCTGATCAGCTCTGTTTGTGTCTGGACATGTACTGATGAGCATGTGAGGCTGATCAGCTCTGTTTCTGTCTGTGAGGTGTGCTGATCAGCTCTGTTTGTGTCTGTGAGGGGTGCTGATCAGCTCTGTTTGTGTCTGTAAGGTGTGCTGATCAGCACTGTTTGTGTCTGTGAGGTGTGCTGATCAGCTCTGTTTCTGTCTGTGTGATGTGCTGATCAGCTCTGTTTGTGTCTGTGAGGTGTGCTGATCAGCTCTGTTTGTGTCTGTGAGGTGTGCTGATCAGCACTGTTTGTGTCTGTGAGGTGTGCTGATCAGCTCTGTTTGTGTCTGTGAGGTGTGCTGATCAGCTCTGTGTCTGTGAGGTGTGCTGATCAGCTCTGTTTGTGTCTGTGTGAGGTGTGCTGATCAGCTCTGTTTGTGTCTGTGTGAGGTGTGCTGATCAGCTCTGTTTGTGTCTGTGTGAGGTGTGCTGATCAGCACTGTTTGTGTCTGTGAGGTGTGCTGATCAAATCTGTTTGTGTCTGTGAGGTGTGCTGATCAGCTCTGTTTGTGTCTGTGAGGTGTGCTGATCAGCTCTGTGTCTGTGAGGTGTGCTGATCAGCTCTGTTTGTGTCTGTGTGATGTGCTGATCAGCTCTGTTTGTGTCTGTGAGGTGTGCTGATCAGCTCTGTTTGTGCCTGTGAGGTGTGCTGATCAGCTCTGTTTGTGTCTGTGAGGTGTGCTGATCAGCTTTGTGTCTGTGAGGTGTGCTGATCAGCTCTGTTTGTGTCTGTGAGGTGTGCTGATCAGCTCTGTTTGTGCCTGTGAGGTGTGCTGATCAGCTGTTTGTGTCTGTGAGGTGTGCTGATCAGCTCTGTTTGTGTCTGGACATGTACTGATGAGCATGTGAGGCTGATCAGCTCTGTTTCTGTCTGTGAGGTGTGCTGATCAGCTCTGTTTGTGTCTGTGAGGGGTGCTGATCAGCTCTGTTTGTGTCTGTAAGGTGTGCTGATCAGCACTGTTTGTGTCTGTGATGTGTGCTGATCAGCACTGTTTGTGTCTGTAAGGGGTGCTGATCAGCTCTGTTTGTGTCTGTAAGGTGTGCTGATCAGCACTGTTTGTGTCTGTGAGGTGGGCTGATCAGCTCTGTTTGTGTCTGTAAGGTGTGCTGATCAGCACTGTTTGTGTCTGTGAGGTGTGCTGATCAGCTCTGTTTCTGTCTGTGAGGTATGCTGATCAGCTCTGTTTATGTCTGTGAGGTGTGCTGATCAGCACTGTTTCTGTCTGTGAGGTGTGCTGATCAGCTCTGTTTATGTCTGTGAGGTGTGCTGATCAGCTCTGTTTGTGTCTGTGAGGTATGCTGATCAGCTCTGTTTCTGTCTGTGAGGTATGCTGATCAGCTCTGTTTATGTCTGTGAGGTGTGCTGATCAGCACTGTTTGTGTCTGTGAGGTGTGCTGATCAGCTCTGTTTGTGTCTGTGAGGTGTGCTGATCAGCTCTGTGTCTGTGAGGTGTGCTGATCAGCACTGTTTGTGTCTGGACATGTACTGACGAGCATGTGAGGCTGATCAGCTCTGTTTGTGTCTGTGAGGTGTGCTGATCAGCTCTGTTTGTGTCTGTGTGAGGTGTGCTGATCAGCTCTGTTTGTGTCTGTGTGAGGTGTGCTGATCAGCTCTGTTTGTGTCTGTGTGAGGTGTGCTGATCAGCACTGTTTGTGTCTGTGAGGTGTGCTGATCAAATCTGTTTGTGTCTGTGAGGTGTGCTGATCAGCTCTGTTTGTGTCTGTGAGGTGTGCTGATCAGCTCTGTGTCTGTGAGGTGTGCTGATCAGCTCTGTTTGTGTCTGTGAGCTGTGCTGATCAGCTCTGTTTGTGTCTGTGAGGTGTGCTGATCAGCTCTGTTTGTGCCTGTGAGGTGTGCTGATCAGCTCTGTTTGTGTCTGTGAGGTGTGCTGATCAGCTTTGTGTCTGTGAGGTGTGCTGATCAGCTCTGTTTGTGTCTGTGAGGTGTGCTGATCAGCTCTGTTTGTGCCTGTGAGGTGTGCTGATCAGCTGTTTGTGTCTGTGAGGTGTGCTGATCAGCTCTGTTTGTGTCTGGACATGTACTGATGAGCATGTGAGGCTGATCAGCTCTGTTTCTGTCTGTGAGGTGTGCTGATCAGCTCTGTTTGTGTCTGTGAGGGGTGCTGATCAGCTCTGTTTGTGTCTGTAAGGTGTGCTGATCAGCACTGTTTGTGTCTGTGAGGTGTGCTGATCAGCTCTGTTTCTGTCTGTGTGATGTGCTGATCAGCTCTGTTTGTGTCTGTGAGGTGTGCTGATCAGCTCTGTTTGTGTCTGTGAGGTGTGCTGATCAGCACTGTTTGTGTCTGTGAGGTGTGCTGATCAGCTCTGTTTGTGTCTGTGAGGTGTGCTGATCAGCTCTGTGTCTGTGAGGTGTGCTGATCAGCTCTGTTTGTGTCTGTGTGAGGTGTGCTGATCAGCTCTGTTTGTGTCTGTGTGAGGTGTGCTGATCAGCTCTGTTTGTGTCTGTGTGAGGTGTGCTGATCAGCACTGTTTGTGTCTGTGAGGTGTGCTGATCAAATCTGTTTGTGTCTGTGAGGTGTGCTGATCAGCTCTGTGTCTGTGAGGTGTGCTGATCAGCTCTGTGTCTGTGAGGTGTGCTGATCAGCTCTGTTTGTGTCTGTGAGCTGTGCTGATCAGCTCTGTTTGTGTCTGTGAGGTGTGCTGATCAGCTCTGTTTGTGCCTGTGAGGTGTGCTGATCAGCTCTGTTTGTGTCTGTGAGGTGTGCTGATCAGCTTTGTGTCTGTGAGGTGTGCTGATCAGCTCTGTTTGTGTCTGTGAGGTGTGCTGATCAGCTCTGTTTGTGTCTGTGAGGTGTGCTGATCAGCTGTTTGTGTCTGTGAGGTGTGCTGATCAGCTCTGTTTGTGTCTGGACATGTACTGATGAGCATGTGAGGCTGATCAGCTCTGTTTCTGTCTGTGAGGTGTGCTGATCAGCTCTGTTTGTGTCTGTGAGGGGTGCTGATCAGCTCTGTTTGTGTCTGTAAGGTGTGCTGATCAGCACTGTTTGTGTCTGTGATGTGTGCTGATCAGCACTGTTTGTGTCTGTAAGGGGTGCTGATCAGCTCTGTTTGTGTCTGTAAGGTGTGCTGATCAGCACTGTTTGTGTCTGTGAGGTGGGCTGATCAGCTCTGTTTGTGTCTGTAAGGTGTGCTGATCAGCACTGTTTGTGTCTGTGAGGTGTGCTGATCAGCTCTGTTTCTGTCTGTGAGGTATGCTGATCAGCTCTGTTTATGTCTGTGAGGTGTGCTGATCAGCACTGTTTCTGTCTGTGAGGTGTGCTGATCAGCTCTGTTTATGTCTGTGAGGTGTGCTGATCAGCTCTGTTTGTGTCTGTGAGGTATGCTGATCAGCTCTGTTTCTGTCTGTGAGGTATGCTGATCAGCACTGTTTGTGTCTGTGAGGTGTGCTGATCAGCACTGTTTCTGTCTGTGAGGTGTGCTGATCAGCTCTGTTTATGTCTGTGAGGTGTGCTGATCAGCTCTGTTTGTGTCTGTGAGGTGTGCTGATCAGCTCTGTTTGTGTCTGTAAGGTGTGCTGATCAGCACTGTTTGTGTCTGTGATGTGTGCTGATCAGCTCTGTTTGTGTCTGTGAGGTGTGCTGATCAGCTCTGTTTGTGTCTGTGAGGTGTGCTGATCAGCTCTGTTTGTGTCTGTGAGGTGTGCTGATCAGCTCTGTTTGTGTCTGTGAGGTGTGCTGATCAGCTCTGTTTGTGTCTGTGAGGTGTGCTGATCAGCTCTGTTTGTGTCTGTGATGTGTGCTGATCAGCACTGTTTGTGTCTGTGAGGTGTGCTGATCAGCACTGTTTGTGTCTGTGATGTGTGCTGATCAGCACTGTTTGTGTCTGTGAGGTGTGCTGATCAGCTCTGTTTGTGTCTGTGAGGTGGGCTGATCAGCACTGTTTGTGTCTGTGAGGTGTGCTGATCAGCTCTGTTTGTGTCTGTGAGGTGTGCTGATCAGCTCTGTGTCTGTGAGGTGTGCTGATCAGCACTATTTGTGTCTGTGAGGTGTGTTGATCAGCTCTGTTTGTGTCTGTGATGTGTGCTGATCAGCTCTGTTTGTGTCTGTGAGGTGTGCTGATCAGCACTGTTTCTGTCTGTGTGATGTGCTGATCAGCTCTGTTTGTGTCTGTGAGGTGTGCTGATCAGCACTGTTTGTGTATGTGAGGTGTGCTGATCAGCTCTGTTTGTGTCTGTGAGGTGTGCTGATCAGCACTGTTTGTGTCTGTGAGGTGGGCTGATCAGCACTGTTTGTGTCTGTGAGGTGTGCTGATCAGCACTGTTTGTGTCTGTGAGGTGTGGTGATCAGCACTGTTTGTGTCTGTGAGGTGTGCTGATCAGCACTGTTTGTGTCTGTGAGGTGTGCTGATCAGCTCTGTTTGTGTCTGTGTGAGGTGTGCTGATCAGCTCTGTTTGTGTCTGTGAGGTGTGCTGATCAGCTCTGTTTGTGTCTGTGAGGTGTGCTGATCAGCACTGTTTGTGTCTGTGAGGTGTGCTGATCAGCACTGTTTGTGTCTGTGAGGTGGGCTGATCAGCACTGTTTGTGTCTGTGAGGTGTGCTGATCAGCTCTGTTTGTGTCTGTGAGGTGGGCTGATCAGCACTGTTTGTGTCTGTGAGGTGTGCTGATCAGCTCTGTTTGTGTCTGTGAGGTGGGCTGATCAGCTCTGTTTGTGTCTGTGAGGTGTGCTGATCAGCTCTGTTTGTGTCTGTGAGGTGTGCTGATCAGCTCTGTTTGTGTCTGTGAGGTGTGCTGATCAGCTCTGTGTCTGTGAGGTGTGCTGATCAGCTCTGTTTGTGTCTGTGAGCTGTGCTGATCAGCTCTGTTTGTGTCTGTGAGGTGTGCTGATCAGCTCTGTTTGTGCCTGTGAGGTGTGCTGATCAGCTCTGTTTGTGTCTGTGAGGTGTGCTGATCAGCTTTGTGTCTGTGAGGTGTGCTGATCAGCTCTGTTTGTGTCTGTGAGGTGTGCTGATCAGCTCTGTTTGTGCCTGTGAGGTGTGCTGATCAGCTGTTTGTGTCTGTGAGGTGTGCTGATCAGCTCTGTTTGTGTCTGGACATGTACTGATGAGCATGTGAGGCTGATCAGCTCTGTTTCTGTCTGTGAGGTGTGCTGATCAGCTCTGTTTGTGTCTGTGAGGGGTGCTGATCAGCTCTGTTTGTGTCTGTAAGGTGTGCTGATCAGCACTGTTTGTGTCTGTGATGTGTGCTGATCAGCACTGTTTGTGTCTGTAAGGGGTGCTGATCAGCTCTGTTTGTGTCTGTAAGGTGTGCTGATCAGCACTGTTTGTGTCTGTGAGGTGGGCTGATCAGCTCTGTTTGTGTCTGTAAGGTGTGCTGATCAGCACTGTTTGTGTCTGTGAGGTGTGCTGATCAGCTCTGTTTCTGTCTGTGAGGTATGCTGATCAGCTCTGTTTATGTCTGTGAGGTGTGCTGATCAGCACTGTTTCTGTCTGTGAGGTGTGCTGATCAGCTCTGTTTATGTCTGTGAGGTGTGCTGATCAGCTCTGTTTGTGTCTGTGAGGTATGCTGATCAGCTCTGTTTCTGTCTGTGAGGTATGCTGATCAGCACTGTTTGTGTCTGTGAGGTGTGCTGATCAGCACTGTTTCTGTCTGTGAGGTGTGCTGATCAGCTCTGTTTATGTCTGTGAGGTGTGCTGATCAGCTCTGTTTGTGTCTGTGAGGTGTGCTGATCAGCTCTGTTTGTGTCTGTAAGGTGTGCTGATCAGCACTGTTTGTGTCTGTGATGTGTGCTGATCAGCTCTGTTTGTGTCTGTGAGGTGTGCTGATCAGCTCTGTTTGTGTCTGTGAGGTGTGCTGATCAGCTCTGTTTGTGTCTGTGAGGTGTGCTGATCAGCTCTGTTTGTGTCTGTGAGGTGTGCTGATCAGCTCTGTTTGTGTCTGTGAGGTGTGCTGATCAGCTCTGTTTGTGTCTGTGATGTGTGCTGATCAGCACTGTTTGTGTCTGTGAGGTGTGCTGATCAGCACTGTTTGTGTCTGTGATGTGTGCTGATCAGCACTGTTTGTGTCTGTGAGGTGTGCTGATCAGCTCTGTTTGTGTCTGTGAGGTGGGCTGATCAGCACTGTTTGTGTCTGTGAGGTGTGCTGATCAGCTCTGTTTGTGTCTGTGAGGTGTGCTGATCAGCTCTGTGTCTGTGAGGTGTGCTGATCAGCACTATTTGTGTCTGTGAGGTGTGTTGATCAGCTCTGTTTGTGTCTGTGATGTGTGCTGATCAGCTCTGTTTGTGTCTGTGAGGTGTGCTGATCAGCACTGTTTCTGTCTGTGTGATGTGCTGATCAGCTCTGTTTGTGTCTGTGAGGTGTGCTGATCAGCACTGTTTGTGTATGTGAGGTGTGCTGATCAGCTCTGTTTGTGTCTGTGAGGTGTGCTGATCAGCACTGTTTGTGTCTGTGAGGTGGGCTGATCAGCACTGTTTGTGTCTGTGAGGTGTGCTGATCAGCACTGTTTGTGTCTGTGAGGTGTGGTGATCAGCACTGTTTGTGTCTGTGAGGTGTGCTGATCAGCACTGTTTGTGTCTGTGAGGTGTGCTGATCAGCTCTGTTTGTGTCTGTGTGAGGTGTGCTGATCAGCTCTGTTTGTGTCTGTGAGGTGTGCTGATCAGCTCTGTTTGTGTCTGTGAGGTGTGCTGATCAGCACTGTTTGTGTCTGTGAGGTGTGCTGATCAGCACTGTTTGTGTCTGTGAGGTGGGCTGATCAGCACTGTTTGTGTCTGTGAGGTGTGCTGATCAGCTCTGTTTGTGTCTGTGAGGTGGGCTGATCAGCACTGTTTGTGTCTGTGAGGTGTGCTGATCAGCTCTGTTTGTGTCTGTGAGGTGGGCTGATCAGCTCTGTTTGTGTCTGTGAGGTGTGCTGATCAGCTCTGTTTGTGTCTGTGAGGTGTGCTGATCAGCTCTGTTTGTGTCTGTGTGAGGTGTGCTGATCAGCTCTGTTTGTGTCTGTGAGGTGTGCTGATCAGCACTGTTTGTGTCTGTGAGGTGTGCTGATCAGCTCTGTTTGTGTCTGTGAGGTGTGCTGATCAGCTCTGTTTGTGTCTGTGAGGTGTGCTGATCAGCACTGTTTGTGTCTGTGAGGTGTGCTGATCAGCTCTGTTTGTGTCTGTGAGGTGTGCTGATCAGCTCTGTTTGTGTCTGTGTGAGGTGTGCTGATCAGCTCTGTTTGTGTCTGTGTGAGGTGTGCTGATCAGCTCTGTTTGTGTCTGTGAGGTGTGCTGATCAGCACTGTTTGTGTCTGTGAGGTGTGCTGATCAGCACTGTTTGTGTCTGTGAGGTGTGCTGATCAGCACTGTTTGTGTCTGTGAGGTGTGCTGATCAGCACTGTTTGTGTCTGTGAGGTGTGCTGATCAGCTCTGTTTATGTCTGTGAGGTGTGCTGATCAGCTGTGTTTGTGTCTGTGAGGTGTGCTGATCAGCACTGTTTGTGTCTGTGTGAGGTGTGCTGATCAGCACTGTTTGTGTCTGTGTGAGGTGTGCTGATCAGCTCTGTTTGTGTCTGTGAGGTGTGCTGATCAGCTCTGTTTGTGTCTGTGTGAGGTGTGCTGATCAGCTCTGTTTGTGTCTGTGAGGTGTGCTGATCAGCTCTGTTTATGTCTGTGTGAGGTGTGCTGATCAGCTCTGTTTGTGTCTGTGAGGTGTGCTGATCAGCTCTGTTTGTGTCTGTGTGAGGTGTGCTGATCAGCTCTGTTTGTGTCTGTGAGGTGTGCTGATCAGCACTGTTTGTGTCTGTGTGAGGTGTGCTGATCAGCACTGTTTGTGTCTGTGTGAGGTGTGCTGATCAGCTCTGTTTGTGTCTGTGTGAGGTGTGCTGATCAGCTCTGTTTGTGTCTGTGAGGTGTGCTGATCAGCTCTGTTTGTGTCTGTGAGGTGTGCTGATCAGCTCTGTTTGTGTCTGTGAGGTGTGCTGATCAGCACTGTTTGTGTCTGTGAGGTGTGCTGATCAGCACTGTTTGTGTCTGTGAGGTGTGCTGATCAGCACTGTTTGTGTCTGTGAGGTGTGCTGATCAGCACTGTTTGTGTCTGTGAGGTGTGCTGATCAGCTCTGTTTGTGTCTGTGAGGTGTGCTGATCAGCTCTGTTTGTGTCTGTGAGGTGTGCTGATCAGCACTGTTTGTGTCTGTGAGGTGTGCTGATCAGCTCTGTTTGTGTCTGTGAGGTGTGCTGATCAGCACTGTTTCTGTCTGTGTGATGTGCTGATCAGCTCTGTTTGTGTCTGTGAGGTGTGCTGATCAGCTCTGTTTGTGTCTGTGAGGTGTGCTGATCAGCTCTGTGTCTGTGAGGTGTGCTGATCAGCTCTGTTTGTGTCTGTGAGGTGTGCTGATCAGCTCTGTTTGTGTCTGTGAGGTGTGCTGATCAGCTCTGTTTGTGTCTGTGTGAGGTGTGCTGATCAGCTCTGTTTGTGTCTGTGTGAGGTGTGCTGATCAGCACTGTTTGTGTCTGTGAGGTGTGCTGATCAGCTCTGTTTGTGTCTGTGAGGTGTGCTGATCAGCTCTGTTTATGTCTGTGAGGTGTGCTGATCAGCTCTGTTTCTGTCTGTGAGGTGTGCTGATCAGCACTGTTTGTGTCTGTTTGAGGTGTGCTGATCAGCTCTGTTTGTGTCTGTGAGGTGTGCTGATCAGCTCTGTTTGTGTCTGTGAGGTGTGCTGATCAGCTCTGTTTGTGTCTGTGTGAGGTGTGCTGATCAGCACTGTTTGTGTCTGTGAGGTGTGCTGATCAGCTCTGTTTGTGTCTGTGAGGTGTGCTGATCAGCTCTGTTTATGTCTGTGAGGTGTGCTGATCAGCTCTGTTTCTGTCTGTGAGGTGTGCTGATCAGCTCTGTTTGTGTCTGTGTGAGGTGTGCTGATCAGCACTGTTTGTGTCTGTGAGGTGTGCTGATCAGCTCTGTTTATGTCTGTGAGGTGTGCTGATCAGCTCTGTTTCTGTCTGTGAGGTGTGCTGATCAGCTCTGTTTGTGTCTGTGTGAGGTGTGCTGATCAGCACTGTTTGTGTCTGTGAGGTGTGCTGATCAGCTCTGTTTGTGTCTGTGAGGTGTGCTGATCAGCTCTGTTTATGTCTGTGAGGTGTGCTGATCAGCTCTGTTTCTGTCTGTGAGGTGTGCTGATCAGCTCTGTTTGTGTCTGTGTGAGGTGTGCTGATCAGCACTGTTTGTGTCTGTGAGGTGTGCTGATCAGCTCTGTTTGTGTCTGTGAGGTGTGCTGATCAGCTCTGTTTGTGTCTGTGAGGTGTGCTGATCAGCACTGTTTGTGTCTGTGAGGTGTGCTGATCAGCTCTGTTTGTGTCTGTGAGGTGTGCTGATCAGCACTGTTTCTGTCTGTGTGATGTGCTGATCAGCTCTGTTTGTGTCTGTGAGGTGTGCTGATCAGCTCTGTTTGTGTCTGTGAGGTGTGCTGATCAGCTCTGTTTGTGTCTGTGAGGTGTGCTGATCAGCTGTGTTTGTGTCTGTGAGGTGTGCTGATCAGCACTGTTTGTGTCTGTGTGAGGTGTGGTGATCAGAACTGTTTGTGTCTGTGAGGTGTGCTGATCAGCTCTGTGTCTGTGAGGTGTGCTGATCAGCTCTGTTTGTGTCTGTGAGGTGTGCTGATCAGCTGTGTTTGTGTCTGTGAGGTGTGCTGATCAGCACTGTTTGTGTCTGTGTGAGGTGTGGTGATCAGCACTGTTTGTGTCTGTGAGGTGTGCTGATCAGCTCTGTTTGTGTCTGTGAGGTGTGCTGATCAGCTCTGTTTGGGTCTGTGTGAGGTGTGCTGATCAGCTCTGTTTATGTCTGTGAGGTGTGCTGATCAGCTCTGTTTGTGTCTGTGAGGTGTGCTGATCAGCTCTGTTTGTGTCTGTGTGAGGTGTGGTGATCAGCTCTGTTTGTGTCTGTGAGGTGTGCTGATCAGCTCTGTTTGTGTCTGTGAGGTGTGCTGATCAGCTCTGTTTGTGTCTGTGTGAGGTGTGGTGATCAGCTCTGTTTGTGTCTGTGAGGTGTGCTGATCAAATCTGTTTGTGTCTGGACATGTACTGTTTGTGTCTGTGAGGTGTGCTGTTCAGCTCTGTTTGTGTCTGTGAGGTGTGCTGATCAGCACTGCTTGTGTCTGTGAGGTGTGCTGATCAGCTCTGTTTGTGTCTGTGAGGTGTGCTGATCAGCTCTGTTTGTGTCTGTGAGGTGTGCTGATCAGCTCTGTTTGTGTCTGTGAGGTGTACTGATCAGCTCTGTTTGTGTCTGTGAGGTGTGCTGATCAGCTCTGTTTGTGTCTGTGAGGTGTGCTGATCAGCTCTGTTTATGTCTGTGAGGTGTGCTGATCAGCTCTGTTTGTGTCTGTGAGGTGTGCTGATCAGCTCTGTTTGTGTCTGTGAGGTGTGCTGATCAGCTCTGTTTGCGTCTGTGAGGTGTGCTGATCAGCTCTGTTTGTGTCTGTGTGAGGTGTGGTGATCAGCACTGTTTGTGTCTGTGAGGTGTGCTGATCAGCTCTGTTTGTGTCTGTGAGGTGTGCTGATCAGCTCTGTTTGTGTCTGTGAGGTGTGCTGATCAGCTCTGTTTGTGTCTGTGAGGTGTGCTGATCAGCTCTGTTTGTGTCTGTGAGGTGTGCTGATCAGCTCTGTTTCTGTCTGTGAGGTGTGCTGATCAGCTCTGTTTGTGTCTGTGAGGTGTGCTGATCAGCACTGTTTCTGTCTGTGTGATGTGCTGATCAGCTCTGTTTGTGTCTGTGAGGTGTGCTGATCAGCTCTGTTTGTGTCTGTGAGGTGAGGCTGATCAGCTCTGTTTGTGTCTGTGAGGTGTGCTGATCAGCTCTGTTTGTGTCTGTGAGGTGTGCTGATCAGCACTGTTTGTGTCTGTGAGGTGTGCTGATCAGCTCTGTTTGTGTCTGTGAAGTGTGCTGATCAGCTCTGTGTCTGTGAGGTGTGCTGATCAGCTCTGTTTGTGTCTGTGAGGTGTGCTGATCAGCTCTGTGTCTGTGAGGTGTGCTGATCAGCTCTGTTTCTGTCTGTGAGGTGTGCTGATCAGCTCTGTTTGTGTCTGTGAGGTGTGCTGATCAGCACTGTTTGTGTCTGTGAGGTGTGCTGATCAGCTCTGTTTGTGTCTGTGAGGTGTGCTGATCAGCACTGTTTGTGTCTGTGAGGTGTGCTGATCAGCTCTGTTTGTGTCTGTGAGGTGTGCTGATCAGCACTGTTTGTGTCTGTGAGGTGTGCTGATCAGCACTGTTTGTGTCTGTGAGGTGTGCTGATCAGCTCTGTTTGTGTCTGTGAGGTGTGCTGATCAGCTCTGTTTGTGTCTGTGAGGTGTGCTGATCAGCTCTGTTTGTGTCTGTGAGGTGTGCTGATCAGCACTGTTTGTGTCTGTGAGGTGTGCTGATCAGCACTGTTTGTGTCTGTGAGGTGTGCTGATCAGCTCTGTGTCTGTGAGGTGTGCTGATCAGCTCTGTTTGTGTCTGTGAGGTGTGCTGATCAGCTCTGTTTGTGTCTGTGAGGTGTGCAGATCAGCTCTGTTTGTGTCTGTGAGGTGTGCTGATCAGCTGTTTGTGTCTGTGAGGTGTGCTGATCAGCACTGTTTGTGCCTGTGAGGTGTGCTGATCAGCCCTGTTTCTGTCTGTGAGGTGTGCTGATCAGCTCTGTTTGTGTCTGTGAGGTGTGCTGATCAGCTCTGTTTGTGTCTGTGAGGTGTGCTGATCAGCTCTGTTTGTGTCTGTGAGGTGTGCTGATCAGCTCTGTTTGTGTCTGTGAGGTGTGCTGATCAGCTGTGTTTGTGTCTGTGTGAGGTGTGCTGATCAGCACTGTTTATGTCTGTGAGGTGTGCTGATCAGCTGTTTGTGTCTGTGAGGTGTGCTGATCAGCTCTGTGTCTGTGAGGTGTGCTGATCAGCTCTGTTTGTGTCTGTGAGGTGTGCTGATCAGCTCTGTGTCTGTGAGGTGTGCTGATCAGCTCTGTTTGTGTCTGTGTGAGGTGTGCTGATCAGCTCTGTTTGTGTCTGTGAGGTGTGCTGATCAGCACTGTGTGTGTCTGTGAGGTGTGCTGATCAGCTCTGTTTGTGTCTGTGATGTGGGCTGATCAGCTCTGTTTGTGTCTGTGAGGTGTGCTGATCAGCTCTGTTTCTGTCTGTGTGATGTGCTGATCAGCTCTGTTTGTGTCTGTGAGGTGTGCTGATCAGCTCTGTTTGTGTCTGTGAGGTGTGCTGATCAGCACTGTTTGTGTCTGTGAGGTGTGCTGATCAGCACTGTTTGTGTCTGTGAGGTGTGCTGATCAGCTCTGTTTGTGTCTGTGAGGTGTGCTGATCAGCACTGTTTGTGTCTGTGAGGTGTGCTGATCAGCTCTGTTTGTGTCTGTGAGGTGTGCTGATCAGCTCTGTGTCTGTGAGGTGTGCTGATCAGCTCTGTTTGTGTCTGTGAGGTGTGCTGATCAGCTCTGTGTCTGTGAGGTGTGCTGATCAGCTCTGTTTGTGTCTGTGATGTGGGCTGATCAGCTCTGTTTGTGTCTGTGAGGTGTGCTGATCAGCACTGTTTGTGTCTGTGATGTGGGCTGATCAGCTCTGTTTGTGTCTGTGAGGTGGGCTGATCAGCACTGTTTGTGTCTGTGAGGTGTGCTGATCAGCTCTGTTTGTGTATGTGAGGTGTGCTGATCAGCACTGTTTGTGTCTGTGAGGTGTGCTGATCAGCACTGTTTCTGTCTGTGTGATGTGCTGATCAGCTCTGTTTGTGTCTGTGAGGTGTGCTGATCAGCTCTGTTTGTGTCTGTGAGGTGTGCTGATCAGCACTGTTTGTGTCTGTGAGGTGTGCTGATCAGCTCTGTTTGTGTCTGTGAGGTGTGCTGATCAGCTCTGTTTGTGTCTGTGAGGTGTGCTGATCAGCTCTGTTTGTGTCTGTGAGGTGTGCTGATCAGCTCTGTTTCTGTCTGTGTGATGTGCTGATCAGCTCTGTTTGTGTCTGTGAGGTGTGCTGATCAGCTCTGTTTGTGTCTGTGAGGTGTGCTGATCAGCTCTGTTTGTGTCTGTGAGGTGTGCTGATCAGCTCTGTGTCTGTGAGGTGTGCTGATCAGCTCTGTTTGTGTCTGTGAGGTGTGCTGATCAGCTCTGTTTGTGTCTGTGAGGTGTGCTGATCAGCTCTGTTTGTGTCTGTGAAGTGTGCTGATCAGCACTGTTTGTGTCTGTGAAGTGTGCTGATCAGCACTGTTTGTGTCTGTGAGGTGTGCTGATCAGCTCTGTTTCTGTCTGTGAGGTGTGCTGATCAGCTCTGTGTCTGTGAGGTGTGCTGATCAGCACTGTTTGTGTCTGTGAGGTGTGCTGATCAGCTCTGTTTCTGTCTGTGAGGTGTGCTGATCAGCTCTGTTTGTGTCTGTGAAGTGTGCTGATCAGCACTGTTTGTGTCTGTGAAGTGTGCTGATCAGCACTGTTTGTGTCTGTGAGGTGTGCTGATCAGCTCTGTTTCTGTCTGTGAGGTGTGCTGATCAGCTCTGTTTGTGTCTGTGTGAGGTGTGCTGATCAGCAATGTTTGTGTCTGTGAGGTGTGCTGATCAGCTCTGTTTGTGTCTGTGAGGTGTGCTGATCAGCACTGTTTGTGTCTGTGAGGTGTGCTGATCAGCTCTGTTTGTGTCTGTGAGGTGTGCTGATCAGCACTGTTTGTGTCTGTGAGGTGTGCTGATCAGCTCTGTTTGTGTCTGTGAGGTGTGCTGATCAGCTCTGTTTGTGTCTGTGAGGTGTGCTGATCAGCTCTGTTTGTGTCTGTGAGGTGTGCTGATCAGCACTGTTTGTGTCTGTGAGGTGTGCTGATCAGCTCTGTTTGTGTCTGTGAGGTGTGCTGATCAGCTCTGTTTGTGTCTGTGAGGTGTGCTGATCAGCACTGTTTATGTCTGTGAGGTGTGCTGATCAGCTCTGTTTGTGTCTGTGAAGTGTGCTGATCAGCTCTGTTTGTGTCTGTGAGGTGTGCTGATCAGCTCTGTTTGTGTCTGTGAGGTGTGCTGATCAGCTCTGTTTGTGTCTGTGTGAGGTGTGCTGATCAGCTCTGTTTGTGTCTGTGAGGTGTGCTGATCAGCACTGTTTGTGTCTGTGAGGTGTGCTGATCAGCACTGTTTGTGCCTGTGAGGTGTGGTGATCAGCTCTGTTTGTGTCTGTGAGGTGTGCTGATCAGCTCTGTTTGTGTCTGTGTGAGGTGTGCTGATCAGCTCTGTTTGTGTCTGTGAGGTGTGCTGATCAGCTCTGTTTATGTCTGTGAGGTGTGCTGATCAGCTCTGTTTGTGTCTGTGAGGTGTGCTGATCAGCTCTGTTTCTGTCTGTGAGGTGTGCGGATCAGCTCTGTTTGTGTCTGTGAGGTGTGCTGATCAGCTCTGTTTGTGTCTGTGAGGTGTGCTGATCAGCTCTGTTTGTGTCTGTGTGAGGTGTGCTGATCAGCTGTGTTTGTGTCTGTGAGGTGTGCTGATCAGCTCTGTTTGTGTCTGTGAGGTGTGCTGATCAGCTCTGTTTGTGTCTGTGAAGTGTGCTGATCAGCTCTGTTTGTGTCTGTGAGGTGTGCTGATCAGCTCTGTTTGTGTCTGTGTGAGGTGTGCTGATCAGCACTGTTTGTGTCTGTGTGAGGTGTGCTGATCAGCACTGTTTGTGTCTGTGAGGTGTGCTGATCAGCACTGTTTGTGTCTGTGAGGTGTGCTGATCAGCACTGTTTGTGTCTGTGAGGTGTGCTGATCAGCTCTGTTTGTGTCTGTGAGGTGTGCTGATCAGCACTGTTTGTGTCTGTGAGGTGAATGATCAGCTCTGTTTGTGTCTGTGAGGTGTGCTGATCAGCACTGTTTGTGTCTGTGAGGTGTGCTGATCAGCACTGTTTGTGTCTGTGAGGTGTGCTGATCAGCTCTGTTTGTGACTGAGAGGTGTGCTGATCAGCTCTGTTTGTGTCTGTGAGGTGTGCTGATCAGCACTGTTTGTGTCTGTGAGGTGTGCTGATCAACTCTGTTTGTGTCTGTGAGGTGTGCTGATCAGCACTGTTTGTGTCTGTGAGGTGTGCTGATCAGCTCTGTTTGTGTCTGTGAGGTGTGCTGATCAGCTCTGTTTGTGTCTGTGAGGTGTGCTGATCAGCTCTGTTTGTGTCTGTGAGGTGTGCTGATCAGCTCTGTTTGTGTCTGTGAGGTGTGCTGATCAGCACTGTTTGTGTCTGTGAGGTGTGCTGATCAGCACTGTTTGTGCCTGTGAGGTGTGATGATCAGCTCTGTTTGTGTCTGTGAGGTGTGCTGATCAGCACTGTTTGTGTCTGAGAGGTGTGCTGATCAGCTCTGTTTGTGTCTGGACATGTACTGTTTGTGTCTGTGAGGTGTGCTGATCAGCTCTGTTTGTGTCTGTGAGGTGTGCTGATCAGCACTGTTTGTGTCTGTGAGGTGTGCTGATCAGCTCTGTTTGTGTCTGTGAGGTGTGCTGATCAGCACTGTTTGTGTCTGTGAGGTGTGCTGATCAGCTCTGTTTGTGTCTGTGAGGTGTGCTGATCAGCTCTGTTTGTGTCTGTGAGGTGTGCTGATCAGCTCTGTTTGTGCCTGTGAGGTGTGCTGATCAGCACTGTTTGTGTCTGTGAGGTGTGCTGATCAGCTCTGTTTGTGCCTGTGAGGTGTGCTGATCAGCTCTGTTTGTGTCTGTGAGGTGTGCTGATCAGCTCTGTTTGTGTCTGTGAGGTGTGCTGATCAGCACTGTTTCTGTCTGTGAGGTGTGGTGATCAGCTCTGTTTGTGTCTGTGAGGTGTGCTGATCAGCTCTGTCTGTGTCTGTGAGGTGTGCTGATCAGCTCTGTTTGTGTCTGGACATGTACTGTTTATGTCTGTGAGGTGTGCTGATCAGCTCTGTTTGTGTCTGTGAGGTGTGCTGATCAGCTCTGTTTGTGTCTGTGAGGTGTGCTGATCAGCACTGTTTGTGTCTGTGAGGTGTGCTGATCAGCTCTGTTTGTGTCTGTGAGGTGTGGTGATCAGCTCTGTTTGTGTCTGGACATGTACTGTTTATGTCTGTGAGGTGTGCTGATCAGCTCTGTTTATGTCTGTGAGGTGTGCTGATCAGCTCTGTTTGTGTCTGTGAGGTGTGCTGATCAGCTCTGTTTGTGTCTGTGAGGTGTGCTGATCAGCTCTGTTTGTGTCTGTGAGGTGTGCTGATCAGCACTGTTTGTGTCTGTGAGGTGTGCTGATCAGCTCTGTTTGTGTCTGTGAGGTGTGGTGATCAGCTCTGTTTGTGTCTGTGAGGTGTGCTGATCAGCTCTGTTTGTGTCTGTGAGGTGTGCTGATCAGCTCTGTTTCTGTCTGTGAGGTGTGCTGATCAGCACTGTTTGTGTCTGGACATGTACTGTTTATGTCTGTGAGGTGTGCTGATCAGCTCTGTTTGTGTCTGTGAGGTGTGCTGATCAGCTCTATTTATGTCTGTGAGGTGTGCTGATCAGCTCTGTTTATGTCTGTGAGGTGTGCTGATCAGCTCTGTTTGTGTCTGTGAGGTGTGCTGATCAGCTCTGTTTCTGTCTGTGAGGTGTGCTGATCAGCACTGTTTGTGTCTGTGAGGTGTGCTGATCAGCACTGTTTGTGTCTGTGAGGTGTGCTGATCAGCTCTGTTTGTGTCTGTGAGGTGTGCTGATCAGCTCTGTTTGTGTCTGTGAGGTGTGCTGATCAGCTCTGTTTGTGTCTGTGAGGTGTGCTGATCAGCACTGTTTGTGTCTGTGTGAGGTGTGCTGATCAGCTCTGTTTATGTCTGTGAGGTGTGCTGATCAGCACTGTTTGTGTCTGTGAGGTGTGTTGATCAGCTCTGTTTCTGTCTGTGAGGTGTGCTGATCAGCTCTGTTTGTGTCTGTGAGGTGTGCTGATCAGCTCTGTTTATGTCTGTGAGGTGTGCTGATCAGCTCTGTTTATGTCTGTGAGGTGTGCTGATCAGCTCTGTTTGTGTCTGTGAGGTGTGCTGATCAGCTCTGTTTCTGTCTGTGAGGTGTGCTGATCAGCACTGTTTGTGTCTGTGAGGTGTGCTGATCAGCTCTGTTTGTGTCTGGACATGTACTGTTTATGTCTGTGAGGTGTGCTGATCAGCTCTGTTTATGTCTGTGAGGTGTGCTGATCAGCTCTGTTTGTGTCTGTGAGGTGTGCTGATCAGCTCTGTTTCTGTCTGTGAGGTGTGCTGATCAGCACTGTTTGTGTCTGTGAGGTGTGCTGATCAGCACTGTTTGTGTCTGTGAGGTGTGCTGATCAGCTCTGTTTGTGTCTGTGAGGTGTGCTGATCAGCTCTGTTTGTGTCTGTGAGGTGTGCTGATCAGCTCTGTTTGTGTCTGTGAGGTGTGCTGATCAGCTCTGTTTGTGTCTGTGAGGTGTGCTGATCAGCACTGTTTGTGTCTGTGAGGTGTGCTGATCAGCTCTGTTTCTGTCTGTGAGGTGTGCTGATCAGCACTGTTTGTGTCTGTGAAGTGTGCTGATCAGCACTGTTTATGTCTGTGAGGTGTGCTGATCAGCTCTGTTTGTGTCTGTGAGGTGTGCTGATCAGCTCTATTTGTGTCTGTGAGGTGTGCTGATCAGCTCTGTTTGTGTCTGTGGGGTGTGCTGATCAGCACTGTTTGTGTCTGTGAGGTGTGCTGATCAGCTCTGTTTGTGTCTGGACATGTACTGTTTATGTCTGTGAGGTGTGCTGATCAGCTCTGTTTATGTCTGTGAGGTGTGCTGATCAGCTCTGTTTGTGTCTGTGAGGTGTGGTGATCAGCTCTGTTTGTGTCTGGACATGTACTGTTTATGTCTGTGAGGTGTGCTGATCAGCTCTGTTTATGTCTGTGAGGTGTGCTGATCAGCTCTGTTTGTGTCTGTGAGGTGTGCTGATCAGCTCTGTTTCTGTCTGTGAGGTGTGCTGATCAGCACTGTTTGTGTCTGTGAGGTGTGCTGATCAGCTCTGTTTCTGTCTGTGAGGTGTGCTGATCAGCTCTGTTTATGTCTGTGAGGTGTGCTGATCAGCTCTGTTTGTGTCTGTGAGGTGTGCTGATCAGCTCTGTTTCTGTCTGTGAGGTGTGCTGATCAGCTCTGTTTATGTCTGTGAGGTGTGCTGATCAGCTCTGTTTGTGTCTGTGAGGTGTGCTGATCAGCTCTGTTTATGTCTGTGAGGTGTGCTGATCAGCTCTGTTTGTGTCTGTGAGGTGTGCTGATCAGCTCTGTTTCTGTCTGTGAGGTGTGCTGATCAGCTCTGTTTGTGTCTGGACATGTACTGTTTATGTCTGTGAGGTGTGCTGATCAGCTCTGTTTGTGTCTGTGAGGTGTGCTGATCAGCTCTGTTTATGTCTGTGAGGTGTGCTGATCAGCTCTGTTTGTGTCTGTGAGGTGTGCTGATCAGCACTGTTTCTGTCTGTGAGGTGTGCTGATCAGCACTGTTTGTGTCTGTGAGGTGTGCTGATCAGCTCTGTTTGTGTCTGTGAGGTGTGGTGATCAGCTCTGTTTGTGTCTGGACATGTACTGTTTATGTCTGTGAGGTGTGCTGATCAGCTCTGTTTATGTCTGTGAGGTGTGCTGATCAGCTCTGTTTGTGTCTGTGAGGTGTGCTGATCAGCTCTGTTTCTGTCTGTGAGGTGTGCTGATCAGCACTGTTTGTGTCTGTGAGGTGTGCTGATCAGCTCTGTTTGTGTCTGTGAAGTGTGCTGATCAGCTCTGTTTGTGTCTGTGAGGTGTGCTGATCAGCACTGTTTGTGTCTGTGAGGTGTGCTGATCAGCACTGTTTGTGTCTGTGAGGTGTGCTGATCAGCACTGTTTGTGTCTGTGAGGTGTGCTGATCAGCACTGTTTGTGTCTGTGAGGTGTGCTGATCAGCACTGTTTGTGTCTGTGAGGTGTGCTGATCAGCACTGTTTGTGTCTGTGAAGTGTGCTGATCAGCACTGTTTGTGTCTGTGAGGTGTGCTGATCAGCTGTTTATGTCTGTGAGGTGTGCTGATCAGCTCTGTTTGTGT
Organism: Limnoperna fortunei; assembly: GCA_944474755.1. Classification (NCBI taxonomy): domain Eukaryota; kingdom Metazoa; phylum Mollusca; class Bivalvia; order Mytilida; family Modiolidae; genus Limnoperna; species Limnoperna fortunei. The sequence goes on along the minus strand of OX104112.1, from coordinate 109,532,169 downwards.
CTGTGAGGTGTGCTGATCAGCTCTGTTTGTGTCTGTGAGGTGTGCTGATCAGCTCTGTTTGTGTCTGGACATGTACTGTTTATGTCTGTGAGGTGTGCTGATCAGCACTGTTTGTGTCTGTGAGGTGTGCTGATCAGCACTGTTTGTGTCTGTGAGGTGTGCTGATCAGCTTTGTTTGTGTCTGTGAGGTGTGCTGATCAGCACTGTTTGTGTCTGTGAGGTGTGCTGATCAGCTCTGTTTGTGTCTGTGAGGTGTGCTGATCAGCTCTGTTTGTGTCTGTGAGGTGTGCTGATCAGCACTGTTTGTGTCTGTGAGGTGTGCTGATCAGCACTGTTTGTGTCTGTGAGGTGTGCTGATCAGCACTGTTTGTGTCTGTGTGAGGTGTGCTGATCAGCACTGTTTCTGTCTGTGAGGTGTGCTGATCAGCTCTGTTTGTGTCTGTGTGAGGTGTGCTGATCAGCAATGTTTGTGTCTGTGAGGTGTGCTGATCAGCTCTGTTTGTGTCTGTGAGGTGTGCTGATCAGCACTGTTTGTGTCTGTGAGGTGTGCTGATCAGCTCTGTTTGTGTCTGTGAGGTGTGCTGATCAGCACTGTTTGTGTCTGTGAGGTGTGCTGATCAGCTCTGTTTGTGTCTGTGAGGTGTGCTGATCAGCTCTGTTTGTGTCTGTGAGGTGTGCTGATCAGCTCTGTTTGTGTCTGTGAGGTGTGCTGATCAGCACTGTTTGTGTCTGTGAGGTGTGCTGATCAGCTCTGTTTGTGTCTGTGAGGTGTGCTGATCAGCTCTGTTTGTGTCTGTGAGGTGTGCTGATCAGCACTGTTTATGTCTGTGAGGTGTGCTGATCAGCTCTGTTTGTGTCTGTGAAGTGTGCTGATCAGCTCTGTTTGTGTCTGTGAGGTGTGCTGATCAGCTCTGTTTGTGTCTGTGAGGTGTGCTGATCAGCTCTGTTTGTGTCTGTGTGAGGTGTGCTGATCAGCTCTGTTTGTGTCTGTGAGGTGTGCTGATCAGCACTGTTTGTGTCTGTGAGGTGTGCTGATCAGCACTGTTTGTGCCTGTGAGGTGTGGTGATCAGCTCTGTTTGTGTCTGTGAGGTGTGCTGATCAGCTCTGTTTGTGTCTGTGTGAGGTGTGCTGATCAGCTCTGTTTGTGTCTGTGTGAGGTGTGCTGATCAGCTCTGTTTGTGTCTGTGAGGTGTGCTGATCAGCTCTGTTTGTGTCTGTGAGGTGTGCTGATCAGCTCTGTTTGTGTCTGTGAGGTGTGCTGATCAGCTCTGTTTGTGTCTGTGTGAGGTGTGCTGATCAGCTCTGTTTGTGTCTGTGAGGTGTGCTGATCAGCTCTGTTTATGTCTGTGAGGTGTGCTGATCAGCTCTGTTTGTGTCTGTGAGGTGTGCTGATCAGCTCTGTTTCTGTCTGTGAGGTGTGCGGATCAGCTCTGTTTGTGTCTGTGAGGTGTGCTGATCAGCTCTGTTTGTGTCTGTGAGGTGTGCTGATCAGCTCTGTTTGTGTCTGTGTGAGGTGTGCTGATCAGCTGTGTTTGTGTCTGTGAGGTGTGCTGATCAGCTCTGTTTGTGTCTGTGAGGTGTGCTGATCAGCTCTGTTTGTGTCTGTGAAGTGTGCTGATCAGCTCTGTTTGTGTCTGTGAGGTGTGCTGATCAGCTCTGTTTGTGTCTGTGTGAGGTGTGCTGATCAGCACTGTTTGTGTCTGTGTGAGGTGTGCTGATCAGCACTGTTTGTGTCTGTGAGGTGTGCTGATCAGCTCTGTTTGTGTCTGTGAGGTGTGCTGATCAGCTCTGTTTGTGTCTGTGTGAGGTGTGCTGATCAGCACTGTTTGTGTCTGTGAGGTGTGCTGATCAGCACTGTTTGTGTCTGTGAGGTGTGCTGATCAGCACTGTTTGTGTCTGTGAGGTGTGCTGATCAGCTCTGTTTGTGTCTGTGAGGTGTGCTGATCAGCACTGTTTGTGTCTGTGAGGTGAATGATCAGCTCTGTTTGTGTCTGTGAGGTGTGCTGATCAGCACTGTTTGTGTCTGTGAGGTGTGCTGATCAGCACTGTTTGTGTCTGTGAGGTGTGCTGATCAGCTCTGTTTGTGACTGAGAGGTGTGCTGATCAGCTCTGTTTGTGTCTGTGAGGTGTGCTGATCAGCACTGTTTGTGTCTGTGAGGTGTGCTGATCAACTCTGTTTGTGTCTGTGAGGTGTGCTGATCAGCACTGTTTGTGTCTGTGAGGTGTGCTGATCAGCTCTGTTTGTGTCTGTGAGGTGTGCTGATCAGCTCTGTTTGTGTCTGTGAGGTGTGCTGATCAGCTCTGTTTGTGTCTGTGAGGTGTGCTGATCAGCTCTGTTTGTGTCTGTGAGGTGTGCTGATCAGCACTGTTTGTGTCTGTGAGGTGTGCTGATCAGCACTGTTTGTGCCTGTGAGGTGTGATGATCAGCTCTGTTTGTGTCTGTGAGGTGTGCTGATCAGCACTGTTTGTGTCTGAGAGGTGTGCTGATCAGCTCTGTTTGTGTCTGGACATGTACTGTTTGTGTCTGTGAGGTGTGCTGATCAGCTCTGTTTGTGTCTGTGAGGTGTGCTGATCAGCACTGTTTGTGTCTGTGAGGTGTGCTGATCAGCTCTGTTTGTGTCTGTGAGGTGTGCTGATCAGCACTGTTTGTGTCTGTGAGGTGTGCTGATCAGCTCTGTTTGTGTCTGTGAGGTGTGCTGATCAGCTCTGTTTGTGTCTGTGAGGTGTGCTGATCAGCTCTGTTTGTGCCTGTGAGGTGTGCTGATCAGCACTGTTTGTGTCTGTGAGGTGTGCTGATCAGCTCTGTTTGTGCCTGTGAGGTGTGCTGATCAGCTCTGTTTGTGTCTGTGAGGTGTGCTGATCAGCTCTGTTTGTGTCTGTGAGGTGTGCTGATCAGCACTGTTTCTGTCTGTGAGGTGTGGTGATCAGCTCTGTTTGTGTCTGTGAGGTGTGCTGATCAGCTCTGTCTGTGTCTGTGAGGTGTGCTGATCAGCTCTGTTTGTGTCTGGACATGTACTGTTTATGTCTGTGAGGTGTGCTGATCAGCTCTGTTTGTGTCTGTGAGGTGTGCTGATCAGCTCTGTTTGTGTCTGTGAGGTGTGCTGATCAGCACTGTTTGTGTCTGTGAGGTGTGCTGATCAGCTCTGTTTGTGTCTGTGAGGTGTGGTGATCAGCTCTGTTTGTGTCTGGACATGTACTGTTTATGTCTGTGAGGTGTGCTGATCAGCTCTGTTTATGTCTGTGAGGTGTGCTGATCAGCTCTGTTTGTGTCTGTGAGGTGTGCTGATCAGCTCTGTTTGTGTCTGTGAGGTGTGCTGATCAGCTCTGTTTGTGTCTGTGAGGTGTGCTGATCAGCACTGTTTGTGTCTGTGAGGTGTGCTGATCAGCTCTGTTTGTGTCTGTGAGGTGTGGTGATCAGCTCTGTTTGTGTCTGTGAGGTGTGCTGATCAGCTCTGTTTGTGTCTGTGAGGTGTGCTGATCAGCTCTGTTTCTGTCTGTGAGGTGTGCTGATCAGCACTGTTTGTGTCTGGACATGTACTGTTTATGTCTGTGAGGTGTGCTGATCAGCTCTGTTTGTGTCTGTGAGGTGTGCTGATCAGCTCTATTTATGTCTGTGAGGTGTGCTGATCAGCTCTGTTTATGTCTGTGAGGTGTGCTGATCAGCTCTGTTTGTGTCTGTGAGGTGTGCTGATCAGCTCTGTTTCTGTCTGTGAGGTGTGCTGATCAGCACTGTTTGTGTCTGTGAGGTGTGCTGATCAGCACTGTTTGTGTCTGTGAGGTGTGCTGATCAGCTCTGTTTGTGTCTGTGAGGTGTGCTGATCAGCTCTGTTTGTGTCTGTGAGGTGTGCTGATCAGCTCTGTTTGTGTCTGTGAGGTGTGCTGATCAGCACTGTTTGTGTCTGTGTGAGGTGTGCTGATCAGCTCTGTTTATGTCTGTGAGGTGTGCTGATCAGCACTGTTTGTGTCTGTGAGGTGTGTTGATCAGCTCTGTTTCTGTCTGTGAGGTGTGCTGATCAGCTCTGTTTGTGTCTGTGAGGTGTGCTGATCAGCTCTGTTTATGTCTGTGAGGTGTGCTGATCAGCTCTGTTTATGTCTGTGAGGTGTGCTGATCAGCTCTGTTTGTGTCTGTGAGGTGTGCTGATCAGCTCTGTTTCTGTCTGTGAGGTGTGCTGATCAGCACTGTTTGTGTCTGTGAGGTGTGCTGATCAGCTCTGTTTGTGTCTGGACATGTACTGTTTATGTCTGTGAGGTGTGCTGATCAGCTCTGTTTATGTCTGTGAGGTGTGCTGATCAGCTCTGTTTGTGTCTGTGAGGTGTGCTGATCAGCTCTGTTTCTGTCTGTGAGGTGTGCTGATCAGCACTGTTTGTGTCTGTGAGGTGTGCTGATCAGCACTGTTTGTGTCTGTGAGGTGTGCTGATCAGCTCTGTTTGTGTCTGTGAGGTGTGCTGATCAGCACTGTTTGTGTCTGTGAGGTGTGCTGATCAGCTCTGTTTGTGTCTGTGAGGTGTGCTGATCAGCTCTGTTTGTGTCTGTGAGGTGTGCTGATCAGCACTGTTTGTGTCTGTGAGGTGTGCTGATCAGCTCTGTTTCTGTCTGTGAGGTGTGCTGATCAGCACTGTTTGTGTCTGTGAAGTGTGCTGATCAGCACTGTTTATGTCTGTGAGGTGTGCTGATCAGCTCTGTTTGTGTCTGTGAGGTGTGCTGATCAGCTCTATTTGTGTCTGTGAGGTGTGCTGATCAGCTCTGTTTGTGTCTGTGGGGTGTGCTGATCAGCACTGTTTGTGTCTGTGAGGTGTGCTGATCAGCTCTGTTTGTGTCTGGACATGTACTGTTTATGTCTGTGAGGTGTGCTGATCAGCTCTGTTTATGTCTGTGAGGTGTGCTGATCAGCTCTGTTTGTGTCTGTGAGGTGTGGTGATCAGCTCTGTTTGTGTCTGGACATGTACTGTTTATGTCTGTGAGGTGTGCTGATCAGCTCTGTTTATGTCTGTGAGGTGTGCTGATCAGCTCTGTTTGTGTCTGTGAGGTGTGCTGATCAGCTCTGTTTCTGTCTGTGAGGTGTGCTGATCAGCACTGTTTGTGTCTGTGAGGTGTGCTGATCAGCTCTGTTTCTGTCTGTGAGGTGTGCTGATCAGCTCTGTTTATGTCTGTGAGGTGTGCTGATCAGCTCTGTTTGTGTCTGTGAGGTGTGCTGATCAGCTCTGTTTCTGTCTGTGAGGTGTGCTGATCAGCTCTGTTTATGTCTGTGAGGTGTGCTGATCAGCTCTGTTTGTGTCTGTGAGGTGTGCTGATCAGCTCTGTTTATGTCTGTGAGGTGTGCTGATCAGCTCTGTTTGTGTCTGTGAGGTGTGCTGATCAGCTCTGTTTCTGTCTGTGAGGTGTGCTGATCAGCTCTGTTTGTGTCTGGACATGTACTGTTTATGTCTGTGAGGTGTGCTGATCAGCTCTGTTTGTGTCTGTGAGGTGTGCTGATCAGCTCTGTTTATGTCTGTGAGGTGTGCTGATCAGCTCTGTTTGTGTCTGTGAGGTGTGCTGATCAGCACTGTTTCTGTCTGTGAGGTGTGCTGATCAGCACTGTTTGTGTCTGTGAGGTGTGCTGATCAGCTCTGTTTGTGTCTGTGAGGTGTGGTGATCAGCTCTGTTTGTGTCTGGACATGTACTGTTTATGTCTGTGAGGTGTGCTGATCAGCTCTGTTTATGTCTGTGAGGTGTGCTGATCAGCTCTGTTTGTGTCTGTGAGGTGTGCTGATCAGCTCTGTTTCTGTCTGTGAGGTGTGCTGATCAGCACTGTTTGTGTCTGTGAGGTGTGCTGATCAGCTCTGTTTGTGTCTGTGAAGTGTGCTGATCAGCTCTGTTTGTGTCTGTGAGGTGTGCTGATCAGCACTGTTTGTGTCTGTGAGGTGTGCTGATCAGCACTGTTTGTGTCTGTGAGGTGTGCTGATCAGCACTGTTTGTGTCTGTGAGGTGTGCTGATCAGCACTGTTTGTGTCTGTGTGAGGTGTGCTGATCAGCTCTGTTTGTGTCTGTGAGGTGTGCTGATCAGCACTGTTTGTGTCTGTGAGGTGTGCTGATCAGCACTGTTTGTGTCTGTGAGGTGTGCTGATCAGCTGTTTGTGTCTGTGAGGTGTGCTGATCAGCTCTGTTTGTGTCTGTGAGGTGTGCTGATCAGCTCTGTTTGTGTCTGTGAGGTGTGCTGATCAGCTCTGTTTGTGTCTGGACATGTACTGTTTATGTCTGTGAGGTGTGCTGATCAGCACTGTTTGTGTCTGTGAGGTGTGCTGATCAGCACTGTTTGTGTCTGTGAGGTGTGCTGATCAGCTTTGTTTGTGTCTGTGAGGTGTGCTGATCAGCACTGTTTGTGTCTGTGAGGTGTGCTGATCAGCTCTGTTTGTGTCTGTGAGGTGTGCTGATCAGCTCTGTTTGTGTCTGTGAGGTGTGCTGATCAGCACTGTTTGTGTCTGTGAGGTGTGCTGATCAGCACTGTTTGTGTCTGTGAGGTGTGCTGATCAGCACTGTTTGTGTCTGTGTGAGGTGTGCTGATCAGCACTGTTTGTGTCTGTGAGGTGTGCTGATCAGCACTGTTTGTGTCTGTGAGGTGTGCTGATCAGCTCTGTTTATGTCTGTGAGGTGTGCTGATCAGCTCTGTTTGTGTCTGGACATGTACTGTTTATGTCTGTGAGGTGTTCTGATCAGCTCTGTGTCTGTGAGGTGTGCTGATCAGCTCTGTTTGTGTCTGTGAGGTGTGCTGATCAGCTCTGTGTCTGTGAGGTGTTCTGATCAGCTCTGTTTCTGTCTGTGAGGTGTTCTGATCAGCTCTGTGTCTGTGAGGTGTGCTGATCAGCTGTTTGTGTCTGTGAGGTGTGCTGATCAGCTCTGTTTGTGTCTGTGAGGTGTGCTGATCAGCTCTGTTTGTGTCTGTGAGGTGTGCTGATCAGCTCTGTTTGTGTCTGTGAGGTGTGCTGATCAGCACTGTTTGTGTCTGTAAGGTGTGCTGATCAGCTCTGTTTGTGTCTGTGAAGTGTGCTGATCAGCACTGTTTGTGTCTGTGAGGTGTGGTGATCAGCTCTGTTTGTGTCTGTGAGGTGTGGTGATCAGCACTGTTTGTGTCTGTGAGGTGTGCTGATCAGCTCTGTTTGTGTCTGTGAGGTGTGCTGATCAGCACTGTTTGTGTCTGTGTGAGGTGTGGTGATCAGCTCTGTTTGTGTCTGTGAGGTGTGCTGATCAGCTCTGTTTGTGTCTGTGAGGTGTGCTGATCAGCTCTGTTTGTGTCTGTGAGGTGTGCTGATCAGCACTGTTTGTGTCTGTGAGGTGTGCTGATCAGCTCTGTTTGTGTCTGTGTGAGGTGTGCTGATCAGCTCTGTTTGTGTCTGTGAGGTGTGCTGATCAGCACTGTTTGTGTCTGTGAGGTGTACTGATCAGCTCTGTTTGTGTCTGTGAGGTGGGCTGATCAGCTCTGTTTGTGTCTGTAAGGTGTGCTGATCAGCTCTGTTTGTGTCTGTGAGGTGTGCTGATCAGCTCTGTTTGTGTCTGTGAGGTGTGCTGATCAGCTCTGTTTGTGTCTGTGTGAGGTGTGCTGATCAGCACTGTTTGTGTCTGTGAGGTGTGCTGATCAGCACTGTTTGTGTCTGTGAGGTGTGCTGATCAGCAATGTTTGTGTCTGTGAGGTGTGCTGATCAGCTCTGTTTGTGTCTGTGTGAGGTGTGCTGATCAGCTCTGTTTGTGTCTGTGAGGTGTGCTGATCAGCACTGTTTGTGTCTGTGAGGTGTGCTGATCAGCAATGTTTGTGTCTGTGAGGTGTGCTGATCAGCTCTGTTTGTGTCTGTGAGGTGTGCTGATCAGCTCTGTTTGTGTCTGTGAGGTGTGCTGATCAGCTCTGTTTGTGTCTGTGAGGTGTGCTGATCAGCACTGTTTCTGTCTGTGAGGTGTGCTGATCAGCTCTGTTTGTGTCTGTGTGAGGTGTGCTGATCAGCTCTGTTTGTGTCTGTGAGGTGTGCTGATCAGCACTGTTTGTGTCTGTGAGGTGTGCTGATCAGCAATGTTTGTGTCTGTGAGGTGTGCTGATCAGCTCTGTTTGTGTCTGTGAGGTGTGCTGATCAGCTCTGTTTGTGTCTGTGAGGTGTGCTGATCAGCTCTGTTTGTGTCTGTGAGGTGTGCTGATCAGCACTGTTTGTGTCTGTGAGGTGTGCTGATCAGCTCTGTGTCTGTGAGGTGTGCTGATCAGCACTGTTTGTGTCTGTGTGAGGTGTGCTGATCAGCTCTGTTTGTGTCTGTGAGGTGTGCTGATCAGCTCTGTTTGTGTCTGTGAGGTGTGCTGATCAACTCTGTTTGTGTCTGTAAGGTGTGCTGATCAGCTCTGTTTGTGTCTGTGAGGTGTGCTGATCAACTCTGTTTGTGTCTGTAAGGTGTGCTGATCAGCTCTGTTTGTGTCTGTGTGAGGTGTGCTGATCAGCACTGTTTGTGTCTGTGTGAGGTGTGCTGATCAGCTCTGTTTATGTCTGTGAGGTGTGCTGATCAGCTCTGTTTGTGCCTGTGAGGTGTGCTGATCAGCACTGTTTGTGTCTGTGAGGTGTGCTGATCAGCTCTGTTTATGTCTGTGAGGTGTGCTGATCAGCACTGTTTGTGTCTGTGTGAGGTGTGCTGATCAGCTCTGTTTATGTCTGTGAGGTGTGCTGATCAGCTCTGTTTGTGCCTGTGAGGTGTGCTGATCAGCACTGTTTGTGTCTGTGAGGTGTGCTGATCAGCTCTGTTTGTGTCTGTGAGGTGTGCTGATCAGCTCTGTTTGTGTCTGTGAGGTGTGCTGATCAGCACTGTTTGTGTGTCTGTGAGGTGTGCTGATCAGCTCTGTTTGTGTCTGTGAGGTGTGCTGATCAGCTCTGTTTGTGTCTGTGAGGTGTGCTGATCAGCACTGTTTGTGTCTGTGAGGTGTGCTGATCAGCACTGTTTGTGTCTGTGAGGTGTGCTGATCAGCTCTGTTTATGTCTGAGAGGTGTGCTGATCAGCTCTGTTTGTGTCTGTGAGGTGTGCTGATCAGCTCTGTTTGTGTCTGAGAGGTGTGCTGATCAGCTCTGTTTGTGTCTGTGAGGTGTGCTGATCAGCACTGTTTGTGTCTGTGAGGTGTGCTGATCAGCTCTGTTTATGTCTGTGAGGTGTGCTGATCAGCACTGTTTGTGTCTGTGAGGTGTGCTGATCAGCTCTGTTTGTGTCTGTGAGGTGTGCTGATCAGCTCTGTTTGTGTCTGAGAGGTGTGCTGATCAGCTCTGTTTATGTCTGTGAGGTGTGCTGATCAGCTCTGTTTGTGTCTGTGAGGTGGGCTGATCAGCTCTGTTTGTGTCTGTGAGGTGTGCTGATCAGCTCTGTTTGTGTCTGTGAGGTGAATGATCAGCTCTGTTTGTGTCTGTGAGGTGTGCTGATCAGCTCTGTTTGTGTCTGAGAGGTGTGCTGATTAGCTCTGTTTGTGTCTGTGAGGTGTGCTGATCAGCTCTGTTTGTGTCTGAGAGGTGTGCTGATCAGCTCTGTTTGTGCCTGTGAGGTGTGCTGATCAGCTCTGTTTGTGCCTGTGAGGTGTGCTGATCAGCACTGTTTGTGTCTGTGAGGTGTGCTGATCAGCTCTGTTTGTGACTGTGAGGTGTGCTGATCAGCTCTGTTTGTGTCTGTGAGGTGTGCTGATCAGCTCTGTTTGTGCCTGTGAGGTGTGCTGATCAGCACTGTTTGTGTCTGTGAGGTGTGCTGATCAGCTCTGTTTGTGACTGTGAGGTGTGCTGATCAGCTCTGTTTGTGTCTGTGAGGTGTGCTGATCAGCACTGTTTGTGTCTGTGAGGTGTGCTGATCAGCTCTGTTTGTGTCTGTGAGGTGTGCTGATCAGCTCTGTTTGTGTCTGTGAGGTGTGCTGATCAGCTCTGTTTGTGCCTGTGAGGTGTGCTGATCAGCACTGTTTGTGTCTGTGAGGTGTGCTGATCAGCTCTGTTTGTGACTGTGAGGTGTGCTGATCAGCTCTGTTTGTGTCTGTGAGGTGTGGTGATCAGCTCTGTTTGTGTCTGTGAGGTGTGCTGATCAGCTCTGTTTGTGTCTGGACATGTACTGTTTATGTCTGTGAGGTGTGCTGATAAGCTCTGTTTGTGTCTGTGAGGTGTGCTGATCAGCTCTGTTTATGTCTGTGAGGTGTGCTGATCAGCTCTGTTTGTGTCTGTGAGGTGTGCTGATCAGCTCTGTTTGTGTCTGGACATGTACTGTTTATGTCTGTGAGGTGTGCTGATCAGCTCTGTTTATGTCTGTGAGGTGTGCTGATCAGCACTGTTTGTGTCTGTGAGGTGTGCTGATCAGCTCTGTTTGTGTCTGTGAGGTGTGCTGATCAGCTCTGTTTGTGTCTGGACATGTACTGTTTATGTCTGTGAGGTGTGCTGATCAGCTCTGTTTGTGTCTGTGAGGTGTGCTGATCAGCTCTGTTTATGTCTGTGAGGTGTGCTGATCAGCTCTGTTTGTGTCTGTGAGGTGTGCTGATCAGCTCTGTTTGTGTCTGTGAGGTGTGCTGATCAGCTCTGTTTGTGTCTGTGAGGTGTGCTGATCAGCTCTGTTTGTGTCTGTGAGGTGTGCTGATCAGCACTGTTTGTGTCTGTGAGGTGTGCTGATCAGCTCTGTTTGTGTCTGTGAGGTGTGGTGATCAGCTCTGTTTGTGTCTGGACATGTACTGTTTATGTCTGTGAGGTGTGCTGATCAGCTCTGTTTGTGTCTGTGAGGTGTGCTGATCAGCTCTGTTTATGTCTGTGTGAGGTGTGCTGATCAGCACTGTTTGTGTCTGTGAGGTGTGCTGATCAGCTCTGTTTATGTCTGTGTGAGGTGTGCTGATCAGCACTGTTTGTGTCTGTGAGGTGTGCTGATCAGCTCTGTTTGTGTCTGTGAGGTGTGGTGATCAGCTCTGTTTGTGTCTGTGAGGTGTGCTGATCAGCTCTGTTTATGTCTGTGAGGTGTGCTGATCAGCTCTGTTTGTGTCTGTGAGGTGTGCTGATCAGCACTGTTTGTGTCTGTGTGAGGTGTGCTGATCAGCACTGTTTGTGTCTGTGAGGTGTGCTGATCAGCTCTGTTTGTGTCTGTGAGGTGTGCTGATCAGCTCTGTTTCTGTCTGTGAGGTGTGCTGATCAGCACTGTTTGTGTCTGGACATGTACTGTTTATGTCTGTGAGGTGTGCTGATCAGCTCTGTTTGTGTCTGTGAGGTGTGCTGATCAGCTCTGTTTGTGTCTGAGAGGTGTGCTGATCAGCTCTGTTTATGTCTGTGAGGTGTGCTGATCAGCTCTGTTTGTGTCTGTGAGGTGTGCTGATCAGCTCTGTTTGTGTCTGTGAGGTGTGCTGATCAGCTCTGTTTGTGTCTGTGAGGTGAATGATCAGCTCTGTTTGTGTCTGTGAGGTGTGCTGATCAGCTCTGTTTGTGTCTGAGAGGTGTGCTGATTAGCTCTGTTTGTGTCTGTGAGGTGTGCTGATCAGCTCTGTTTGTGTCTGAGAGGTGTGCTGATCAGCTCTGTTTGTGCCTGTGAGGTGTGCTGATCAGCTCTGTTTGTGCCTGTGAGGTGTGCTGATCAGCACTGTTTGTGTCTGTGAGGTGTGCTGATCAGCTCTGTTTGTGACTGTGAGGTGTGCTGATCAGCTCTGTTTGTGTCTGTGAGGTGTGCTGATCAGCTCTGTTTGTGCCTGTGAGGTGTGCTGATCAGCACTGTTTGTGTCTGTGAGGTGTGCTGATCAGCTCTGTTTGTGACTGTGAGGTGTGCTGATCAGCTCTGTTTGTGTCTGTGAGGTGTGCTGATCAGCACTGTTTGTGTCTGTGAGGTGTGCTGATCAGCTCTGTTTGTGTCTGTGAGGTGTGCTGATCAGCTCTGTTTGTGTCTGTGAGGTGTGCTGATCAGCTCTGTTTGTGCCTGTGAGGTGTGCTGATCAGCACTGTTTGTGTCTGTGAGGTGTGCTGATCAGCTCTGTTTGTGACTGTGAGGTGTGCTGATCAGCTCTGTTTGTGTCTGTGAGGTGTGGTGATCAGCTCTGTTTGTGTCTGTGAGGTGTGCTGATCAGCTCTGTTTGTGTCTGGACATGTACTGTTTATGTCTGTGAGGTGTGCTGATCAGCTCTGTTTGTGTCTGTGAGGTGTGCTGATCAGCTCTGTTTATGTCTGTGAGGTGTGCTGATCAGCTCTGTTTGTGTCTGTGAGGTGTGCTGATCAGCTCTGTTTGTGTCTGGACATGTACTGTTTATGTCTGTGAAGTGTGCTGATCAGCTCTGTTTATGTCTGTGAGGTGTGCTGATCAGCACTGTTTGTGTCTGTGAGGTGTGCTGATCAGCTCTGTTTGTGTCTGTGAGGTGTGCTGATCAGCTCTGTTTGTGTCTGGACATGTACTGTTTATGTCTGTGAGGTGTGCTGATCAGCTCTGTTTGTGTCTGTGAGGTGTGCTGATCAGCTCTGTTTATGTCTGTGAGGTGTGCTGATCAGCTCTGTTTGTGTCTGTGAGGTGTGCTGATCAGCTCTGTTTGTGTCTGTGAGGTGTGCTGATCAGCTCTGTTTGTGTCTGTGAGGTGTGCTGATCAGCTCTGTTTGTGTCTGTGAGGTGTGCTGATCAGCACTGTTTGTGTCTGTGAGGTGTGCTGATCAGCTCTGTTTGTGTCTGTGAGGTGTGGTGATCAGCTCTGTTTGTGTCTGGACATGTACTGTTTATGTCTGTGAGGTGTGCTGATCAGCTCTGTTTGTGTCTGTGAGGTGTGCTGATCAGCTCTGTTTATGTCTGTGTGAGGTGTGCTGATCAGCACTGTTTGTGTCTGTGAGGTGTGCTGATCAGCTCTGTTTATGTCTGTGTGAGGTGTGCTGATCAGCACTGTTTGTGTCTGTGAGGTGTGCTGATCAGCTCTGTTTGTGTCTGTGAGGTGTGGTGATCAGCTCTGTTTGTGTCTGTGAGGTGTGCTGATCAGCTCTGTTTATGTCTGTGAGGTGTGCTGATCAGCTCTGTTTGTGTCTGTGAGGTGTGCTGATCAGCACTGTTTGTGTCTGTGTGAGGTGTGCTGATCAGCACTGTTTGTGTCTGTGAGGTGTGCTGATCAGCTCTGTTTGTGTCTGTGAGGTGTGCTGATCAGCTCTGTTTCTGTCTGTGAGGTGTGCTGATCAGCACTGTTTGTGTCTGGACATGTACTGTTTATGTCTGTGAGGTGTGCTGATCAGCTCTGTTTGTGTCTGTGAGGTGTGCTGATCAGCTCTTTTTATGTCTGTGAGGTGTGCTGATCAGCTCTGTTTATGTCTGTGAGGTGTGCTGATCAGCTCTGTTTGTGTCTGTGAGGTGTGCTGATCAGCTCTGTTTCTGTCTGTGAGGTGTGCTGATCAGCACTGTTTGTGTCTGTGAGGTGTGCTGATCAGCTCTGTTTGTGTCTGTGAGGTGTGCTGATCAGCTCTGTTTGTGTCTGGACATGTACTGTTTATGTCTGTGAGGTGTGCTGATCAGCTCTGTTTATGTCTGTGAGGTGTGCTGATCAGCTCTGTTTGTGTCTGTGAGGTGTGCTGATCAGCTCTGTTTCTGTCTGTGAGGTGTGCTGATCAGCACTGTTTGTGTCTGTGAGGTGTGCTGATCAGCTCTGTTTGTGCCTGTGAGGTGTGCTGATCAGCTCTGTTTGTGTCTGTGAGGTGTGCTGATCAGCTCTGTTTGTGTCTGTGAGGTGTGCTGATCAGCTCTGTTTATGTCTGTGAGGTGTGCTGATCAGCTCTGTTTATGTCTGTGAGGTGTGCTGATCAGCTCTGTTTGTGTCTGTGAGGTGTGCTGATCAGCTCTGTTTCTGTCTGTGAGGTGTGCTGATCAGCACTGTTTGTGTCTGTGAGGTGTGCTGATCAGCTCTGTTTGTGTCTGGACATGTACTGTTTATGTCTGTGAGGTGTGCTGATCAGCTCTGTTTGTGTCTGTGAGGTGTGCTGATCAGCTCTGTTTGTGTCTGTGAGGTGTGCTGATCAGCTCTGTTTCTGTCTGTGAGGTGTGCTGATCAGCACTGTTTGTGTCTGTGAGGTGTGCTGATCAGCACTGTTTGTGTCTGTGAGGTGTGCTGATCAGCTCTGTTTGTGTCTGTGAGGTGTGCTGATCAGCTCTGTTTGTGTCTGTGAGGTGTGCTGATCAGCTCTGTTTGTGTCTGTGAGGTGTGCTGATCAGCTCTGTTTGTGTCTGTGAGGTGTGCTGATCAGCACTGTTTGTGTCTGTGAGGTGTGCTGATCAGCACTGTTTATGTCTGTGAGGTGTGCTGATCAGCTCTGTTTGTGTCTGTGAGGTGTGCTGATCAGCTCTATTTGTGTCTGTGAGGTGTGCTGATCAGCTCTGTTTGTGTCTGTGAGGTGTGCTGATCAGCACTCACTGTTTGTGTCTGTGAGGTGTGCTGATCAGCTCTGTTTGTGTCTGGACATGTACTGTTTATGTCTGTGAGGTGTGCTGATCAGCTCTGTTTATGTCTGTGAGGTGTGCTGATCAGCTCTGTTTGTGTCTGTGAGGTGTGGTGATCAGCTCTGTTTGTGTCTGGACATGTACTGTTTATGTCTGTGAGGTGTGCTGATCAGCTCTGTTTATGTCTGTGAGGTGTGCTGATCAGCTCTGTTTGTGTCTGTGAGGTGTGCTGATCAGCTCTGTTTCTGTCTGTGAGGTGTGCTGATCAGCACTGTTTGTGTCTGGACATGTACTGTTTATGTCTGTGAGGTGTGCTGATCAGCTCTGTTTATGTCTGTGAGGTGTGCTGATCAGCTCTGTTTGTGTCTGTGAGGTGTGCTGATCAGCTCTGTTTGTGTCTGTGAGGTGTGCTGATCAGCTCTGTTTGTGTCTGTGAGGTGTGCTGATCAGCTCTGTTTGTGTCTGTGAGGTGTGCTGATCAGCTCTGTTTGTGTCTGTGAGGTGTGCTGATCAGCTCTGTTTGTGTCTGTGAAGTGTGCTGATCAGCTCTGTTTGTGTCTGTGAGGTGTGCTGATCAGCTCTGTTTATGTCTGTGAGGTGTGCTGATCAGCTCTGTTTGTGTCTGTGAGGTGTGCTGATCAGCTCTGTTTGTGTCTGTGAGGTGTGCTGATCAGCTCTGTTTGTGTCTGTGAAGTGTGCTGATCAGCTCTGTTTGTGTCTGTGAGGTGTGCTGATCAGCTCTGTTTGTGTCTGTGAGGTGTGCTGATCAGCACTGTTTGTGTCTGTGAGGTGTGCTTATCAGCTCTGTTTGTGTCTGTGAGGTGTGCTGATCAGCTCTGTTTGTGTCTGTGAGGTGTGCTGATCAGCTCTGTTTGTGTCTGTGAGGTGTGCTGATCAGCTCTGTTTATGTCTGTGAGGTGTGCTGATCAGCTCTGTTTGTGTCTGTGAGGTGTGCTGATCAGCTCTGTTTGTGTCTGTGAGGTGTGCTGATCAGCACTGTTTGTGTCTGTGAGGTGTGCTGATCAGCTCTGTTTGTGTCTGTGAGGTGTGCTGATCAGCACTGTTTGTGTCTGTGTGAGGTGTGCTGATCAGCTCTGTTTGTGTCTGTGAGGTGTGCTGATCAGCTCTGTTTGTGTCTGTGAGGTGTGCTGATCAGCACTGTTTGTGTCTGTGTGAGGTGTGGTGATCAGCTCTGTTTGTGTCTGTGAGGTGTGCTGATCAGCTCTGTTTGTGTCTGTGAGGTGTGCTGATCAGCTCTGTGTCTGTGAGGTGTGCTGATCAGCTCTGTTTGTGTCTGTGAGGTGTGCTGATCAGCTCTGTTTGTGTCTGTGAGGTGTGCTGATCAGCTCTGTTTGTGTCTGTGAGGTGTGCTGATCAGCTCTGTTTGTGTCTGTGAGGTGTGCTGATCAGCTCTGTTTGTGTCTGTGAGGTGTGCTGATCAGCACTGTTTGTGTCTGTGAGGTGTGCTGATCAGCTCTGTTTGTGTCTGTGAGGTGTGCTGGTCAGCTCTGTTTGTGTCTGTGAGGTGTGCTGATCAGCTCTGTTTGTGTCTGTGAGGTGTGCTGATCAGCTCTGTTTGTGTCTGTGAGGTGTGCTGGTCAGCTCTGTTTGTGTCTGTGAGGTGTGCTGATCAGCTCTGTTTGTGTCTGTGAGGTGTGCTGATCAGCTCTGTTTGTGTCTGTGAGGTGTGCTGATCAGCTCTGTTTGTGTCTGTGTGAGGTGTGCTGATCAGCTCTGTTTGTGTCTGTGAGGTGTGCTGATCAGCTCTGTTTGTGTCTGTGAGGTGTGCTGGTCAGCTCTGTTTGTGTCTGTGAGGTGTGCTGGTCAGCTCTGTTTGTGTCTGTGAGGTGTGCTGATCAGCTCTGTTTGTGTCTGTGAGGTGTGCTGGTCAGCTCTGTTTGTGTCTGTGAGGTGTGCTGGTCAGCTCTGTTTGTGTCTGTGAGGTGTGCTGATCAGCTCTGTTTGTGTCTGTGAAGTGTGCTGATCAGCTCTGTTTGTGTCTGTGAGGTGTGCTGATCAGCTCTGTTTATGTCTGTGAGGTGTGCTGATCAGCTCTGTTTGTGTCTGTGAGGTGTGCTGATCAGCTCTGTTCTGTCTGTGAGGTGTGCTGATCAGCTCTGTTTGTGTCTGTGAGGTGTGCTGATCAGCTCTGTTTCTGTCTGTGAGGTGTGCTGATCA